>JAPDOI010001844.1:0-132771 GCA_029168955.1 Aplectana chamaeleonis | reverse complement strand
GTGCTCCCTGATTTCAACACAGAAGGGGCCGCGATGTTTCCCCAATGTGTCGCTCGACCCACAACTGACAAGAACTTATGCAGGCTACACAGCATGGGGATTTGGGATCTCTACACACAAAGGGAGGATTTGTTAAATTTCTTGCAGTTCGACGCGTCCCGATACCCCATCCAAGCGAAGTGGTCCCAGATGGAATTAGAGCAAATTTTTTCAAATTTTGGAGCTACCGAAATTTGGGCTCAAATTCAACTTGAACTAGCCTAATAAGCACCGTCTGAGGGTTTCACAAACCATGAGTTCTCACTCTGGAGAGAACAGCTTCAAAGGCGAGGGTTGCGGCAATCACGGCATCACAATCACGGCCACAATGCCGATATTTACACGGCAGTTTCGAAGAATGCATGGATGGTGGCTGAAAACTCAACGATGGACGTACTTTTCGGCCACGGTGGCTCTCTGGTGGCTGAATGGGCTTGGTGGAGACCATTTTTCGCCGTTTTCGCGCATATTCAAACTAACAGCTCCGATTCAGCGGAAAATCTTGGGAATCGAAATTCTGCTTGCGACCCTACCGCAGCAGCGTTCACGATGAGCACTATGCGCAGCAGTCGCTGGAAGGGCAGGGATGGCGTTGAGGAAACACATCCAAAAGGGCATCAGAAATTGTTGAAAAGGACTATGAACTGACGATAGTGCAAGCCCGACGCTTCGGCTGAATCCGCTCAGCACCCTTTGCTGAGCCGAGTTTGCGACGCAGTGCGCAAGAATCTCTGATCACACAGATCCCTTCCGCCCACTTCAGGGTGTTCGGTCTCAGTAGGTACGAGACGCGCGGTGAATTCTATTGAAAATCTGTTCTTCCGTTTGATATCGGTCTGGTTTCTATAGTGTAGTCTGCTCCAATGCGATGGTTGCAAATAGCCAAAAACAAACAAACCCGAGACACTCCCTATTCTTTGAGGGCTCATAACTTGGTTTGTGAAGGGCTACGATCCATTTCTGACAACATTGTGATGAGCGGGATTTTCTTTCCAAAACTAGCACCAAAGATGGAATGCGATTCTGAGTTGGAGTTATGCCTTTGAGACTCTATAAACATGTTGCCTGCCACTCATCTGTACAGCGTGCATAGTCAAACAACATCAAGTCTTTATTTCTTTCCGTTCGAGTAAACTTACATGTGACCTTAAGCTAAGTTCGCACTTTCAATTGACATAGACATTGAAAGTATGTTCATTACTTTCTAAAGCCAATTCATTCACTAGGGAGCACACACTTCACGGCTATTAATGAATCAGGTTCAGCTCAACACTACAAGCAATCATTTCTGAATCGTGGCATCATGACTGTGAGATGAAACAAACACAAGCTATTACTGCTACGTCATTCATCACTTCAAATTAATAAAGCTTAATAGGTTTTGTGCTATCTGTGCTAAAGGGCTTTCTATGAAAGGTCAAATCTACTTAATATGCGGATGTGCATGTGACATGAGGATTCTCAATAAAAGGTCTAAGGCTGTTTCTGGGGAGAGCGATCTTCAGAAATTGATATCTGTTTTGCTCGTTTGTTTAATTTGCAGTGAACGGTGGTATGGTGTGATTATCGGCAATGCTATACGCGCTACAGTTGCTTTTAATATACTTCTCTCCGAGCCTAATTAGTGATATAGTGGAGGGGATCGCCGCAATCAATGCAAAAGGTCTTTTGATGTTGTCTGCGCTGAATGTTTTTGTTTGAGTATGGACGCCTCTCGACATATTACTGGTGTTCCTAGTTTTTTTGCTATACAGGTGGGCAACAGGGCACTATTACCTGCAGCGCTGGGCTCCGTTAATCGCTCTCTGTTTATACCTTACACTGTGATTTCTTTGCTTCCATTCGTGCCCTGTATTTGATGCTCACTGTTTTCAACCGAGTGGTGTACTGGTGACATTTCGTGGATAACATTCATTGTGTGGTGGATATCAATGAGAACTACAGTAAATGCACCACTATATTACTACAAATTTTGTTGATGAAATTAGCCCAGATACCTGTGAGTGGCAGGAGGGTCGATGAACTACCAGAGATCCCTCATGGTAGGGCAGCATTTGCACTATTACTAGTCTATGCCGATGAACCTAATGCACTTCCTTACAAGGCATACAAGGTGAAGAGTTGTTTTTATTCTCACCCAAATCTCTACTAGCAATGAAACCTGCTTGTCCTGAGATGTCACCTCTGGGACAGGGCTCTCTACACACCGAGGGAGGGGTTGTCCCGCCTTTTTGTAGCTCTGGATTCCCACTCAGACCACTTGGTTTCGCGTTGAGTGGCGTGACGTTTCAAATTGCGAAAGCAGGAAAACTCACTCCCTCGGTATGTAGAGAAGGGCCACCTGTCATGTCACCTCTAACTTCAGTTGAAACCGTGCTTCCCTCAGATCGTCCCTAATCCCCATTAATTAATGCGAGGATCTTCTTCTGATCTGGAGCTCCTTAGCTTTTAACTTGCAAAGCGCCACAACCGTGAGACCAGCGTAATTCGTCTCGTGTGCTTCTTTCAATAGTTCTGCTGATAACTATGCATATTTCCAATAAACCAGTCATTTTGTTTCAGGGTTGAGCAGCGTTGTGGCCAGCCACAACGAAGATCAATAAAACTTCTGGGGAAAAATTGAAAATTTGGGGAGGGTGGGTAGAATTTCAATACACGACCCTTTCGCGTCCACACGTCCAGCCGCGATCGAACTGGATTCTAAAAAGTATTACAAGAACTTTCGCTTCTCTTTAAAATTTGACACCTACAGATTTAGCTAAAAAAATTAGGTGCCAGTTGGCCCCCTGAGAGGGTCACGTAAAATTTTGGGATTTTTTGAAATTGAAGTTTGGGGTGGGAGTCGTGGCTACCACAAAGTGCCACAACGGCCTACTCAACTTCCTGTTTCGTTTCCTGTTAGCTTTCCGTAAAGAAACTGCGCATGCTCCTTGTCGAGCTAGTATCAGTAAATGCATAAAATAAATACTTATTTTGTAGTAATACCCACAGTTGTTTCGTGTTCTTATAAATTGCATGTGTTTCACAGATGTGCTTATTTTATACCTTTCATTGTTAGATCTGAACAAAGGTAGGCCTTTCCTTGCAGCCATTGACTAGAAGCCCTCAGTAAGTTTCGAGCAACTTACCTAAGACCTAAAGCAAACTGCGTGATGACTTCACACAACTTACTCTGAAACCACCATATAACTTGTGCCGATGTTGCGTATAACGTGGCATGATTTTCGGTCAAGGTAGCGGCTGTGCAAGCTTACCTCAATATTACATGTAACTTGCACAACACTGCGAGTGACTGGCAAGGTTCTCGCATATAACTTGACACCGACACGTGACGCGGTCGGCTCGCTGTGCCTCATCTGGCTCGACAGCGTTTGAGCGGGCCTCGACCCGCTTAGGCAGTACCAAGTGCTTCAAACTTGAGTACGCTGAACCGACGGCGATACCAAGTTCGGAGTCCTGCCTCAAGAGTCAAGAGTCAGCTGTTTGCAGCCGTTTGAACACTCGCTTCCAAGTTGCTTGTAAACCCAGGTAAATGTCCCATGTGACGCCAATTTCGCCACGTCGATGTTGATTAACATTACGAGTATGGTATGCTTCTGCGACACACGATCGCGTCGCTCTACACAGCGACAGCGACTTTGCCTCCCGCCCTTCGTCTGTCGCTGTCGCAGTGCACTGCATAGCGACAGCGACGATATTAGCGACATGCTGTGGCACATTTGCGGTATGTCAGCCCTCCGCGACACGCCGCTGCGACCACACGCGACATATGTTCCTGCGAGCGGCCGTGGCGGTTGCTTTGGTGCGGGTCCCGCCGCGGTATTGTGTTAGATTGCATGCCTGTCGCTCATTACAGCGACAAAGTATCTCGCACCCCTTAGGCTCCGGCCACGGCCTACACGTCAAAATCGTGAGTTTGAAATGGTAGGCTACGCAGTAAAATGACATTTCGCATGACGTGTTTCCCCTTCAATGTCGAAAACACCAAATCCGACCCCTCATACTCGCGCCTCGAAAAATCCTTATGGGCGGAAAAGTTCTGCACTGGACTTTCGTAGCCCCATGGAGTCGGTCACTCCATTCTTGGGAGTTCGGAGATCGAAACTTTTTTCTTTTTGATTGAAGTCCATCCAGGTGGGGAGTTGGCGAACACGAATATGAGGTCAGTTTTCAGTTTTGGAATTGCCATGGTACGTCCCGATAGAGACAGCGTCATTTCACTACCACAACCTTCCATATCGACCTTACAACTTTTTAGTATCTAAGTTCAATCTAAAGTTCAGGCTGGAGTCACTCGTTATTTTCACTTTTTGCCACCCAGCTAAGGCCTTCTCACAAGTGCATCAAATTCATAACTTCGCACGACGTTATAATAATTTTCCTTTTCAGTGTGTTTGTCCTGGACTTGGGTAACTCTTTTCTAATGCCAGTCTTATGCAGCTGCCAATCGCTAAGCTTTCTCAACTTATTTGACACTGATCATTGTTTTCAGACAACCATGGGTATATAATTTTTTTATTTTTCCTGAAGCAGAAGTCTTTACAGTAGTTACATAGTTACAATTTTGTTCTATGCCCTCTTGGCAACTTTCCGTCGGAGCATGGCCTTTCTCATCATCTTCTTGTAGGGCGATCCTGAGCGTATCCTCGGCTGAAAGCATAATTTTACAAAAATTAAATTATTTTGTTGTGAAATGAAAGCTATAATACTCACATGGGGGTGGACCAATTGGAGGCAGGGCAACTGGTGGTGGTGCAGCTGGTGGAGGAGCTACAGCATAGCCTCCCTGATGGTGGTGATGGAGGGATTGTATGCGCTGAGGAGGAGGGAGGACTAGGAGGTTGTAGGGCTGAGGCTGGAGGAGAACCAGGTGGATTGTAGGGCTGGGGTGGAGGAGGCGGTGGCTGCTGATAGCCTCCTGATGGCGGTGACCGGAGGGATTGTATGGCTGCGGCGCTGGTGGTGGTGGTGGGGACGGTGGCGGTGGTGGTGGCCGGTGGTGGTGGTGGTGGTGGAGGCTGAGGAGGAGCAGCTGGTGGACTGTATGATGGTGGAGGTGGTGGGGCTTTCTGGTAGCCACACAGTATGGCAGTGAAGGAGGAATTGTATGGCTGAGGAGGAGGTGGGCTAGGAGGGGGTTGTAAAGGCTTTGAGGTGGAGGAGGAGCAAGGTGGGTTGTAGGGCTGGGGTGGAGGCCGGTGGCTGCTGTTAGCCTCCTGAAGGTGGTGATGGAGGATTGTAGGGCTGTGGTGGGTGGTGGTGGTGGCGGCGGCGGTGGTGGTGGCAGCGGTGGTGGTGGTGGTGGTGGTGGCGGCGGGGGTGGAGGTGGAGGCTGAGGAGGAGCCACAAGGTGGGCTCATGATGGTGGAGGTGGTGGGGCTTTCTGGTAGCCTCCTGATGGCCCAGTGATGGAGGATTGTATGGCTGAGGAGGAGAGAGAAAGCTGGAGGACTGTGGGGCTGTGGCTGTGAGGTGAGGTGAGGTGGTGGCGGCTGTTGATATCCTCCTGATGGTGGTGACAGGGGGATTGTATGGCTGTGGCGGTGGTGGTGGTGGGGGTGGTGGTGGTGGTGGAGGAGGAGGTGGAGGAGGAGGGAGGTGGGTGGAGGAGGAGGTGGTGGAGGATGAGCTACTGGGTGGAGAGTAGTTCGGTGGAGCAACAGCATACCCTGAAAAAAACGATTAAATTTGTTAATCTATGTTTTTAATAAAATCCTAGTTGCGCTCAAAGCTGGCCACCACCGCCGCCGCCTCACCCATAGTTGGATCCTCCGCCGCCGTTGCCGCCACCTGAAGCAGATGTCAAAGCTTAATCAGCATTTAATAATGTGATAGCGTATTGGAAAGCTTTAGAGAAACTGCCTTATTCAGAACCAACCAATTTAAACTCGAAATCAAATTCATCCATTGTCAAGAGAAAATCTCATAATAAGCAGGAAAACACACCTCCTCCGTAGTTGGAGCCGCCGCCACCGCCTCCCCGATATCCGCCGCCTGTTGCATATTGGCTGAAGAATTCAAAAACCAGTTTACATAGCCAAAACACAAGGTTGAAGAAACTGCAGTTGCCAAGAAAATTCAACAACATCAAAAATCCTTCAACGGTGCAATAATTTTTTCGTAGTCGGTTTTTGTAATTATTTTTTCATTATTTAGATATGCATTTTTTTCTAATCTCGAAAATCAGTTATCCATTCTTATGTACTACTGAGAAAGATAATTCGGACTCATGAATCAACAAAGTGACAGCGAGATTAGAAATTCTTGTTGATAGAAAAATATCCACCTTATTGACGTGTTTTTTAACAAGCTGAGGGCCGACATTCAAATTCAAATTTCAATGGCGATCGTATCAAATCTCTCGGAACTATTCTAAAGAATGGATATTCAATAACCTTCTTATATAATTGCATGCTAAGAATGTTTAAATAGGGATGATAGTTTCATTACTTACACAGTATGATCTTCAATTAGGGAATAATAAATGGTTACAAAGTTTATTAAAAGGAGACAGATAGTTCTATGGTCATATATATCTGATTCAAGTCGTTAGTGATTTAACTCGCTCTAGGATTCACTAATAATACAGCTCAGTCTGTACTATTGCTCAGCTGTGTTATTAGGCGTGAGAACTCATGATGGGATGTCCGGTGCAGACCATCCATTTTGCTACGCGCTTGATTTGTGACGAAAGTAGCCACAGGCGAGATGGCCGTTGTCTCAGAATCACTCAATGCACGCAGCCAAATTGGTTTGCTACATCAAACGTGCGAAATTCTTATTTTCCTTCCACGATGGATATTACTGCACTATTCTCTGTCATACTCTCCGGATATAGAAGATATCTTTGAAATTTTCAACTAAATTGGAAAATTTTTGAGAAATCAAAGATTTGGCTGTTGTTTGAATTGTGTGATCACCGGAATCGAAAAAGCAATCAAAGTTGCTTAGCAAGCATACAAATTTTCGAATCACACATACATACTATTTCTTATTTGAGCGGAAATTCCGGTCACACAGTTCCAGGCAACTAAGGTGCGTCCGAATGAGAATGGCGTATGCAGCCGGCGTGCTTTACTTTAGGGAGCCGTCGCGTTACGCCGCTGCTCCAGGACGGAAGCATGCGAAAAGTCCCCACCGCCATCGACCACGAACGGTGCCGGCACGCGGCTGGCAAGCAAAGCGCACTGCGCCGATCGAAATCAGGTGGGAGAGGGACGGTCGTCGTTGAAATCAACACTCGTCCGAGGGCGACACATGCGACAGCCGCCTGCCAAACACGCGCCGGCCGCGTGGGCCGCCATTCTCATTCGGGCACACTTTGCACTACATACTGCGGCGCACGCCCAGCGCACTGCAAGTGCGGATGGCAGTTGTCTGCAACTATGAACCCGCAAATTCCGCTTCGGTCAGGACGTCACATTCGATACCTCTCGAAACGTAATAATCAATTATCCATTGATTCTGGAAATTCCAGAGAAACTTAATATTCATACAAGGAGTTCATTGAAAATTGTGGAAAAATCGAAACGTTGATGTTCGTTAATTCACTCTGCGAATGCCACAGTATAGCTGTAGTAACAAAAATCGCCCTCTATTCAAAAAATGTGGCTAACTACGTCTGCTGCAGGCAGAGTGTAAATGATCCCTTACAATTTTGTCGACCTTTTATCTATCATAATCGGCAAGCTAATAATCCAGGATAAAGAATACACGAAAATTGGTTTTCGAGTAGCTTCGGCATTTTAAGATTCCGGTGATTTTTGGCTTAAAAAAAAGGAGAAAAAATTCAGTTCTACTCAGAATCATTTTCTTGAAACCCAAAATGTTCAAGGTTCAAGAAATGTTTTAAACTTCCAGTCACCAGGTAGAATGTTCCTTTTTTAATTTGTGTAATAATTTGAAAAAAATAGAAATATGTAAGAAGGGATTGTTCAAAAATTCGGGTGAATCTTTGGCCAAATTCCCCAACAGAAAATAGAATGCTTGTTTTCGTTTGTTTGGAGTCTGGTCAACAAAATTTCACTAAAATTCCAGTTTTTCATAAAAAGAACTTGAAAGATGGAAAAAATTTTGGACATTCCGTTAAATTTGAGATTCCTTATTTTCTTTGATTATTTCGAGTTAATTCAGAATATGTAGCGTAGAAGATGCCTATGCCTACCATGAAGTAGGACTATGGTAAGAGGAGTTTGACAGGCACTCCACCCAAAAAAAGTTTATTTGAATCTATAAAAGAATTCAGAATCATTGAAAAGTCTATTTTTTGGCCTCAAGTGTGATTTTTGGTTTGCAATCTACTTTTTCCGGAAATAATGCTGCTAACGAATTCGGCTAGTCTATTCAAGAAATCTAATTTTTAATCTTAAGGTAAGGTATAAAAAAGTTGAACTCACCAGTAATGGCCGTGGCGACCAGTGCCGCTAGCCGGCAGGCAGCGCTCCTCATGGATTTGTGCCCAGAAGGAGTTCTGTGAGTCACAGACCGCTGGCAGGTTTTTATAGCGTTTTCTCACAGAGGTCACCCACTAGACAATCGAGGTTTCGGCCAGGGCCATATCGAAGGACTATATAGGTACGCCGGCATTAATATGCTTTGCTGTCACACGAATGCTTAACCTTGAAGGCAGGAAACTATTTGTTGGTGGGTGCGGAGAGTAACGCGCATTGTCTGCCACTTCAGGTTCTAAACATGGAGGCGGCGCAGCGGCTCCATTTAGGAAACTACACTAGAAGGTAACGAGTAAGAGAGTAATTGCGTTCCGAGAAAGCGGCGATTCGCTTCCACTTACCATAGCGGTCAGGAGTGCTAGTGGAACTTTTGGTTCACCAGACCATGCTTCCGGTAAGCATGGATACGAACCTGCATTGTGAGGGGAGGCATAAAACCACATAGGAAGCTATTCGCCCTAAAAAATCAAGGTGTGTCAGAACATAGAACGTTTTTGCAGGTTTTATTATACTCAGGTAAAACTAGTTGTTCAAGAATCGGACGAATAGTTGGCGAGAATCGGCCGACAATCGAGAAGTTGTCCAGAAAGTTGATAGAAGTTGTCGAGAATTCCGATATTCGCAGTATATGTCGAGAATTGCGGCCGATTGGTTTGAAAAATCCAGAGAATGTTGTCGAGAATTCCGGGGAACGGGATTGTTTTGCCGAGAAATTCCGGACAGATTTCTCGACAACTCCTTCCGGAGAGTTGAGAATAGGTTTCGGATATGTCGAAAAATTTCACCAGAAGTTCAGGGCCTCACTTCTAGAACTCTCTTTACACCACATTATTCGAATGTTGCAAAGACCGCTTATTTTTGTTCTTTTATTTTCGTGTGGGACCTCTGTTGTTTCTTTTTTCTCCTATTCTTCTAACTGGTTACCAGTTATAAATGTATTTCACCGATTTCTTGAATATCAAACTAGTTTTTTTGGAATTTTATCTTCTTAAAATAGCTTAAACATACCAGAATGTGGGATTTTCAAGTTAGTGAATTTTGGAAAGGTTTCTGAGCTTTCAAGTACTGATTTTTTTCGATGATCGGTAGTTGCAGCACTCGGATTCAAAATATATTATGCAAGACGTCACCCAAGAACTATCAGAACAACTCTTGGAATTAAGATTGTTAATTCGAAATAAATTCCAGAATGATTCAGTTCTGACCGAAATTTGCTACTTTAAGCTTTGCAATGGTTGCTTTGAATGATTATATTGACGTACAGTACCGCTTGGCTGCAGGTGGAGTCCACACCTGCAGCCAGCGGTTTGGCTTTCGTTGGCTGGCAGGTGTGGCCTGCTGGAAGTCCACATTTTGCAAAAATATGGGTCAATAGAGAGTAGGATGAATATTTGAGTCCAGCGTGGTCGTGGTTTCACCCTTATGTACTAAACTTTCTTTTCACTCGCCCTGCTTAAGATGAAGGCTATAAGCACCACTACTTAAGCATGATGGTTCACACCTTTCTCAGATGTGGTCCTGCCGGAAGTCCAGCAATTTTGGAAAACTAGGAGCCACTTAGAGAGTAGGATATTCCGAGTCCAGCGTGGTCATGATTTACCTCCCTACTCAAACTTGTACCGTCTTAGAGTACTTCCTGAAGACCACTACACTGATAAGCGCACTGGAAAGCTGGGCAAGGCCGATAGCGGCCCATGTTGAACGATTTTGTAGACCCCAGAGCATATACGATGCACAGCGTTTGCCTCTCGCGGAACGTCGTAGAAGGGAGCCGAGTTGGGAATTTGGCAAACAGAGTGGGGTCAAGAGAAACAATCTACGTGGAGAAGCTGCTCCTAACGTTGTTATCAGTTTCAGCAGGAGCTTTAATTTGTGATAAATGCGTACAGTTGTATACATGTGTATAACTGTGTTAACTGTCGAGAATCGGGCAAGGAGTTCTATTGAGTCGGTGGAGAAGTTGTCGGAAATCGGACTGAGAGAGTTGTCGGGTCGAGAATCGGGCAAAGAAGTTCTAGGGTGTTGGTGGAGAAGTTGTCGGGCATTGTCGAGAAATGGGCTGGAAAAGTTGTCCAGAATTCCTCTATAGTTCTGCACGAAAGTTGTTCCTGCATTCGTATGCCTGCAGGACAACATTTTCGTCCGATTCTCGACAACCAGTTGTACCTTGAGTACATATGTATCAGACAAAGGGCGCAAAATAAGGCAGGTCCTAAAATTTTTGGAAAAAAAACTTTTCTGTGAGGCCCCTCCCAAAGTTAGGCTATCTCTTTTGACAGATTTTTTTCCACGTAGAGCTTGTTACGGAAATCTAGCGTTTTTCCTCATATGAAACGCCAATACAGATTATCAAATACGGAGTATTATTTTTATTTATTTATTTATTGCTTTTTTTTTGTTATCGATTGGCGTTTATCAGTGATTTCTCAGAATTCCTCTGCCCAATCGCATTTGTATCTCTTCAAAAGAAATAGGACTACTCTTGTATACTATAGCCAATATGCTCTCGGAAGATGCGCCTTTACTGTTTCTAGTCCTAGAAAAAATGAAGCTTTTATCAGAAAAATCTTTTACCCAATCAGTCTCATTATTTCTGACTGGGAGGCCTTTTTTATATGCTTATAGTGGAAAAGTGGCAAGCATCAAACCGAAGGGATGATGGCTATTGATCGAATGATTTAGCGCTCAAGAGCTGGGGTGTGCAGTCATTTAAAGTAATTGAATCAATACGGACCATTTATTTTCTTGTCCGCAAAATGATTTCATTTTGTGCAAAACAGGTGTTCTTGATCACAACGATTTTTTTTTTTTTTCATTTAATCGCCTTCTGCTTCTGGAAAAAAAAAAAAAAAAAAAAAAAAAAAAGTGGAGAGCCGTTATGGTGCTAGGAGGCTTTTTTTTTTTATTTTTTATTTTTGGGAATTTTCTCTTCAGGACTTCTTTTTCTTTTTTTTTTTCTTCTCCAGACTATTTTCTCTAGATTCCTTTTATCGACCGACTCTTGTAAATGTATAGGATTAGGGACAATTTTGTTTGCATCAAATATTTACGAAAAAATGCGGCGTATGGTCATTATAGGATCGGTCAAAAAAGAATATGAAGTTCAATGGGTAAAAGAAGTTCTACTAAATGGGATTACTCAAGTCGATTCCTTTTATCGACCGACTCTTGTAAATGTATAGGACAATTTTGTTTGCATCGAAGATTTACGAAAACGAAATCCCTCAAAAACTGCCAAACTCTGGAGGCTCTGCTCAGTAATTTAAAAAAAATTTCTGAAAATTCTAGAAGTGAGGACCATTTTTATCTTCTAAACCCTCTATCGAGCCATTAAAATAAATAAAAACAAAAAATGTCTGTGTTGGCCCAAGAGTCGACTCTTAGGCTAGTTACCTCATTTAGGGCTTAGATATGGAATTGTATTGTATTCGACTTGAGCTCCAAAAAACTTTTCCTAAGATTTATTCCGAGGTCCTGAACATGGATCCGAGTTTGGTCTCTCAAATTCTTTGGTTCACTGTAGGCAAGGTACATACTGCGTTGGAAAATATGCTCGTTTGGTGTTTTTAAAGGGCTTTATCTGAGTAAAAAAACAATAATTATAACAGAAAGTTAATGAATAATGTACTCGTCGCAACTGTTTACGATTTCCTCCCACCTCTCAAACAATTTGTTGATCCCGTTCCGCCAAAAATCGTCCAGTGTGGTGTCGAAGAAGTTCTTGAGCCAATTTTCGAGGTTTTTGAGGTCCACTTCGCCCTCATTTGATTCGACTTGAAGCGTGCCCTCTATAAAACGGCGTGATTCACATCATTCGAGGCGCGAGCGGCGCGTGACGGACGCCTCATCCTCCGTCTGCCCTCCACTCTCTCATTGTCTCTAATCTTTGTTCCGCACAAGCACGCGTAGGAACCATGTGGATTTCGCCGTTTTATAGCCTGTTAAAGTTGGATATTCGGCAGGCACAAGGTCCGGGAGAGTACGATGGATGCTGAGGAACCCCACTCGAGCTCATGGAGGAAGCTCCGACGACTTGTGCAACATGGGGTCAGACGTTGTCGTGGAGCAGGATCACTTTGCCTTGTCGATCAGGTCTTTCAGACATACAGCCTTAGGGGCTGAGCAGAGTGCCATAAAGCGCGCGGCGCAGCCTGACGGTGGACTCCCGTATTGATAGATCGCGGCGATCTGATCAATAGCGGCAGCCCACCATCACCCGCGCCGCGCCCTGATGGCACTCTGATCAGCCCCTTACAACGCGGCGCAAATGGGCAACGTAGAGCTCCTTGTTCACCGATGCGTTGCTTTCAAGCATTTTCCACTGTGTCGTGCCTTCCCAGTCCCACCAAGCGCAGATCATGGTCTTTTTCGGGTGGAAGGCTTGCTTGGATCTTGGAGGCGGGTTGTCTCCTTGATCCACAAACTCCTTTGCTTTGTATTGACTTACGAACACGATTTCTGATCTCCCGTAACCATTCGTATCAAAAAGCGCTGTTTACTACCTCGTTCTGCTCAATGGCGCGCGAGGTGTTGAACAGCGATTCGGAGGGTATTCCATTTGCAAGCTTTGAAAATAGGAAAAATAAAATAATACGAAAAAAAAATTATACAGTTTTGTAGAGCAGAGAAAACACTTTCTACTAAATACAAACACTCTGCTAAACGAAAAATCATTTAAATAAAGTTCTGGAAAAAACCGAACGAACTAATTTGTGCAATGAGGGTTAATTGAATAAATTATAAAATGAGCAGGCAAGACAAAAACTAAAAAAAGGCAAAAGGTGCGCCCAGGTCAAATCCTGCCCCAGCGAGTCAAAAATGTTCGCGCCGCGACGGCCATTCAAAAATGTCGAGACGCAGTGCGGTAAAACGAAAGTTTCGAATGGCCCGAGAAGGGCTGGAGGGACAGTTCTCGACGTTTCTCGACTTCTGCAAGGGCAGGCCGGCCCGTTTCTCTTCTCTATTCTTTCGGCTGTATAGGGTTGCTCGCTCGCGCCCGCTCTTGCTTCACCTAAGCGCTAACCGTGTCGTATAAGTCCTACTTAGTCAAGAATTTAGGAAATTTGAGCCAGCGGAGGGACTATATCAGGAACGCTTGAAACATCACCCTTTAGGACATAGTGGCTGGTTAAAGAAAAGGGGTTCCATTTCATCATAGTTTGCTGGGTAGTTGTACGGTTTTCATTGATCACAGGCATTTATTTGTTGTATATGTTATTTTGTTTTGCATAAATTATTTTGACGTGTAGTGGTCACATCCACATCATATTTTTCACTTATTCCCCAACCTAATATACTGCTATTTAACTAGTGCAACCTACCTGAGTATTTTGAAAATCTATAAATATACATCGAACTCATGTTCCGCCCCCAGACAACCCCGGCGGAAAAGTTTTTAGCCAAATCTGAGACATTTTCTGTGCTTCTCTGGGCCAAATTCCGGTCCGCGATTGCGTCCCGAAACGCTTTGTGGCCGCACGCGCTTGGTTCAGTCGAGTTTCCAGCGCCAAAGCCAAATCGATGGGCCTTTTTTATGCAATTTTCTCCTATTTGTTCTAGTTTCCAGTTTCCAAAACCCACCTAGAGTCTACAGATCGACGGCTACATCGCTGGAGGCCCATCCGACTCGGGAGTATGCTGCCGCAAAGCGTGTCGAGACGCAACTGCGGACCGAAATTAGGTCCAGAGAAGCACAGTGCCAAACTAGCGTATACCAATCGTATCTTACCATTATCTAACGAAAATCGATAAACGGTCGAAATGTTGGGCGCTCCAGATGATCTCTACAGAGAAGGTTCAAAGCAAATCTGTCCTAGCGTTTTGGAAATAATCAAAAGTCTCATTTCGCCCCCAAAATTTGTACTCGATGAAAGGTTGCAAACCGAACCTGGGAAAGTATTTGAAAATCGACAAGTGGACTCCAAATTCGCACTCAGGAGCTCGAATAACCCTCAGAAAATTTTTTTTCGGGGTTGGGGGGCATCAAGCTTGAGCTTTTCGGGAGTGCCCCCAAAACATAAAATTGTCATGGATCCTGAAGAGACTTTGCATTCTCCGTTGGAGGTTGGCGCAAACTCGGTGCACCTATGTATGTTATAGCATATGGCACCGAGTTGGCGCCAACCTTCAACAGTGAACGCGAAGTCCCTCCAGGACCCATGCCGACGTTATGTGATCGTCCATTGTGCCTGTTAGCCTTTTGAATTTACGCATTTCGAAGTGTTCTACTCCTTCTGCTGCGCAAGAATTTTACTTCCAAGTTTCCGAAGAATCTCCTCAAGAACATGCTATCTTTTTTCTCAGTGTATAAAAATGCCCCAGGGTGTTTCAACAGTTTTTTTCTTAACATCCGTTTTCATTGGTCGCTTTTGAGTGAGAGTTAGAACTTTACGCTGCATCAGTCACAATGGGTCGTAAAAGGGACACTGCTGCGGAGTTTATATCTCTTTTACTCAAATGAAAACCTATCTATGTTTCACATTTTTCTGCATACGTCTACGCACGAAGAAATTCAGTTTAGTAAAATACAGTACCCACCAAGAGTTTTGGTAAAAAGGCGAGAAAATCTCTTTTTACGTCTTTTGGTCATAACTCGCTTCAAAGTAGACTTTTTTCAAACTTGAAGACATTTTTGGAATCAGCATTGATCATTCTTTCTTTTTGATCTCCGGTCCGCAATTGCGTCTCGACACGCTTTGCGGCCGCAAGCGCTGGAGTCAGTCGAATTTCCAGCGCCTGCGGACCGGAATTTCGCCCGGAGAAGCACAGTACTTCAAAAAACACATTTTTTCTTGAACTTGAAAACATTTCTGAAAGTAGGATGACGAAATTCATTTTCGGATTCAGAAAATAACATCTACCTGAACAGCATATCTACCTCTTCCATTGTTGAGGCTCCAATTTTTACAGTTTCTGAATTGGTTTTCTGAGGGTAGTGGTAAAAGGATAGATATCCGAATAATTATTCAATTTTGTTAGCGAAACCATTTTCTAAATAAAGCAAGATTAGTATTAGTGAAATTGAATTGTATAAATATTCAAATCATAGTGAAAATTCATATAAAAATGGAGTAAATAAAAAAGAATGTCACAAACAACACCAAAAAAATTTAACAATTAAGGAAATAACTAGCCAATAAATAATACACAGAGGTGAGATGGAATAAAATAAAAAAAATCCAAGAGAATCAAAATTTGTTAAAAAAAAACCCAAATCAAATCAAGTTGAATCTATCAAAAAGGGGTCTTCCAAGCAAAAGAGGTTTGGTTGGCGTCAGAAACGTTCCAACAAAAAGGGAACAATAAGTAAGTAGAATGAGGAGAGTCTACAAAAAGTGAACAATATTCTATCAAAAAAGAGTTTTCCAAGCAAAATAGGTTTGGTTGGCGTCTGTTTCACAACAACTACTTTATCCCTTGTTAGTCACTTTCCCTGTCCCTTCCCATCGAAAAGTACAGCCTACTTTTAGCGATTTGATCTACCAACTGATAATATCACATGATATGATAAGCAGTAAGAAGTAAAGTAGTTGTTGTGAAACAGTAAGTAACAAACTTGTTGGTCACTTTCCCTGTCCCTTCCCATCGAAAAGTACAGCCTACGACGTGTTTTAGCGAATTGATCTACCGACTGATAATATCACTTGATATGATAGGCAGTAAGAAGTAAAGTAGTTGTTGTGAAACAGTAAGTAACAAACTTGTTAGTCACTTCCCCTGTCCCTTCCCATCGAAAAGTACAGCCTACGACGTGTTTTAGCGAGTTGATCTACCAACTGATAACAACACATGATATGATAAGCAGTAAGAAGTAAAGTAGTGAATGTGAAAAAGTAAGTAACAAACTTGTTGGTCACTTTCCCTGTCCCTTCCCATCGAAAAGTACAGCCTACGACGTGTTTTAGCGAATTGATCTACCAACTTATAATATCACTTGATATGATGAGTAGTAAAAGATGAGGTAGTTAATGTTGAAGTAAGCGAGTAAGTAATCATATCTGTCCACATAACAACTTACCTACCTGCCCAACTGATCGCCAGCGAGCAGTGGCAGTGGGTAGGGGCAGGAACGAGGAACGAGGAACGAGGAACAGGATACGAGGGACGCGTTACAAGAAAAAACACGAATTTTAGCTAAGCATCCGCCAATCTAACTTTGTTAATTTTTCAATCGATTTGGCTCAAATTTTGTCAGCGGGTGTCTTCTAGACTCTCTCACTTATATCCAGAAGGAAATCTCTAGAAAATTTGTTTCACAGGTTTTACCAACTACTTTACCAAAATCTAAGTGATCACAAGTGCCAGGCAAGACCAAACCTCTCCAGCCGCGAAGCGGCTGGAGCGATAGACTAGAGGAGACACAGTCACGCATTTCATCATTTCACATTGTCCCACTTCTCACTCGATTGATTGTGTCAACCCTATATGCCGTGTTTGACAGTAAGCCATGTATAGATCAAAAAGAAGGAATGATCAATGCTGATTACAAGGATGTTTTCAAGTTTGAAAAACGCCAACTCTGACGCGAGTTATAACCAAAAGACGAAAAAAGCGAATTTTCGCTTCTTTTCGCTTTTTTACCAAAACGTGGGGTGGGTATTGTACACCGTTAGCCTTCATAAATTATTAGAATCGATTTCTGTCTAAAGCTCACAGCTCAATCTTCCGGAGAAATTTCGTTCCTCCATTACCACGGAATCTCTAATCGGTGCTTTTTTCGAAAGAGACATAGAGATCGTCGAAAACCTCGGAAAAAATTTCCTCCTTTGTTCAAATGACCTAGGCGATCGAGACCTGTGCTTCGGTGACTTGAGACCTGAGGAGTTTCGCTTTCACTCGTCAACGTCATCTGTCGCCATTCGTATTGTCATCGACTGGCCTTTCTCTCGAGGTGATGAACCGGAAAACGAATTAATGTCCGCCTTCCGCCAATGGTCGAAGGGCAGCCACGCGCGATACCATCAAAAAACCGTTTGATCGTCCGTCAAATGTGTTGCAGAAGCGCTTGTCTAGTCACAATGATCAAAGACCACAATACGCAGTTCTGTTCTATTCACTCAATGCACATTAGGCAATTTAGGCGAATCTGAATGAGTCGACGCAAGCCTGGTGTGGCTTCTAATAGTCCGAAAGAACGTTTTGTTTTTTTGTTTCCTTCCATTTCGGAAGAGAATAACTTTTTCATTGTAGTGTAACTATATAATTGTAATAACCATGTACTACACTGCGATAAACACCTGAAATGTTCAAATTTGTAATCTTTTTATCAAACAAAACCACCTGCATTGAAGCCCTTGGGATTCATTGCGGAAGAATCGAAAGAACATTTCATACAAAGAACAAACAATTTTATTAGGTAGATGTCATAGACCCTTGTAACTTGTGTTCTCAAATATCAGGTCTATGTTGGCGTTTGATACTGAGCATAATGGATCCAGTAGGCCACGTTGAAAGACACAAACAGGAACGGGAACAGTACTCCTGAAATGATGGATCAGGTTCCAAACAGAATTAGATACATACATACAGTCGGCACGGATCGCATTGATACTTTGCGTTGTTGTTATATGTTGGCGCAAACTCGGTGCACGCATAATGATATAAGACATGCGCACCGAGTTTGCGCCAACACAAAATAAAGAACGCCAGGTATCAGTGCGATCCATGCCTACTGTATGTGTTAGGTTACTTCGAAAGTTTTAAAACAGCATGTGTTTCATAACATTCTTTGTATCCTCTGGTTCCGTACCAAATTTACTCTGTTTCCTCGCGCGCTTGTGCGGAGCTGAGGGTGAGACAGCGGAAAAGTGTGGCGAGAAGGAGACGCAGCTTACGCGCGCAAACGCACGCAATGAACGGAAATAAATTTCACTTGGAAACAGAGCAGAAGTACGTCAGTACCACTACTGCTTTAAACGCAGCACACACGCTCATTAAATTGGATGAGATAACGAAGTGAATTAACTCATACGAACTATACTAGCACGCCTAGGTCGCTGGAAGCTTCAAAAGAGAGCCAAAGCGGCTTGAAACCGTTTGGGGGGGGCACTCGAGAAAATGAAATGATTCATCCATGAAAACGAAAATTTGAGCTGATATCATATGCCTGATATCGTTATCAGTCATTGTTTTCGTGGAGACGTTATGGAAATACTTCGACTTCTCAAAGCGGTATCATTCATTCCCTAACTGAATCCTGAATGCCCCCCAAATGGTTTCATGCCGCCAAAGCGACAGTTCTAAACAACAAACGAAGGAGGGATTCCACGCGTAAGGTGGGCAGAGTTCCAATCCCCGCTGTACAAAATAACAACTACTGAATACTGCCATTTCAGCTCGTTTTTGAGGCTTCATTTCTGAGAGTTTTGAACGGCAAATAGCCCACCAGGCTCCGCAGCGGCTCTTGGTGGGGTATTTCTCGGCTCTTTTGCGGTTATTTCTCGGCTTTCCACGGAACGGACAAGAAATAGCCAAGAAATAATGAGATGTGATCAAAAGTAACCAAGACACAGCCGTCGCCGGCTCGCCGAGACGCCATCCGGGGCCGCCAGTGTTTGGCGGGGCCTCCAGAGACCGAACGAGGTCCATGTACCGGCACACTTGGGAAATTAAGCGAAAGCGTGGTGTTCACATCTAAATCATGCCTCTGGAATGTGTTGTATGCTTACCTGGAGAGCACTATTTCGCGGCCATCTCCGGCGGCGAGCATTATTTGACGCCTATTTCTTTGGCATTTGCGGCTATTACGCGGCAAATAGGCACTGCGCGGCTGTTTTTCGGTCAAAACTCTTAAAGAAACGGCGTTACCGCGCAGCAACAAGCCATGCAAGTGGGTCAGCAAACCCATTATTTCTTCATTCCAATCGATTTTTTTCGGAGTTTTTGTCAGTTCTCAATATTCGACACTTCGGTTCGCACCATAAAATCGATCGCATTTTAGAGCTTGTATAATATATTCTGCCGTCAATAATATGTAGTTTCGATGGCAAAGAAAAACGTCTTCTAGTTTCCAGAACAAGCCAAAGTGGCCGTATTCGAGCATTTAACATCGGCAGGCGCAGCATATCTCGGGTGAGCGGAGAGAGGGTCATTTGACGACTCAAGGCGGCTCAAATACGGTCATTTTATATCGTTTCTGGCGTTTGCCACGACGTGAGCGCTCTACTAGGAGCCATACTACCCTATAGAAGGCAGTTTTCATGATAAATCTCGTTTTTGAGTTCTCAGCGTGAAACACTAAGCTGACAGATACCGGGTGGGGGGATAGGCTCTAAGAAAGCAGCGAAAATGGACTCGAAAAACGAGAAATCGACAAAATTAGCCGCGCAGCAAAGATTTCGTTAGCCCAGTACGCCTATCTGGCCCGCCCCAGCCCTCGTCTCAACGAGCTTGTGGCGCCGCGGACGTTTTTAATGGCAAGTCGCCAGGAAACTCCACCACTTCCAACCTGATCGATTCTCGCACATTTCGCCATTAGCGCGCGCTTGCGGAAACTAGCTCGGCGCTTAAACTCGTCCGCGCCCCGAACCTGTACGTACCTTAGAAGCCGTGATTTTAGCCTATTCTGAGCGCTTTTCTTCGCTGTTTTTTCACTATTCGTCAGCTCACCCCTTAACCACCCCATATTTGGGCTGAACTCGAATGTGATATTCACCGCGATAACTGCCTGTAACCACTTTTCAGCGTGTATGCTGCCTTCAAGCATGCAGCTGTCAAAAAGTGATTTCTTCGTGACCAATAGCGCTTACAACCTTTTGGTCAATAAAACACATTCAAAAGCTTACTTGATATCAAGTCTGCTCGCTTAGCCTCGTCGTGCCAATCGATGGTTCGCGCTAACCACCTGGAAAACTTCAAGGGTGAAATAAAGTATAAACATGGTGCTCAACGTGAATCAGCATCCAGAGAATGCACCACTCATTTCCCTCCAGCTCGGGTTATTAGAGACCGTTGAATTCTTACTGGCTGTACCCAGTGATTCGTGAAAGTGCGATCGATGCTCATAAAACTTTGACCCAAAAAACGACGAAAAAACTAGTGAATTAAACGACCCTGAAGACATATCTGTGAGGTTTCGAAAACTCAATGTGGGTATAAAGCTGAACCCAGTTACTCTTTACACACCTCTAACTACCGGAAATGTGTCCTACCTGCAAAAACGGCCGTTGAGGATTTTTGCGATTCTGCAGCACTTTGGCCATTTCGAACTCCTGCTCTCTGACGATTCATGGAACCCAGACGTCGTTGTGTTCTCTTACCATCAACGCCTTACCCGCTGTCCGACCTCCGTTCATCACTGGACCAAAAATTTCAACATTGTCGGAAAAGGAAGAAAATTAATGAAACTCACGTACTTCTCGTTTGTTGCGCCCGATTAGCTACATATGTCACCCAGGCGAATTCAAGCAGAGCAGTAAAAATAAAGGTCAAACAGGCTGGAAAAAGGATAGGGTATTGATATTTTGCGACACTTTCTTAGGATTCAAAGGACTAAACCTCCTATCCATACATCGATTGCTTTGATATAGGCTACTGGCGGCAGCTTCGCGTTCATTCCGGACGACTATAAAACAAGGATTGAATAGTTTCACAAAGTCACCGGGAAAATGTTCTTGCGGGTTCTCGCAAAAACAATGCTCAAGGCTTATTGAAAAGTCAAGCATTAGTTTTCGTGAAACAGTATGACAATTGTACAGGTGGGTTACTTCTATCCAGACCTAGGCCTTTTGCTATTGTTTCCCAGCAGGGAACTTGTAGCTCCGCCTTAAACATCATTGAACAACTTGACCAATCAATGACGTTATAGTCCCCACCAGGGATGAGCGGAATTCCTATTTCCGATGGTTTTGGGCCTTCCGACTTTCAAGAAAAAAAAACTGAAAATACGGAAGAAATTGGAAATATCCACAAGGTTAGATTTTTTTACACTTTTCCTTGTCGAATGCCTAGAGGGTTATTTCGGGCGCTAAATTTGAATTCGAGGTCACTCTTCACTTCTCACAAAGTCAGGGTTGATTGTTTTTACATGAAAGTTATTCAGTAAAGAAGGATAAGCCCTGGTTCTTGGTAGGCACAGCCACCAGGAAAGGGCTAAAAATTTCGCTGATCGAATTTCCAACTTCCGATTTCCGATGGTTTTTGGAGTTTCGATTTCCAACCTTGAGAACGTCCTTCCGATTTCCGAAATTAAGAGAAACACATACGCTCGTCCCTGGTCCCCACCTCTGACATTCGGGGACAGAAAAGCATGAGACCTTTAACGTGCCATGCAGTTTTTTACGGAAACTTACCTGTAGTTTCCGGTCCCCTGTGTTGATTCTTATAGATATATGAATTATATGTACAGGTAATCTACGCAATTGCGTTCAGTCCGCAAAGTGCACGCTGATTGCGAAAGAGTGTTGAGGTGCGGCTATACGGGTGATCGGAAATCCCTGCCTGAGGAACCTAAAAACTCTGCCGCAACACGCCTTCGCGATTGGCGTGCACTTTGCGGACTGAACGCGATTGCATAGATGAACTCTACACTCTGTGGAAAATCAGAATCCTCTCTGCTCTCTCACTGTCTCTAACCATCGCTTCTCACCAGGGTAGGGCGTGTCGCTGTGATCGGTCCGTGAGGCCGGGTTCACACTCTCATCGCGACGCGACGCGATGACATGATACTGGTGAGTATCGACTGATATCGCGTCGCGTGTCGATCTGTATTCGAAGCATGCCATCGGAACGTTGATAAAATTCACAGCGCTTGGCGCCAAGGAGCAGATCGGCTGGCATACGTGACGCGCGCGACGGAAAACCGCTGCGTGGGCGTCGTCTTTGAGGCGCGTTAACCGAGCGCCGACTATATTTTTTTCAGGAGCCCATGGTTAACGCACCCCAGCGACAAAGTTTGCACATCGGGTCTCCGTTGCGCGCGTCACGTGTAAAACTGCTCCTTCGCCCAAACCGCGCTATGAATTCGATCAACATCGCCATGTCTTTGCGTCGCTCTGCGATGAAGGTGTAAACCCAGCGTGAGAGTCACGGCCTCCCTACATACCTCCAGCTTGTTGGAAAATTGTGCGGCCCTCTCTCTCTCCGGCTAGGGAATTTATGCGCTTCTCCGATGGGTCGCTAGTGTGACCTCCAGATTGATAAAATTCTCAGCGAAATTCGATGATTTTGTGATTAAAGATACTATTATTTTCGAAGATCAAGTCAACTTTGAACATGTCCCGTAAATATAAATTTTTTCTATTTAAGTCTACAAATTTTCGTACCTCTGAATACCAGCTATTTTTGCACGCTGGCAGCCGGTAGCTGCGGTCCACCTCCCTTCCCTCGCCCGAAGCTGTGGCCTCCTCTGTGATCCTCAAAGCATGAGCCGGTTTAACCCTGCTCCGCACCCGCACGCTTTGGAACCACGTGAATTTGTTTTTCTCATAGCCTGATAGTCATTCAGGCAATGTGCAAATTGTGAAGCGCATTTTTCAGATACTTTCCAAATCTTTATTGGAAGCAGACAAACCTGAGTGGTCATGGTTAGCAGCGTAGTGACACCAAGGGTAACTCGCGCCGGACTGCTGTCCGATCGATCCAAAACGACACCCATGAGACAATAACCAACATACAGGATGGGATATACAGCTGCAGTAGGTAGTAGCTGGAACAATCCATGTTATTTTTTGGAAAACAAGAAATCGCTACTCTCCACATATTTATTTATTTATTTATTTATTTATTTGTTTATTTATTTATTTATTTATCTATTTACACTTATAAAATACGATGCATTAAGGCAAACCTTAGAAACACACAGTGCATTAGTAACCCACAGATTGAGCAAAATATGAATCACTGATACATAATAAGTCTTAACTCCACCACTGCGAGCTCTATCGCTGCTAAAAAGACAGTAAGTTTTTTCGAGCAATACGTTTAAATGATCTCACACCGAAACGGACGGCAGATACTTGCCTTCTTCTAAATGAAACAAAAAGCGACCCAGCCCGACAGAGTAAACGAGCAGGGAAATCCTTACGGTACTTTTTGGGATTCCGAGGCTCATCATGGGCGAAATTTTCTCTGTACCACCTTGTATGGTTCTAGAATGGGCTATACGGTAAAATTTAGAAACATCTACTCTCATGATACCTGATAACTTTTTAGCGACATTAAACGACATCCCACAAACCTTCCAAGCCGAAGAGATTCTCCTAATGTGTGGTTACAACCTCCTTTTTCCGGTTCCCTCGAATTGGGTATGCTACTGTAAGGCAGCTCTGTTAAGCCCTTGCAAATAATTTGGTGTGTGAAATTCTCTTGTGTTCTCTCTAGCAACAGAAAATGTCTTTCTTTTTTATGTGGAGAAAAACCGATGACCCACTCTCCATGATTGGCCTTATGTAAGTTTTATAGGCTCTAACAAGAACATCTTTATCAAGAACGTTGGAGAGTCGCTTTTATTTAAAAGATAAGGAAAGTGCGCAAAAACCACTTGTTACTCAGATCGCTTATAATGGATCATAAAATCCAGTTTTATTATTATAATGAAATCCTAGGTTCTCTCTAACCGAATCCACTGAATTCAAAAGCTTGATCAGCAAGTTTATGAGAAACGTGGAAAGCTTGGAACTCCAATTCCTCATATAAATCGTCTTTTTCAGGGGCTAAAGTGAAGCTCCCAACCGAGTGACCAGTTGTAAATCTGGTCTAAAGCTTGGTTCAGCATCTCAATATGGATCAATATGCCCTAATTCGGAGTGAAATGTGTTTCTGTCGATAGCGTGCGTCCGCGGGCATGTTGCGTTTCCTTCTCCCTCACACTTTTTGCTGTCTACCACTTCCGCTCCGCGCAGGCGCGAAGGAACAAACTAAATTTGCCTCCGAAACATCGGATATGTAAAGTCGGGCATGCACTCTGCGATTGGTGACTTCGGCACAAAATTTATATCAAAATCCAACCTAAACTGTCTCTTGCAACTGCAGAACCGTCCTCAAACATGAGTACGTTCCGGTGTTGGTCTTGCTGGTGCAGTAGGTGGTGGAGACGTTGTTCCAGTTGGAAAGATGGCAAGGAAGATGATAATCCTTGTTTCAGTTGCACCGGCTCTTCACTTTTCCAAACATATTCTAAAAACTGAAGCTCAGATATAATCCAGCTGCGAATTCAGAAGGCCCAAACGCTCGTCTTCGGTCTTGCTAGAGTGTTATCGATTTCGATTAGCTTCTGGCCCCATGGTTTCGAAGCGCATTTATTTCCATTTGTCGCGTGCGTCTACGCGCGTATGCTGCATATCTTTCTTCCCGCGCTATCTCGCTCCCTCTCACGTCGCTCAGCATAAGCGCGCGAAGGGATAGGGCAAATTTGTCTGCGAAACAGGATACATATGATACCCAGAGATTCTCAGTCACTGAATGTTTTAACTCGACCTCGTTATGTGTAGATTAAGGGCTCCCCTTTCCAGCTACTGTCCATAATTTTATACTCTGTACTCTCGGGAGTGTAAGTGAGATACCCTCGAAGCACAACGCGCGAAAAGTCAGCAAGCCCTAATGTATGTCCGAAAATCTTCCCTTTATGCTCAAGCAAAGCTTTTTTCAAGCAAATTCTGAATCCATCACCTACCCAGACATTCATTAGTTTCAAGTGCAGAAAAAATGCTTTCGTGTAGGTTTCTCGTCTTTTTTTCTGTTTGACAAATCTCAGAAATTTTACAAAATGACTACTCATTTAGACTATGTACATGCTTGTTCTTTGTTTTAGTCCTTCATGATAACCGAACGTTAAAAATACTACAGTTTTGGAAGGGTATTCGGAGTTACCTCACGAAAAGTTGATTGTACGTTGAAACTCTGAATTGTAGATTTGTAGCAATTTTATGGAAATTTATAATGCAGAAGTTTTCTTTACAACATAACAATTTTCAGAAGTGTCCAGCTAAGACTAGCGTCCAACTGGAACGATGGCGGGAAAGGTGAGGGAAGAAGAAGAAGTTGAGATGATTTCTCAGGAAGTAGCATAAGAATAGACAGAGCAAAGCCACTCGATAATCGCCAAGTTCGTGTACCAGAACGCGAACGAATTTGAGAAGGAGCATCTCAAGCACGCTACAGTTCAAACTCGATCTTTAAAGGCAGTGTTCACGATGAATATCAAGTCGTGAGTTATCGAATAGCGAAGAAACAGCAAAGAAAACCGCTCAGATTAAGCTAAAATAGCGTTTTCTTACTTACGTTCAAGGTCAGGGAACGGACGAGCTTACGCGCCCTGCTAGCTGCCGCAAGCGCGCGCTAATGGCGAAATATGCGCGAATCGATCCCGCAGGACGTTTCGGAGTTGCGTGGCGATTTTCCACCTGGAAAATCCGCGGCTTCACAAGCTTGTTAGAACGGGGCTACGCAGGCGTGGTGGCTAACGAAATCTTCCCTTAGCGCGCCCGTCTTTATCAATTTCTGATCCATTTACTTTGACCTTATCACCTTCAGCGTCTGCCAGCGTAGTGTTTCACACTGTGAACTCAAAAACGAGATTCATAGTGAACCCTGCCTTTTAAAGAAGGCGGGAATTTCGCGCAGGATCATCGTGGGATCATAGCTTCAGTAGCGGCGATGCGGTATCGATCAATCGCGGCGGTTTTGCGCTTTAAATGGGAACGATTGTTCTGATTAGCAGAAAGACAGTTCGTGGTGTGGAATGAAATGAAATCTGCATCCGAGAATGGTTGGGATCTCCATTTTCGAACACTGCCGAATTTCCCAGCAAATTTGCATATCGGCGCGATTTTATCGCAAACGTTGCCCAATGGAGAGCGCGACGATATGACGCTCCGCGGCGGCAGTATAAACGATGCCTCAGGCCGGAATCATTCTACAGTCGCGGAGATGCGTAAGAAAGAGCGGTAGTTACCCATCATTCGAGGCGATAGTGCACGTTGAAGGAAAACGATTGTTCTGATGAACAGAGCAGCGATTCATGGTGTCCGTATCCAAGAACGGCTGACACCTCACTATACCCGACTTTTGGAGCCATTATGCGTATTAGAGTGAGGACTTTTAAAAGAGGACCGAACGAACGAATTTCGAATAAATCCGTTCATTTTTTATTTCAGACGAACGAATTTCGAATAAATTCGTTCATTTATTATTTCGAACGAACGAATTTCGAATAAATTCGTTCATCTTATTTCGAACGAACGAATTTCGAATAAATTCGTTCATTTTATTCCGAACGAACGAATATCGAAATAAATTCGTTCATTTTTTATTTCGAACGAACGAATTTCGAATAAATTCGTTCATTTTATTTCGAACGAACGAATTTCGAATAAATTCGTTCATTTTATTTCGAACGAACGAATTTCGAATAAATTCGTTCATTTTTTTATTTCGAACGAACGAATATTCGAAATTCGAATTTTCGAATGACGAATAATTTAAGCATTCATAGCAATACCGCGCAACTACGAAGTGAGCGGCAATAACGAGTTGAATTCTTCTTTTAAAGCTTTATTTCCACCTACAAATGGAATAAATAAGGTACGACTCATCTCTAAACCTGTACGGGCTACAACGCAACGAATGCTACAAAATCATTTTTTCCGTTCTAACTTAGCCTAAGGAGCTTATTCGAGGTGCTGAACATGAATAAGAGGTCCACTTTCGGTGCTTCGAAGGATCACGGTAAGTATAGGGTAATTATATTGTTAAAGTCTTCGATATAACTGAAATTTTGCCTAGAGAACCTACCCCTAAACCTTCCCAGATAAAAAGGAGCTCGACGCTCACTCCGATCTTCCCACTTTCCCGGAGACACGATATAGGCGAGTGCTTGCCCTCCTGACAAGAGAGCGTGCCCATCACGGGCAAAGCGTGCCCTTAAAAAGATACTGTACGCTCACACGCTAGCCTCCAAGGGAGGCATACGACGCGGTTCTGAGCCAGGACTCGGATGAAGACACTGCTTTCTGTTTTATTGTCCAATTTCGCGGTACTTGGCTCGCTGAAGGCCCTGCTCAATCGCTGGTGGCCCCAGTTGGTGCTCGGTAAACAGGCCGGGTCGCGTGTTGGCGTGCGGCCGCGTCGTGCACCGGTGCGTGAGTACATTTTTGAAAACAAAAAGCTCAAAGGGGCTCATACCAGGGCAGGAAGGCAGTTACTCGCCCACGACAGTCGCTACTGCCCCCGCGATAGCTACTACCGTGGGCGACAAAACTTCGGATTTTGCGCTCCACAGCCATTGTCCCGCTGGCGGCTTTCAGCGAGGCGTGGAACGCGTTTTTGTCTGAGCCATTAATCCTTCAGAAATTGCGAAAAGGATAAGAGATTCTTAATCCACAGCTCAGAAAAGCCTCTTGGCAAAGTTTTAGCCAAATCGGTGCTTTCACTGGAAGGGGGGGGGGGAGTACCAATTGCCATCCCACTAGGGCTCGCCCATTTTTCCGTGCCGCCGCGCAATTATAACACCAATCCGGGGTTTCCTCCCCTGCCAGAAGCGTTGCGGCGCGGAGAAATTGGTGTAGCCATATGCAGTGGACAAGTGGCCCCGACTGGCGAGATAGCACGGCCAAATCTAAAA
Source organism: Aplectana chamaeleonis (assembly GCA_029168955.1). Taxonomy (NCBI): domain Eukaryota; kingdom Metazoa; phylum Nematoda; class Chromadorea; order Rhabditida; family Cosmocercidae; genus Aplectana; species Aplectana chamaeleonis. The sequence goes on along the minus strand of JAPDOI010001844.1, from coordinate 104,724 downwards.
CGTCGACAAACCACGGCACTGTGCCGCAACCTTCCGTAACACCGGAAACGGATGTCAAATCTGTGCTAGCACCGCCAGAGGTTATATATCGCGGCCACTTGGCCACCCCTATTTCTCCGCGCCGCAACGAATTTGGAAGGGAAGGAAAACCCCGGTTGGTGTCATAGGTTCGTTGGGGAGGAGACAACGGTCCGAGAGGTGAAGGTTGTTAAGGCTAACTGAGTGGGAAATGGTGAAGGCTCCCTATGGACCTGCAACTTCAAAGTTTTCGTTTTCTTAATCCTCCTTGTTTGCATTCAAATATTTTAATTTTTAATTATTAATTTTGGAAACATTTCCGTTAGATGAACTCCTTTAGAAATTCACTATTCTCCAGTGAAATGATCTATGCGTAGGTCATGAAAAATTTCTTTTGAGCTGTCTTGGGAGTCAAATTTGTCGGAAAATTTCTTCAAGCGATTTTTGAAAAACCTACCTGTTCTTCGCTCATACCATCTTTACCCTTTTTGATGGATCTTTCAACAGCTTCATATTTTTATAAATCAGCTCAGGTCAGCTCGGGTATTCAAAGTCGAATAACGTTCGAATATTCACCTTTTGTAAATAGCTCGAATTCGAATAATATTCGAATGTTCACCTTTTCCGAATAGTCGAATTCGAATAACATTCGAATGTTCACCTTTGCAGAATATTCGAATTCGAATAATATTCGAATTTTTACCTTTTGCGAATAGTCGAATTCGAATAATGTTTGAATTCTCATCTTTTGCGAATAGTCGAATTCGAATAATTTTCGAATTTTCACCTTTGCGAATAGTCGAATTCGAATAATGTTCGAATATTCACACTTTTCGAATATTCGAATGTTCGAATAAAAATTCGTTCGAAAAATTCGAGTATTTATTCGAACTCGAATATTCGATCCTCACTCTAATGCGTATCGTCGTGACGCCCTCGGCCCCGCTCTCCACTGGGCAGCGATGCCGATACTGCTTTTGCGACGCGGTATCACGACGATAGTATGATGAGTCATATTCAAAGGCAGTGTTCACGATGATTCCCGTCCCTGGGTTTTTCACATAAAACAATGCGATGGCCTCCAAATGTTACCGAAATTACGAAGAAACGGGAAAAACGCATTAAAACGCTGTATTTCAATGCCTTTATTCTATCACATGGATCAGGTGTCCGGTTGGATGAACATGTTCACTGTGGTTGCCCCCGGTGGAAAATTGGGTCAATCAAAAATAGAAGAGTATTCCATGCAAAGCAGGATTAGTTAGGACCATAAGTAAAAAACGGAGCAATAGAGAGTAGAGAATTGCAAGGGACAGGTCCACAAAGATTTCATTGTGACAACAAACACTTCCTGTGATACTTAAGAGGCGGGGTGATACTTAAGGATTTCGTGTACTTCTGGTGCGTTTTCTCAATCTCTAGGTCATTTCCAATTCTACCAGGGGGCCACTTAATCAATATAGCGAATAATCTCAAAATTGAAGATTTTCGTGAACACTGCCTCTACGGATTTCGTGTACATCTGGTGCGTTTTCCTCAATTTCTACGTCATTTTAGTTCTACCCAGGGGCCACTTAAAGGCAATGTTCACGATAAAAAATGTGTTTCAGTTTCCACTATGAATGGGTAGCGGATGGGCACACTGTAACGTTTACGTTGAAAGAACGCATGAAAACGAGCCAGTAAGAGCCCCAAAAGAGTCCGAAGTTGCCCTTTTGAGCGCAAGGCAAACCCCCAAAATGCAGCGCCCGCCCCCCGACGTGAACAAATGAAAACTGGAGTTCGTGAGATGAGCTATGGTTTCCGATCAATAACCCCGTTCTTCCCTCCATTCTCAACTTCTCTCTTTACTCAGGTCAGCTCCCATACATCGGCTGCAAAAGACGGATGTTATATGCTTCGGACAACTCGTCCACCTTGCTTCCCTAGCTCAATGTTTGAGGGACCATAACTCCGTTCCCAGAAGGTCTTGTACGATTCCAGAGAGATCTTTAGAATCAGCATGGGGCCGTTTTCAAGATAGATGGGAAAACAGAAAAACGATTTTTATCGTGAACACTGCCTTTAAAGGCAGTGTCCACGATAAAAATCGTTTTGGAGTTTCCACCAGAAAACGAAGACAAGAGTCCAACTGTTTCATCAGTGAATAAAGAATCATGAAAAACGCTGCGAAACATCCAAAATAAACTCTTCTTCTTCTTGAAAGCCACATTTCAACGGTGGATGAGTTGCGCGGGCACGGGCCTGAAGTAGACAGCGTGCGCAAGTGCGCCCCAATGCTGAAACTCAGCCGCTCGCGCTCCAACGCCAATATAGAAGCGGACTAAATTGTTCCTCGGAAAACGACCGCGAGCGGACATCATAGCCGTATGGAGCTCTTTCGGGCTCGTTTTCGTTCATTCTTTCGACCCCAGTGCTCCAATGAGAACGTGAACTTTCGATTTCCGGCCAAAAACCTAGAACGAGATTTATCGTGGACACTGCCTTCAAAGGCAGCATACACGCTCGTAAACGTAATTGAGATTACTACGGAAATAGAATCGCATGGCTCAGACCACAACGCCTATGCAATTTGAAGCGTCAAAAACCACCCACAATGCCGTTGCAGGAGTAGCAAATTTGGTCCCGCCCGTGTTTTCACGCCCCCTGTATTTGCCCTTTTCCTGTAACGCAGGGTCGCTGGGTCATACTCACCGTCGGTACTGTTGGTAGATTGCCTAACAAGTGAACCACACATATTTCACTGATGGCGAAGATGACACAGCAACCCTGCTTTGGAGGAAAGGGCAAATACGGGGGGCGTAAAAATACGGGCGGGGTCAAACTTGCTACTCCTGTTCCGGTAATGCGGATCCTTTTTGACGCTTCAAAATGCATATGCGTTGTGTTCTTAGCGATACGATTCTATTTCCGTAGTAATCTCAAATACGTTTACGATCGTGTATGCTGCCTCTAATCAATATAGCGAATAACCTCAAAATTGAAGATTATCGTGTAAACTGCCTTTTAGGGTAGTGATTGGGATCGCTTCATAAGTCGATCTGTAGCTGTATGTGTTCAGAGCATCCTACCGCGTCGCGTCATGTAGGAAAAAAAGAGGTCAAGAATACAAGAAAATTCATATGAAGATTTTCTTTTCAGCTCAAGCAGAGGTATCACTGGAAAAAATAATTCTCGGAGCTCACCTATATCCTTTGTGGTGTAGGCATACGAGGCGAGATCAATGAAGCACTGCTGCACATCCATGGGATAGAACTGAAAAGAAGTGAATCTGAGAAGTTACACTAGTTGTTGCAAATGTTTTTTTCTATATTCTTTTTCAAAACATCTGTGTACCTACTACTCAAAATTTCGCCGCAATTTTCCGCGCGCGACGTTTTCGAGAGCGATCGCAAAAAACAGCAACCTGTAAAAACAAAGCGATTTTAGGGAACTTTGACACGCTGAGCTCATATCTAGGCAGCAGTTCAAGTTGTGAATTTGAACGCTCTCAGGACTAAAATACAATCTTGATCAAAGAAAACTGTAAACATCGGAAGCTTTTTTTGCCATGTTTGCCAGATGCTTCCCGTTTTCACAAAGCTCGCGCAGGCATTGTATACACCTCCGCATCGAGAAAATCATTATTTGAGACCTACCCCGGCATATAAATATGCACACAACACTCACTTAGTGTAGCACATGGTATGTTAATTGACAAACAAACTTGAAGACTACCTGTAAATGCATCGGACATGAGAGCACCAGCGATATTCGAACCGAGTACAAAATAGTCCCGTCCTTGTGAACTCGAATCAACACATTCGGCTTGTCGATCATGTGCTTGTATGCGTGTTTTTCGTTCTGAAATCCTTCACTGTATAAATGTTTTCATCAATGTCTTCCAGTAGATTACAAGCTCCTGAAGCGATTTAGCTTCTCCCAGTCCAGCCTATACTTGAGTATCGAAAAATATTGAATACTCCGTTCATCAATTTTCTCTTCAGTGTCAAAACAAATTGTTCCGCCTCTGATTTTCAGACAACGAGCAGGAGGGAGCCTTCTCATTAGTCAGCTTAGAGTAAATCTCACTCTTATGATTTACCTTAAAGGCATCGTACGTGCAGAAAACCGTATATTATTTTTTCATGTTTTTGTGTAACTTGGCCTATCTAGTTAACGAAAATGTCGAAGGGGCCCATGAAAAACCTTCATTCGTAAAGAAAAGTCAATCGGAACACATTGTAAATACGAATTTGAACTTCGCGCCAAAATCATTTTTGAAGTTTTTCTGCTTTTGGAGGCTTCGTCACTGTCATTTTCGGAGTTTTTCTGGATGTGGAGTTCGTGCCGTAACTATTTTTAATGTTGTCTTACGGTCGCACCGGCATTCTAGGAAAAAGTGCTAGATGACTGGTGAGAATTGGTGGCGGATCTTCATCTTTGACGCCTTCCAACTTCATTGTCCAATGTTTTTGACGCGCCAAGGTTCACCAGTGTGGTCTACCGGGCTCAATCATGAAATTGAGCATGAAAAATGGAAATTGATTTCCAGCGCGAACGATGCCTTTAAAAGCAGTGTTCATGATGATTTTCGTTCCCGAGTTTTTCGCATAAAACAATGCGTTGGCCTTTAAGTGTTACCAAAATTCCGAAGAAACGGCGAGAAACACATTAAAACGTCGTATTTCAGTGACATTATTCTATAACATGGACTAGTTGTCCGGCTGGATGAAGATGTTCATGATGGTTGTCACCGGTGGAAAATTGGGTCAATTGAAAATAGAAGAACATTCTATGCAAAGCAGGATTAGTTAGGGCCGTAAGGAAAGAACGGAGCAATAGAGAGTAGATAATTGTAGAGGACGGGTCCGCAAAAGATTTCATTGTCACAACAAACACTTCCTGTGATACTTAAGAGGCGCTGTCCATAAAAGACCACTTAACCAATATAGCAAACAATCTCCAATTTGGAGATTATCGTGAACACTGCCTTTAATCAATTCGTATTTATCAAGTTTGCGAAAAAATAGCCGACTTCTTTCTGAAAAAAAAACTGATATTTGTGATTTTGTGAATTCATAGAATCATACTCTGCCATCAATTACGAAGCATCCCCTAAGCTGATGTCAAAAACCAAAAACAGCTCAAACTCCTCCGACATCGAGGATAAAACTTGATTTACTGGAAGAATCGAAATTTTCGATGCTCAAGTACAGTCTACGGCCATGGAAAAAGGCGGCTGTGCGGTTGCGCATCTCCACTAAACATATTGTGGGTTGGAAAAGTTCCGCCATAATCGACGGGAGATTTGTAAATTTTTCCTGAAATTCGAAGATAAAACACCGTTAAAGTTGAGAAACGGTGTTTTTCCTCCCACTTATACACGTTATCAATACACCTTAAAAGCAGTGTTCATGATGAAAAACGTTTTTCTGTTTTTCCGCCTATCTTGAAAACGGCCCCATGCTGATTCCAATGGTGTCTCTGAAATCATACAAAACCTTCTGTGAACGCAGGTATGGTCCCTCAAAGATTGAAACAAGGAAGGAAACATGGTGGACGAGTTGTCCGAGGCTTGTAACTTCCGTTTTTTGCAGCCGATCTATGCGAGCTGACCGGAGTGAAGAGAGAAAGCTGAGAATGAAGGAAGAACAGGGCTAATGATTGAAAATCATCGCTCATCTCACGATCTCGAGCATTCATTTGTTCACGTCGGTGGGCGTGTGATGCGCTTTTGGTGTTTTCAATGCGCTCGAAGTTGCAACTTCGGGCTATTTTGGGGCTCTTTCTGGCTCGTTTTCATGCGTTCTTTCGACGTTGACGTTACAGAGTGTCCCTCCACTATCCAATACTAGTGGAATTTTGAAAAATTTTTTCATCGTGAACACTGCCTTTAAAAGCAGTCAGTGTTCATGATAAATTTCACTTCCGATATCTCCACGCCTTACGGAAGGTCTGGTGCCCTATATAGCAAGGCATGCTTAAAAAGGACACGAAAGACGCGTTTCTGAGCCAAAATAGGCTCTCCGTTGTTTACGTTGATTTTTGAACGTGGAGGAATAGACCGCTAGAAGGATGATACCTATCAGTGCAATGAAGCGATCAGCTCACTTATCAGCACTTCCTTCACTTGATCGTTCCTATAATCTGAGTCTTCATTTATTAATTCCGAGGGGGCGGTTCTGGAACACAAAAACGCTTGTCTGCAGCCGTTATTTTGCCGCTCTTGGATCGTTTTCTACCGTTCTTTCGACACTGGGAGCCTAGGATCCTTCTCGCCTATCATTTCACTGTGGAAAGTCAACGAGGATGATCATCGTGAACGCTGCCTTTAGTGGGGTTGTTAAAGAGCGGTAGATAATCTTGGATAGAGCTAGTCTATAATCTTTAAAGGTCCACGAGTTTCTCAACGCTTGAGATTAGAGGATGCGCTAATCCGCTCTGTGGGTAGAGTATGGTCATTCGAACGCTGCTCTTGATTATTTTGAGAGCATACTTAGCTTCTTCCTGTAGATGGTGCTGCAACGGCTAAGTCTTTATAAGAAAACAGAAATCGCAGAAATAACAAGAAAAAGTGAAGAATTATTGGAAATGCGAACAATAGAGAAAAATTAATTTTTTCTCCCTATTACTGCATGTATGCTGCAAAGCTGCAAACTGCAAAGACTTCAAGATATATTGAGTTGAAGTTGCATAGGGGGTGAAAGCTTACCGCTTCTCAGAAGTTTCCCTATGTTTTCTCTTTAAAATTCAGGAAAATCCACGAATCTGCCGTCGATTATGGCACGACGTCCACAACCTGCAGTGAGGCTTAGTGTAAATACGCAACTGCACAACCACCTTTTTCCGTAGCCGTGGACTGTATAGTCCAACTTCCGCTGATGAGGAGAGTACGTTAACGAACGCCCACTCAACCTTTATTAGTGGTACTGGCCTAACCGTTTTACTGTCAGTTATACAACAAGGTGAAAGCCGGCGTAATCGTTGGAAAAGGTCTAGATTGGGGTGGTCCGGTCAATCGCATATTGCACGTCGCTTTATAGGCACAGAACACCCAGGAAAGTAGATTTTATACTGATCTTGGAGTGAGTCAAACGCTGATCACAGTGGTATGTACCTCTGAAATCGCTCAAGACCCTCTATGAACAGAGTTATGGCTCTTCAAAGAATTCCATATTTTGAGGGTGAAAAAATGATGGACGAGTTGTCCCAAGCCTGTATTTCTCTTCACTCGCAATTGTTACGCGAGTACAAGCCAGGATAAGGAGACAGTCCGGTAACGGGCCGAAGAACAACGATTTGCTGGAATTCATCCATCCATCGACCCGCTACCGACTTCGAAAATCTGTGAGGAGTCGGGCCTGTGGTGGTGAGCGAAGGGGTCGAGCCTGTGGTGGTCGCTAATATCTCGCTTGTTTGAAGGAATTGAGATCTCGCACTTGGCACGTGTTATACAGGAGGGCTTACTACACAATTGAATAAAAAACACAGAGTTTATGTCTGAGGGTGTACTGTGAATATGATGGCACACTACACCCTCAAATATGAATTTTGAGATTTTCGTGTGACCGTGTAGGAGGCCGCTCCTGTATAACACGTGCCAAGTGTCAGCTCTCAATTCCTTCCAATAAGCGAGTTATAAGCGACCACCACGAGCCCGACCCCCTCCAGCCACCACCACAGGCCCGGCCCCTTCCTGATTTTCGATCTCAATAGCGGATAGATGAATGAATGATTTTGAACCAAGGTTCTCTCCCTTTCCAATCTATCTCCTCATCCTGTTTTGCTCTCGTGCCGCAACTGCGAATAAAGAGAAATGCAGGCCTGGGACAACTCGTTCACCAAATTCTTGCCCTTAAAGGCAGTATTCACGATAATCTTCGATTTTTAGATTAATCGCCTAATCGATTGTTTGGCCCTCGAGTAGAACTGAAATGATGAAGAAACCGAGAAAAACGCACCAGAAGGGCCCGAAATCCTTTACTCTCACCCCGCTTCTTTACTCTCAGTGGAACTGTTTGTTGTGACAATGAAATCGTTTGTGGACCCATCTTCTATAGTTCTCTATTTTATGTCGCTCCGTTCTTTCCTTCGAACCCTAACTAATACTGTTTTGTCTAAAATATTCTTAAATTTTTGGTCAGCTCCATTTTCACCGGTGACAACCACCGTGACCATGTTCATCCAAACGGACAGCTAGTCCAGGCCGGAATATAATGTCACTGAAATAAGGCGATCTAGTGCGTTTCTCGCCATTTCTTTGTAATTGTGGGAACACTTTGTAGCCAACGCATTGTTTTCAGTGGAAAACTCGGGAACGAAAATCATCGTGAAGACTGCCTTTGGAATGCAGGCATTTTCAAGGAGCCATGTCTCCGTTCGAATGGGGTCTTGGACGATTTCAGAAATACCATTGTGATCAGAGAGTGGCTCTCTCCAACATAAGCATGAAATCTGGAAAATTGTTTTTTGGGTACCCTATGCCTTTAAAGGCACAGTCCAACCTCAAAATCGGTTTTCAGTTTTTCTATCTATCTTCAAACGGTCCCATGCTGACGCCAATGATGTCTCTGGAATCGTACAAGACCCTCTGGAAACAATATTATGGCTCCTCAAAAATTGAGCTGTGGAAGCATGGTGGACGAGTTGTCCGAGGCTTGTAACTCCCGTCATTTGCAACCGCTGTATGCGAGCTAACCTGAATGAAGAGAGAGGCTGAGAATGAAGGGAGGAACGGGGTTGTTGATCAAAAATCATCCCTCATCTCGCCACTGTTGAGCTCGAAAGATGGCAAAGGGGGCGTGCCAAAGTGGCTTCTTGAGGTGGGCGCCCCATGGTGGCTTCCTCCTATATCTCGTTTATTCGGAGGAATTCGAAGCTCGCACTTATCAAGTGGTATACGGGGTGGGTCTACTTCACAATTATGTGGGAATCTCATATTTCGTCTCTTAGCTCGGACTGTGCCTTTAAAGGCAGCATACACGCTCGTAAACGTGGTTGATAACTACAGAAATAGAATGGTATGGTTCATAGCACAACGCCTACGCATTTTGAAGCGTCAAAATTGACCCACAATGGCGCTACACGAGTAAGAAGTCGGCGCCGCCCCTGTATTTGCCGTCCTTCTCAAAAAAGAGGGGTGCTGGGCCATTACCACCGTCGGCGACGTTTGTGGGCGATACAATAAGAACAATAAGTAAACCACATAGAGATCACGTAATAATTTTAGTCTGATGAATGAACGGGGCTGCGACAGTAGGTCATCGCGCGCGCAACCGAAACCCTATAGACCTGTGACCATCCGTCTTGTTCATGCTTCAGACTAAATCGAATGCGGAAACAATACATGGACGACGATGGAAATGGTCTAGCACCCCTGTTTTGGAGGATATAAAAGCGGGAGAAATACAAGGCGGGCCCAACTTCTTACTGGTCTAGAGGCGCTTTGGGTCGTTTTTGACGCTTCAAAATGCGTAGACGTCACGTTCTGGGTCATACGTGTCTATTTCCGTAGTTACCTCAACCACGATTTCGAACGTGTATGCTGCCTCTAAACACACTGGCAGGCACAGCTTAACTCCCACGTCAATGCCGGAGATTTCCACATAGTTGTGAAGTAGATTCGTCCTCTATAGCACCTGCCAACTGCGAGCTCTCAATTCCCTCGAACAAGCGAGAAATAGGAAGAAACCGCTCTGGGGCGCCCACAGCAAGAAGCCACTTTGCCACGCCCCATCTGACTACCTCTCAACCTCAACAAAAGGGAAGATGAGCGAAGTTGTTCGACCAATCGCCCTGTTCTTCCCTTCATTCTCGGCCTCTCCCTTTAATCAAGTCCGTTCCCACACATCGCTTACGAATGAAGGAAGTTGCAGGCCTTGGACAACTCGTCCACCATGCTTTCGCCGCTCAAAAGTCGGTTTTCGAGGGTCATATCTCCTTTACCAGGGGTTTATACGATTTCATAGGTATTATTGGAATCAAAGTGAGGTCTCCCTCAGGATAAGCACAAAAACGGAAAAACGATTCCTAAAATGGATTTTTGCCTTTGATGTAGCGAGAACCTCGAATCTCCTTCTAAGAAATCCTAGGATGTTTTTGTGTCAGCTAGTTTCAGCTTGACGAAGCCAATAGCGTTACACTTGTTCACCAATAATAGTCTATAGGCAACAAAGGCATTAACAATTCTGTCTACGGATACCTGAAAGAATGAATCCGGCATCCAGATTTGTTGTCCAGCTGTAAGAATGAGGAAATCCGGCACATCGTCGCCTTTAATGCCATATCTGGAACTGGAAGGCGTCAAGCACATACTTGTTACTTTTATATCAATCTTTACAATGTATATTATTAATAAGTAAGTAAATCAAAATACAGCAGTTGTAGACAAACTTGCCAGAATTATTTTGAAATCTGCTATTTCATTATACATATGTACCAGGTTGTTCAATAAGTTTTGTCGCTCGATAAGAAAAACACAATTTTATGGTTCAAGATACACTTTATTATTCAGTATAATCTCCCTGAACATTAATAGACTTGCTCCGACGATCCTCCAATCTGCGGATCCCATCCCACAAGTGAGAATCTGGAAGGTCTGCAAAATACGCTTCAATAGCCGATACGACCTCTTCATTTGATGAAAACGCTTGCCACGCATTTTTTTGAGTTCTGGAAAGAAATGGAAGTCGCTGGGGGCCAAATCTGGTGAATGCGGTGGATGCTGCAACAATTTGAACTTTATTTTATGGATTTTAGCCATTGTCAAAATGCTCTTGTGACACGGTGCATTGTCCTGGTGAAAAAGGATTTTTTTCTTCTGTAAACCAGGTTTTTTTTCACAAATTTTTTTCCTTCAACTGGTCTAAAAGGTTGTAATAATATTCAGAATTAATTGTTTTGCGAGTTTGCAAGTAATCCACAAACAAATTCCTTTCGCATCCCAAAAAAAACTGATGCCATAACCTTCTTGGCCGATTTCCGGACACGAACTCGTTTCGAAGCCGAACAACCAGGTTCACACCACTCCTTACCCTCTTGTTTTGATTCAGGATCATGGTGATAGACCCAAGTCTCATCCATAGTGATGAATCGACTCACAACACCCACTTTATCCTTTTTAAAACGCTCCAAATTTTGCTGAGAAAGTCGCATTCAAATGTGTTTTGTTCCATTGTTGGCGAAAGCGGCACCCATTGTGCACACAGCTTTCTAAAACCCTAAATTTCACTTAAAATATAGCTCATACTGCCTAATGAGATGTGTAGAACCTCTACTGAATCTCTCCCAGTCAATCGATGATCTTCCAAAACCATATCCTGTATTTTGGCTACGATTTCTGGTGTTGATGAGCTGTTTGGACGTCCTTCACGTGGATCGTCTTCAAGGCTTGTGCGACCACGTTTAAATTCAGCAACCCATCTTTCTACTGTTCTAATTGTAGGTGAACAATCATTATACACTTTTACCATTCGTTCGTGAACTTCTTTTGGTGCTACACCTTCCAAAAATAAGAATTTCATCACTGCACAATATTCAATTTTTCCATTGATGTGACACGGCGACACTAAATGGCTTGTAAACAAAGCATGAATTGACAGATTGAAATGAAACTTCACTTACGTTCATATGAAGAGTGTACCAACAAAACAAAAAAAATTCGGCTAGTAGCTTCGCTCTCTCTTATCGAACGACAAAACCTATTGAACAACCTGGTAGCAAGTTAAATATCGAGGAATAATACAACGTCAACCTTACTTCAAACGCTCGTCCAACCAGCTTTCACGAAAAGTCAGCTGTACACTGTATTCCATATTTACATTGTCGATTTTCGAAATACTAAACGGTGTTTGACTTAGAAACAACACAGAATCAATTCTGGTTTCATCCGGAAACGAGAGAGCTCGTGACCTACCTCCTAATTAGCATGTTGACAGATACCACTACCGGCCCACTGTGAATGGTGCCTGAATAGAATATAGAAAAAAATAAGGATATCAAAAAATATTCTAGAAAAAAAAACTACTGTGCCCAATTGGGCTTCTCCCTACATACTTCGTAGGGCCCAGCTTATTAAACTGTATTACACTGTATCACACGCTTTTTCCCGTGAGATTAAGGATTAAAGGCACAGTCCAACCGCAGAATCGTTTTCCTGTTTTCCTTTAGTCTGCCTTCACGCTGATCACAATGATGTCTCCAAAATCGTTCAGAACCCATCAAGGACGGAGTTATAGCCTCTCAAACATTGTGAATTGAAACAGCGGGAATTTCTTCGAAAAGTTTTCTATGGCCTGTTTTTTCTCGCCATGCGCAGCCTTCGCGGTGAAGCAGATCACAATATAAAGCCAGACCAATAACAAGTCAAAGGCAGTGTTTACGATGATTTTCGTCCCCGAGTTTTTCACATAAAACAATGCGTTGGCCTCCAAGTGTTACCCAAATCACGAAGAAACGGCGAGAAACGCATTAAAACGTCGTATTTCAGTGACATTATTCTATCACATGGACTAGTTGTCCGGCTGGATGAACATGTTCATTGTGGTTCTCACTGGTGAAAAACTGTTGTGATCGAAAAAAGAAGATTATGTTATACAAAGCAGGATTAGTTAGGGCTCTAAGGAAAGAGCGGAGCAATAGAGAATAGAGAATTGCAAAGGACGGGACCACAAAAGATTTCAATTTCACAACAAACACTTCCTGTGATACTTAAGAGGCGGGATGATACTTAAAGGCAGTGTTCACGATATAAATCGTTTTCCTGAGCTTCCTCCTATCTTGAAAGCGGTTCCATGCTGATTCAAACGATGTCTTTGGAATCGTAAAAGACCTTCTGGAAACGGAGTTATGGTCCTTCAAAAATTGAGCTAGGGAAGGATGGTGGACGAGTTATCCGAGCCTTGTAACTTTTTTGCAGCCGACGTGTGCGAGCTGACCTGAGTAAAGAAAGACGTTGAGAATGAAGGGATGAACGGGGCTATTGATCGGAAAGCATCGCTCATCTCACAATCTCGAGCATTCATTTGTTCACGTCGGTGGGCGTGGAAAGTGCATCTGGGGTGTGACGAGCTGATGGGTGTCCAACTTTGAGGCCGTAGGGGACCGTTCCGAGCTCATTTTTCTTAGTTTTTTTTTTCAACGTTACGGTTGCGTTAGGCCCCGCAGCTGCCGATCTCCACCAAAAAAAAAGCAGTCATAGTTTTCATCGTGGACACTGCCTTTTAGAATTTCGTGTACTTCTGGTGCGTTTTTCTTAGCTTCTGCGTCATTTTAGTTCTAACCGGAGGCAACTTAATCAATATAGCGAATAAGCTCAAAATTGAAGATTATCGTAAACACTGCCTTTGAACAAATGAGATTTTTACACGATTTTTACTTAACTAGGGCATCATCTTGACAGGTCTACGACTGTTAGATAGTCTCTGGCGGTATTCCTGTTTCATCCCGTTATGCGGGTGAAAGGATGATTGCTTCGGTGAAGATTTACCGAGCAGTTGAGTGAGAGCGGCGCTAGGGCTTCGGTGGTGCAGTGCGATAAGGCGCTCCCCCGGAAAGGGAATATGCTGGTTCAATCTCGCCCGGAGCCAAGCGTTTTGCGATCAACTCAGCACCTTGTGTAAAAATGAGATTTTGTTCAACATCCATGTCCCGTCTTGTTCCTATTGAGATAGAAAACTTGCCAGTGGGCGTAACTCATTTTTTTCTTTTCTGGGGCGTGGCCGACTTTCTCCTCGCTTATTTGAGAAAATTGTGATTTCCCTGCTTGGCAGGGTTGATATTCACCGTGGGCTGACTATCATATCAAATTTTACCCCTTACGTTGGAATGTGCCTCTAAAGGCCACTAAAAAGGACACTGTTAGCCCTTGACACCTGCCCTTCGTCCTTCTATGTAATTAGAATCTCGATTCCGCGACCGCATCATATCGACATCAAACCATGCAGACGGGCAATGTGCTGTCATAATGTGGTTAACCGTGCCTCTTTCAGGTTGCTCAAGCCAAGCGTTACGTCAGCTGACCCAGAAGTACGATCGTGTTTGAGCAGACACCCCCGAGCAATCTAAAATGCGGTTCCCCCATTATCTGTCAATCATCTAAATACGTCTTTTCCTCCATTTATCTACATCTTACAAATAGAGTTGCTCGTAGGCCTCCTCGGCTCACATTCACATTTGAGGGTGGCTCGTTGGGCTCCCTGGTGCGCAGTCTAAGACTCCGAAGAAGGCGAAGAGGCCGAAACGTTAGCCGAATAAACCTGTATCATACTCGGTTCAAAGCTGTGCAAAAAGTATTGGCAATACATCGTTGCTGATTCGAAAACACAATAAAACAAACTTCCGGGGTAGGTCGAAGGAGTGTGACCTTCTCCCTGATCGGCCGGTTGCAGAGCGAAAGCTCATTAGCAGGTATTTCGGAAACAACAGAAGGCTAGTCGTTTTGGTTAAGTTCCCAGCATAGTTGGACGGCAGTTCGTAAGTAGTCTCACCCGGTCGATGGGCATGTAAAGCACTCAAAACAGGGGCAAAAATTCGTCCAGCGTTAGGCCGTTCTGGAGCGGCATGCAAGAACGCTTGTGAGCGCGGCAAAAAGTCGCTCCGCGTCCTTTCCGCCAAGCGTTGGGCCAGAGGTGACTCAAGGCACATGCTGCCCCATGGTTTCGGCGCAGTTTCTCTACGCACGGTGAACTCCCCGCTTAGCTGCATCTCTTTTGGTCTCACCCATATCTGCGACATTATAACTTTCGCGAAGTTTGACAGCAAAATGAAAAAAAATTCTCAAAAAATAATTTCTTATTAAAGGCAGTGATCGCGATCAAATATGCTTGTCGTCTTTTTCTCTCCAAATCCTTTTCTGGGTCTCGAGTAGTAGGACCTATAAGAAAAAATCGCGAAACAACCACTGTTTTGGACCAAATTTGGAACCTGAACTTTCTTATCTTTGAATGGTGGACGAGCACACTCCACATCATAGGCATCGGCTCATATCAAAAACATCAGCTGGCTTGAAAATGAATTTCAATCGATGAAACTTCAAATGTATGAACACATCTAGTCAAAAACATTGACTGAAGTAATGCTTTCATTGTTCAACTGTTTTTATTCGTTAAATTTGCATTTATTTCGTCCTCCGAATGTCGATAATTTTTGACTGCTCGGCATGAAACTGCGATCTTTTTCGTCACCGCTGTGCACGTGTGCACGAACTGGCTTCTTTGGGCCCTAGAAACTCTAATTCTAGCCCGTTTTCCACCGCGCTACCTTCATCGATTTTCAGCTGTTTTTGACCTAAGCTGATTTCTGTAGTTTTTTCGATAACGCTTTTCATCGTGACCACTGCCTTTAAGCAAAAAATTAAAGAGATCGAAAACTAAAAAAATCGAACGAAATGCAGTTAGGCGAGGAGATAGCCGTGCGTAGTGAGGTTGCGTCTCTGCGCTGTGCGACCTGAGTGGCAAGTGTTTCAGGTTACCTCTGGTGTTACACTTCGCGCTTAGTACGCGGGGCGGCTCCCAGCGATCCCCAATAGACCTATTTTACACCTCCATCGCTGATCGCGGCGATGGCATGTTTTCAGTACAGATCGACTGCGACGCGTTCTTGATAGATGCTCATGGTTATCATACCATCGCGTCGCGCTGGGATCGAACTCTGGAAGAGGTCTTAGCGTTCATGCATGCCGCACCTAGTTCGCTCGTAGTCCCTACATGCCCCCCCCCCCTGTCGTTCGATGTTCGAAAATATTATTCGCACCGTTGCGGCATCCCATTGAGCCTGGCCTAGTCTGGCTCATGGACGACCCGAACGTAAAAGGAACTACGTCGGACTATCGCCCACATATAGAGAGGGGTTGTCTTTTTCTCGAACGCAATAGTGTAGTGCGTTCGGGCTAAAGCCAACCCCTCTACTTCAATGTAGTGATGCTTTTCCTCGCCCGATCACAGCCCCGTATTGAGCTGTGGGCACCCGGGAATTAGTATTAGGTCGAGACATTTGACCAAGACATAAATCAACATTGGGTAAAAGCCACAGTTATGGTTTGAGGAGTCGTAAGTAAATAGCGACTTACCTCCCTTTGCACGCGGTCGAACTCTCCAGTCATATCCCCTACTGAGCAGTCGTTCCAATATCACGGTGTCAGAAGTCTGTGGTATTTGTATAGGTTTTATATCCTGTAGAAATCAGAAAATGTGTATCTGTCCCAAGTGGCTCAACAGTTTGTTGAACTTTAAGCATACCTCTACACGTATTCTGGCAATATCCTCCACTGTAGTTGGGTTTTCATACGGAACCGGAGTGGCCTCGGCGATCTCGGCATGCCTTTCCAGTGATGGGAGGCGGTCCCTCTGCACTTGTCCAAGAGGGTGTCTTAACAAACAATTAGATTCGGTTCATAACTCAAAGAAGAAGCATCAAAGACCCTTTTCTATCATTGCGTTTCTAAGCACAACAACCATATGACGTCCTTCCCCTGCGCCAACGTCTTTTCTATTTTCTGGCACACAATTTTCCTCCTTTCAGGGTTCAATAGATTTGAGCACGACACTCGCATTTGAAGAGATTCACGAGTGGTGGGCCCGATGGAAATGCGCATTTGGCACTCATTGTACTTTGCAGAACGTTCATTGGTGATAGTTGCACCTCCCAAATAATAAATGAATAAGAGGCATCGACCGATCTACTTCCTGGAATCTCGCGTGACACAATGTCGTCGACATGTGTAGTAACACGCTTTCAAGTAAGGTAAACGCGCAAACAACCTTGGCGCTGACAGAAAGGGTGGAAGGACTGTCTTGTCGTTTGAAACGGCTAGATACACAGTCCAGTTGTACTTTCCTTGTCAGAAGGCGGAAGGAATCAGGCATTCTGATTCTGTGCACTACACAATTGATCCACCTCAAGCAAAACACGATGTTTGTAGAGAGGAGCCGCTTCCTGGTTCCCACGCTACAGAGTTGAGTTTCACACTAAAAGGACTCTCCGAAGAGTTCACAATCAGGAGTGCGTCGAGGGTCTGCTGTTTCTCCTGATCAGGGTACTGCGAAAAGTTTTCGTCACCGAAAAACGATTTTTTTCAGGATTTTTTTTTTGGTTTTTTAACGGAAATATCGGAAACCAATTCCGCAACAAACCGGAAATTCTTCGAAAAATGGTTGCGCACTCCAAATGGTCTATCTGCACAGAAAAAAAATTAATTTCGAAACAAGATTCTTCATTTTTCGACTCCGAGTTTTCAAAATAATTCCGCACATTCCTGCTTCTGATCAGAATAGTTGTCGATGCAATTATGAGAAGAGCCTTAGGACGCCAAGCAGAGTACAATGTGGCAGCAGTGGCATTTTTCGAATATGCGATCTTTCAAATAATTGGGAAATATGCACTTTCCGAATAATCGATTTTCCGAATAATTTGAACATCGGTCTTTTCCGAATAATCGGTCGTACGAATATTCCGGAAATTCGCCTTATTCGAATATTTGGTTTTTCTTTGAAAATCGATTACTAGAAAAAGGGCGAGTTCCGAATTATTTGTGCAACCGCAAAGCTAGATATTTCAATGAATGAATAAGCTTGAATACATAACTGAAACTGAGGCGTTTCGGCCTTTTTGTTCAAGTTTTTTTTTTGCTTTTCTGGGACTTCTTGATGCGCTTAGCCGATTCTGAGCATGGGAGATTGAAACACGGTATTGCCCTGAAACATATCAAAATTGCATCCTGGAACTGTGTATTAAGTGTACAACCCTTCATTGTAAAAGACAGCTACTCTCTGGTTCGGAGTCTGATTTAGTGTGTGCAATTTCGGACTTGCGTCGTGAGGGCGCGACGCATCGCTCTAGTACGAGCCTGCGCGCTCGCCCCTCATCAGTTGATCATGTGCGTTTTTTTCTACATTTTCAATGCTTTTCCTAGTTTTTTGATCGCACGAAAGCGATGCGTTGCGCCCCCAAGACGCAAGTCCGCAATTGCACACATTAAATCATGCCCGGAACCAGAGGGTATACATGCTCGTAAACGCTCAAAAATGTACACAGTCGGCATTGATCCCATTGCAGGTTGGCGCAAACTCGGTGCGCCTATGTTATAGCATATGACGCCGAGTTTGCGCCAACCCTCAATAGGGAACGCAAACTATCGCTAGGATCCATGTTTAAATAAATAAATAAATAAATACCGTACATATAAATAGTTAGGTCCGTGGCTTGCCTCCTCAGGAAAAACATCTAAATCTCACCTGGGACTGGCGAGGGCGGTCGCGTTCGCCGGCCCGCTTGTCGATTCAGGCCGAGAGAAGAGCGCAGCTGATCAGTTTACCACACCGCCAGCCGCCGGTAAGATTTGAACCGCCGGCGCCAGCCGTGGATGAGATTTATTTATTTTTCTTGGGGAAGCAAGCTACGGACCAATCTGTATGTATCGTATACATGATCAAAAATGCTTGCATGTTGATTATCGACTTTCAAGTCTATTGATCCCTATGAATCGGTGTTTTCTGATTGGTGAGGCTAAAAGGGCTGGAAGTTTGAAGGTTTCTTCTCGGGATACCCTATGCCATACTCGCACTTGCATTAGGAACGGGAATTCCCGACAGCCACTTCAAATTGCCATCATATGCCTGCTTTATAACGACGAGGAAATAATATAGCTAATGCGGCGTTTGGACCAGCGCAAATGCTTATGCAGCTCCTGGAACACTTGCAAGGGAAAGAACATTCTGTGCTATAAAGATTCCGGAAAAAAAGTCTATAGACAAGAATAACGACTTGCTGCCTTAAATTTAAACCCTAGCAAGAACTCTATTGTTGGATAGCACTTCTCGCCAACTAATTAAAGATTGCTCCAGATCGGAAAATCGTAAACTCTCTACGAAGATCTCGAAAAAGGATTTTAAATTGATTTTTACGAGGAAGAAGGATAGTGTCTACAACATTTTCGAGAAAGCGTCTGACACCTCTATTTGCATTAAAATGAAAAGCTGGGGTGATCATCATGTTCAACGAAATCGTTTCCTCCTTGCATGAGGTCCCATTCGTGCTTGTTTTTGCCGTCAACTTACTCTGCTGAATCCAAATCTCCGGCGAGGATTTCGTCGAGATCATCCGTGTCTGTGGTCTCTTCAGATGCCGCCGGCTTCGGCAGCGTCTCGTCCAGGACCGTGCGATTTCTCGCGACCGCAGGAGCCTCGTCATCGCCTCCTTCCTATAATAAACTTTGACTCAGTCAATCTTCGCGTGTGAGAATAATTTGGCTATTTTCCCAGCCAGTTTTTGATTTGTTTTGATGCACAGCACGCAACGTAGGAGTGATCATCCTCGGATTCAGTTGCGCGGATTTGTGATTAAGGTATATCAGCTAACTTCAAAAATGGTTCATTTGTAAAGAACTGGAGGCCACCTTAAAGACACTGTTCACGATAAACTTCAACCTTGAAATCTCCATTAAAAACGCTTCTCGTGGCTCTCAGAAGCAGAACAGCGTCGAAGACACGGGACGAAAAGCTACCAAGGAGCCGCTAAACGGCTTAGAAAGGTGGGAAAACCCCGCCGCTTTGGGAAGGTCCGGCCCCTTTCCGCCCCTCGACGTGAACAATGGAACACTCGAGATCGTGAGATGAACTATGGTTTCCGATTAAAAGCCCCGTTCTTCCCTTCATTCTCAACTTCTCTCTTTACTTTGGTGAGCTTGCGCACATAGGCTGCAAAAGACGGAAGTTACAAGCCTCGGACAACTCGTCCACCATGCTTCTCTAGCTCAATTTTCGAGGGACCATAACTCCGTTCCTAGGAGGTCTTGTACGATTCCAGAAACATCATTGGAATCAGAATGGGGCCGTTTTCGAGATAGGTAAAAGAACAGAAAAGGGATTTTTATCGTGAACACTTCCTTTAAGAGCCCGCATGCCCACACTGCGCATCCACGGCTGTTTTGCCCCTGGGACCTCGTGTCCACGCTGCTCACTCACGCCATGTACTCAAATTTTTCGTTTTACTTCAAGAAAAACGGGTTTCATTCTAATTATTGGTTCAGGATTCATATTCAGAACAAATCACATTATTCGTATGCAGATACTAAATGCCATACATCGCCTTTTACAACAACAATTCAGTTTAAAGTACAAACTCACTGAATTGATTGGCCGTGGGAAGCTCGGTCTCTCAATGGCAGGGTTCTCGATAAAATTGGTTGTAGTGCTATACCCATGAAATGGTATTATAGATTTGGTCATCACAAAAGTAGTTATTGCTTGGTGTCCTCCCGCCCCAATTATCGAAAATGGTGTAAAAGCCTGGTTTGTTAACTTTTATTTCGCTTTTAAAGTGATTTCTGATCATTTATGGAGACTACTGACCACTTTGGTAGCAGAATAAAGGGCGGATAAGCAAGCATTAATGAAAATCTCGTTAAATAGGGGGCCAGCCGCCACCGCTAATTAGCCGTCATACCTTGTTTTTGAGCATTTCTCCCGCAAATTTCCGGGTTTTTCATTTATTTTTACTTTTGTGGTGAACAAGTCTACATTCTCATTAAGAGAGCTTAAAAGTCGTATTTATCGCAAACCTTGCCTTTAAATGTTAAAGGCAGTGGTCACGATGAAAAACGTTTTCGAAAAAACTACAAAAATCAGCTTAGATATAAAACAGCTCGAAAACTATGAAGTTAGCGCGGTGAAAAACGGGCTAGAATTAGAGTTATTAAGACCCTAAATTTCCAGTTCGTGCACACGTGCACAGAAAGATCACAGTCTCATGCCAATCAGCCCAAAATCATCGACACTCAGAGGAAGAAATGAATGCAAATTTACCTAATAAAATAGTTGAACGATGAAAGCAAGCACTTCAACCAGTGTTTTTGACTAGATGTGTACATAAATCCGGAAGTTCATTGATTGAAATTCAATTTCAAGCCAGCTGATGTTCTCGATATTAGAGATCATCGATGCCGATGATGTGGGGTGGACTCGTCCACCATCAAAGGACAAGAAAGTTCAGGCTACGAATTTGGCCTAGGGGTGCGTTCTAAGAATGTTTCCATGATGCCGTGGGAGGGCGAATAGCCTTTCCATGGACAAACCTGTTGCCCATGGCCACGAATTATAACTGTAAATTGCTTCCACGCGGCCGTGGCTACGTTTCCATGGAAGCCTTTTACCTTGGGAATGTTCTTGGAACGCACCCCAGAACAGCTATTTTTCGCGATTTTTTTATAGGTTTTACTACTCTATACTCAGAAAAGGGTTTAGAGAAGAAAAGAAGACGAGCATATTTGAGCGCGGCCACTGCCTTTAAGTGTTGATCACAAATCTGAAGCCTATCTGTCGATACTTCAGAAATTTCGGCTGATTTGGTCCAAAGCTTCCCACTGGGCTTTCGACGGTTTCTAGAATGGTACAATGAAATTGCCCATATACATCATCATGGGGGTTACTTGGACTTTTTAGCGCCAAACTGTGGTCCGTGTCTGTGTGTTGGTCAGTTTTCTTAGGATTACGGTATGTTACGGAGCTTATATGGTGGGTTTGCCGGAGGGGACAGATTCCAGATTTGGCCCAAAAATTGTTGGCATGGGGTGTCATTCAGGGCGCCGAACACAAATTTAAAGGAAGTGGTGGCGATGAAAGAAAAGTTGCTTAAAAGACCATAAATACCAACTTGACCCGCGAACGCCTGAAACACCACGAAGGTCACGCGGCAAGAAACGAGCTAAAAATAGGGTTGTTAGAATCCTAAGTTGCCAATACTAAAAATTGCTACTAAGCCTTGTCCTCCACTCACAGATTCCGTCAGATATGGATATGTATCCGGTGATTGCAAACTGATGAAATTATATTATGATGTTTGAATGAACGGTGCTTTGAAAGCAGCCAGACGACGTTCCCTTGAAGTTTCCGATGGAAAGCTCAGACGTCAATGGTAAAAAATGGTTCTGTAATTGAGCGCTGTGTGCGGATAAACGGCATGGGATATATTTATTCAGGGCAGAAAGGAATACGCCTGCACTGTGCAAATAGTTTTCTCTGCAGGAACACTTGAAAATTCATCCGGCATCTTGAACAGTACCGAACGGGTTACGTCAGGATCGGGTTACGTGGTAAAGTGAGGTCAGGAATTGAGTTAATACAGATATATGTAAGCATCAGATTCGATCATCAACAACAACAGGAAAGTCGTCTGGGCTAAGGTATGCCAGCGGCTTTTGGCTTTACGTGAGAACATATTGAAGTGAAAGTGGCCTTAACAGATTAAATGCATGTTTCTAAAACCATTTTCAAACATAGGGTCCGACAATGCCCTCCGGGGCTGCCCAGAATCGCCCTGAACTTACACCAGCGGAATGAAAACGTACCTCGATGACATTGCAGCCTCTTACCTAGCGGAGCAGGGACTTGTCTGCAATGTTGCGTCTTTGACGTATTTGACGCAATATTGCGGACCAAAAATCCGCGGGCGTTACAGTGCTATTTCATCGATATTTCAAGCTTCTATCACTTGTTTATTTTAGAAAGTATCTGAAATAAATCTATTGCTCCTGTCACAGCTGTGCTCATTATGTCGCTTTGGAGGTGTTTTAAGGAGCTTAGATCACAAGACGTCTGAGCTAGGACTTTTACAGACATCACCGTCTTACAGATTCAGACAATCGTTCCGGGACCACCTCGAAATCCACTGGAACTAAGCCAAGAGACAACGGAGCGCAGCAAATGGCCGCGAAAGCAGAGGCAAGGTTTTTGCAGACGTAAAATGTACTGTTGATTAAGAAAGACACAGCATGCCTAAAACTTCCACCTTGGCGGGTACCTAACACGAATTTGGAGTTTCCTACCACACTCTGTTTTGAGGACAGTTTGTGTGTAGATGCATAAGCAAGCTTACGCCTGTGACCCGAAATCAGTTGGAAATTCAAACAAAAACGTATTCTTAGACGCTGAGCACAAGTTTGGTTTCTTTTTCCTGCTAAATAAGAGTAAATTCTGTTGAGCAAGTGTACTTTCCGCTCGCTTAACCTACTGTTTTGGTCCACATCGCAGCCTTATATGCATGGTCTATTCGATTCATCGAAACCTGAGTTACTAATAAACTGCTCACAAACAGGAAAAAAAAATTAGACCCAAACATCTGTATCCGTTGTGGCTAGTCATTTTCTGGAGCATTCGCTTCGCTCTCTTTGCTTGCTGCCAATGGATGGCGAAGTGGTTCCGCCACGATTGTCCGTAACGTTGGGCGGTGACGACTGAAAAAAGTCCTAGCTTCAACGTCTTGTGTTTAGATCTGAAAAATAATCAGTTGATGGAAATTGGCAAATTTCCAACGTAGTAGGTCCCGTAAGGATAGAGTATACAGTGGCGCGGCGTGTATAACTGCTTGGTGCGGGCTTCCAGTGCGTTCTCCTGGGACAACTCTTCCTTTTGCATGCCTTAGCACAGTTAGGACGCACCAAGTGGTAGTTGTCTTGCTATTTCGGCAGCGTCCCGCTGGGGCATAACTACGGCCTAACCCTTAACAATAGAACCTTCTCCACTATTTCTCCCTAGCGGATAAGCGTTTACCATATGTCGATCGAAATGAGTCCGATTGCGTTCGAAAGAATCGTCTGAGGTCTGTCAGAAATTTCCTCATAAAGGTTAGTTTAGGGTGCTGGGACGGCATGCATGAAAGCTTACAGAGCCTCTCCTAGTCCCTAGGCGCGGAGCCGTCGGGCCAGAGCTGTCCCAAACGAAGGCACATGCCGTCCCCCATTGCGTGGAGGCGCAACTTCAGTACGCATGGCGGATTCCCCATGTTTTTCGGTTTTGAATTTCGTTTGAATTTTTTATATTTTTCAGTTTTCCCTTAATAAATTTAATAATATTTTTTAAATAAAGCTTTTCATTTCTGCTGTAATATTTCTCAAGAAACTAGGCTGCTCCCAGGTAGGAATAAAGCCCAAGATATGTCTCCCCTATGATATGGGGACGGCATGTGCATTAATCCTGTCCGAACCAGACTGTACGCCCATGCGGTCTGCGGGCGTTTTTTTGAACCTAAGAATCGATCAGCAGGATTGTCGGACGAATAGTGAATAGTTTCCCACTCAACTGTATCTCAGTCGTGGGAAGGCTCGCCTTTGAAAATGCCTTTGTAACGGCCACTCGACGCTCACACCGACCGCGTGGCCGGGTAGTCTCATTCGGCCACACTTTACTTAAAGGCAGTGTTCACGATAAGAATCGTTCTCTTGCTTTTTCGCCTATCTTGAAGACGGTCCCATGCTGATTCCAATGTTGTTCTTGGAATCGTACAAGACCATCTAGGAACGGAGTTATGGTCCCTCAAAAATTGAGCTAGGGAAAATGGTGGACGAGATGTCCGAGGCTTGTAACTTACGTCTTTTGCACCTAAAGCATGCGAGCTTACCTGAGTAAAGAGAGAAGCTGGGAATAAATGGAAGAACGGGGCTATTGATCGGAAACCATCGCTCATCTCACAATCTCGAGCATTCATTTGTTCACGTCGGTGGGCGTGGAAGGTGCATCTGGGGTGTGACGAGCTGACGGGTGTCCAACTTTGGGGCCGTAGGGGACTGTTCCGAGCTCATTTTTCTTCGCTTTTTCAACGTTAGGGTTTCCCTAGGCCCCGCAGCTGCCGATCTCCACCAAAAAAACAGACATGGTTTTTATCGTGGACACTGCCTTTAAAGTCACCTCTAGGACACGGAACGGCTGGCTACCTGCCGTCCTCAAGAACTTTCATGCATGTCGTCCCGATCAAGAATTTGAGGTCCATTTTCATATGTTTGTTAGTCCTCAACATGCTCGGCATAAAGTTTATCATCGGGTAAAAGTTTTGGAGCGCAACTCGATTTTTAACGATTTTCAAGATGATAGGATAAACTCTGCTTATAAAAATCCGTGGGGGGTTACTTTGAGTGCTTGCTACGTATCTAATAGTAAGACCCATTAATCGGTTTCTGGTAAAATAAAGGAAAGTCACTGTGGGTATACCGAAGTTTTTCGAATTCTCAGATTTGACTTGAACCTTCCCTCTGGCAGATATTTGAGGTGATCAACGCTCATTCGACGTATATCTGCCGGTTTTCAGAAGTCTAAGGTAACTTAGGTCCCCACGATCAATAATATTATACAGTTCACCTCCGCACTGCCGTTCAGTCCGCAAAGTGCACGTTGATTGCGAAATCGTGCTGCGGCGCGGTTGCGAGTATCCTCAGACAGGATGTAGGATCACCCGGGCGGTGGGATCACTCGGGCACTAGAGTATATCAAACGAATAAAAGTTTTCGAATATTCGAATAAACGAATAATTCGAAAAATTGACTCTATCGAATATTCGAATAAACGAATTATTCGGAAAATTGACTTCTCCGAATATTCCAATAAACGAATTATTCGAAAATCAACCACTCCGAATATTCGAATAAACGAATTATTCGAAAAATCGACTTCTCCGAAAATTCGAATAAACGAATTATTCGAAAATTTGGCTTTTCGAATAATCGAATAAACGAATTATTCGAAAATTTGGCTTTTCCGAATAATCGAATTATTCGAATGATTCGAATACGAATATTTCGAATATCCGGATAAATTACCAGTATTTGAATAAGAAGTACGGACCGAGTACGCATAATCGAATCCCCGTTCGCGGCACTACCAAATTTCTTGACCTTTTTTGTATGGTATTGTATAGATCAAAGCTATGCCAATGTACTTCCACGAAACAGACATTTCACATTATATTATAAGAGTAATCAAAACAACATTCATCTCTGTCTATGAGTAGTAGTTAACCGATACGATCAAAGTCTCTGGATTTTCGAAACAATATCTACCATCAATATCCGAATTTCTCATCAATTTGGGGTGCTATCTAAGGCTTCGTCCATAGCAGACGACCAGCGTCAAAGCGTCAAGGCGTCGGAGCATCATGGGCCAGCGCTGAAATGCTGGCGCAATCAACGTGTGCGAGGACGGCACGTGGTTAACGATTATATCGATAACATTAGTGACAGCCGCTACTGCTGCTATGCCTCCACCGTCAGCGTCATGGCGCCTGCAATGGTCGCTGGGGAGTCAGATCAATAACCAATGTTAAAGATGCAAACCCCCAGCGTCACTTTACGGTCACTTGACGCCAGGTTGGCTGCTATGGACGGAACCTAAGGGGGGGGGGCGCTGTTGTATGGCACCTGCCCACGCCCATTTCTCCGTGCTGCAATTTGGCAGGGGAGGGAAACCCCGGGAGAAGCTCAAATTTAGTGCAATACGGTAAAATGGGCGTGGCCAAGTGCATCCAGCAATAGCGGACCCCCCGCTAAGATAGCACCCAGTTTGTTTTGGAGACAATTCACCTCTGCCCCGCAAAAATGGACATGCACCGGAGACTCTGCTTCCTATATCCTGGAATTATTCGTTTATTCGGCCGAATATTCGAATATTGGGCCGTTCGAATATTCGAATAAACGAATTATTCGAGAAACTGTTTTTTTCCGAATATTCGAATGAACGAATTATTCGAAGAATTGACTTCTTCGAATATTCGAATAAACGAATTATTTGGAAATCGGCTTTTCCGAATATTCGAATAAACGATTTATTCGAAATATTGACTTTCCCGAATAGTCGAATTATTCGAATATTCGATTATTCGTTTATTCGGCCGACTATTTGTTTTCCGAATATTCGTTGACATACTCTATCGGGCACCAAAGGCGAAAACCGCCCGGGTGATCCCACATCCCTGTCTGAGGATACTCGCCACCGCGCCGCAGCACGATTCCGCAATCTGCGTGCACTTTGCGGACTGAACGACAGTGCGGAGGTGAACTGTACCTACCGTAGCCTACAGTACAGCTCGTATACAAACGGACCCGAGATTCGTGGGCAGCACCTACTAAAGTCCACAAATAGAAGTTCTGAGTCGAGTCTAGCGTAAAGTCGTTATTGTCTTGCATGACAACGAAAGGCACGTGAAAGTTTACAAAAAAAATTGATAAATCTAGGGGGGCGTAAAAATGTTCGGCGAAAAAGGAACAATTTCCGAAAGTATTTTTCATAGGAACTAAACAAGCACTCCCCGAGGCTTTCAAATAGCGGGAGGAGTGTCATATTAATTACAAAAAAAATACGAAAAAAGGCAATATTCTTTATTTTTTCCAAAATTTTGGGAGAGTCTTCATCTAGAAAATTTAAGCATTTTCGGGAAAATAGTAGAAACCCAGCTGTAATTCTGAGTTACGTAGTAATAAGTCACAGTGCATCACAGTTGAATCAGTAATGATTTCAGATTGGGGGAAAGGACGGATACCTTGAACAAATTGCAATAAACAAGACCCTCTCAACCCCGGCTTATGCTAAATCTCAGTGGGACATTATTCTAATCTCAACGCATTCCCCTAGGCAACTTCATGTAAGAGCGTGAACGAGTGTTTTCTTGGAACCAAGCTATGCTCAAAATGAATTCGTTAAGGAGGTACTTTGATCAGCTCGGAGCTGAGGTTTTCCGTGCCGTGGCGGCGGACAATAGTCACTTGAGTGCTCAACACCACCTTCCTGGCTACTCAACCGCCTGAAGGGCTACAGATAAGCCTCGGGAATTTTAAGCCTGCGGGCGAGCTCTTTTCCTTCCCAAGAACTCGAATTCAGGATGGCCTTTGCCTTTAGAGGTGCGGCACATTTGAAGAAGTCCGGCGATTTGAATCCGGCATTATCAAGTTTTTCTTTTTTTTTTGATTTCCAGGCCCATGTGTTTTCTCCCAATAGAATCGTTCCTCTAAGTAGAAAAAGCAGGTTCTTTTGCAGATTTCATTACTTCGGAAGCTCACTGGTTATACTAGTTACTGGATAGCAGCAGGACGTTCATTTTTCAGGACCCTGATGCAAGTCATTCTTTCGGTTGCCATTAGTGAAATAAGACACGTGTCGTCGACATCCTAATGAAGTCCATTTCTCAGTAAGGAGTCCTGCTGAATATTTAAGGCGCCGTAGCAACGACCAGGAGTCTGCGCATGCTCACAGATTCAATACGCGGGAAAGGAATTTCATGCACTCTCATAGCAAGGTCCACCACACTGAATATTTATTTACAAATATTATATGTTTACATGGGCTCCCCGTCTCCACAAAACTTAGCGCGGGTATTTTACTGTGCTTCTCTGGGACGAATTCCGGTCCTCAGTTGCGTCTCGACACGCTTTGCGGCCGCGCGCTTCCAAGTCGGAAGAGCTCCCAGCGCCGCAGCCGCCGATCTGTTGACTCTAGGTTGATTTTGGGAACTGAAAACTAAACAAAATCGGAGAAAACTGTATAAAAATCCACGTCGAGTCGGCTTTGGCGCCGGAGACTCTACTGACTAAAAAGCGTGCGGCCGCAAAGCGTGTCGAGACGCCATCGCGGACCATTTATGAAAAGGTTACTGGAACCTGCTTTGGCCTACTTCAATTTCGATACCTTCAATACTTTGCTATTTCATAGGCAGCAGACACGCTCAAAAATGGTGTCGATTTTGTCTGAGAGTTTTGTCCGAGAAATAGCCGCAAAATAGCCGCGTAATAGGCGCGTAATAGCCGCCAAGTAATACTCGCCGCAAAATAGCCGCGAAATACTTTTCGCCGCAAAATAGCCGAGAAATAATGCTTTCTAGGTGGGTATACGGCGTATTCCAGAGGCATGATTTGGAGACCAACACCTCTGTCGGTACAATTACCCAAGTTTGAGGTACTTGGACCTCGTTTAGCCTCTGGTGGTCCCGCCCTACCGCTGGCGGCCCCAGATGGTGGCTCGGCGAGCCGGCGACGGTTGATTCTTGGTTACTTTGTTGTTTCTCGGCTATTTCTCGGCTAATACTTGTCCGTTCCGTGAAAGTAGTGAAATAGCCGCGAAATAGCCCACCACGAGCCGCTGCGGAGCCTGGTGGGCTATTTCTTGACTATTTCGCGGCTATCTCACGGCTTTTCACGGAATGGACAAGTAGTAGCCGAGAAATAGCCGAGATATATTAGATTATTCACTTTACTCTATCAATTATTTTCCGAACTGAAAAAAATCTGAGAATTAAAAAAATCAGCAGTAGAGAAAAACAGATTCAAGCCAAACCTTATCCTCGAAAGTGCCGAGAAGTTGTCCTTGATTAGCTAAGGATGCAATGGGAATATTTGCTGTGCCAAAAGATCCTTTACCGGCTCGTAAACGATTCAGACTCTTCGGAGGCTTCGCCAGTGATTTGTGATATCTAAAAAAGTTTTTTAGCACAGCTCATAGGTAGAAGCACCCTCTGTAAAACGTCGTAATTCACATAATTCGGGGCGCGAGCGGCGCGCGCGATGCCTCAGCCTCCGTCTGCCCTCCGCTCTCTCACTGTCTCTAACCTCCGCTCCGCACCAGCACGCGTAGGAACCATGTGAATTTCGCCGTTTTATAGCCTGTACATTTATAAATATAAAATTACTTACATCTATGAATAATATTTGATATTTTTATTGATCCCATATGGCAAATTAACTCCCAAAAATAACATGGTTCAAGACAACTTTGTGGATAATCTAACTTTTTTCACCTGCCCTGCTGAATGTTAAAGACCATTTGTCCGCCAAAAGTACCCCCTACTGCGTTCCAACGATCCTACTAAATGCCGGAACGATCGTTAACACCCATAAGTCACTTCCTCAGCCCCTAAACGATTACCAACACGAGTGATTCATTCGCCTTTGATGGCGTCAGATAACCCGATGGGCTACCAATTTGACACCGTGAATTGGAAAGCCGCAAGAGAGGCAACATACCCATTTGCAAAAGTGGTTGAGATGACGACTTTAATGGGACCCTACGGCTGCTGACATAGCGTGCGCTGCGTTGGAGGCGTCAAAATGGGTCAAAGTTAGCGTATTTGAGCCTTATTGGGCCAGCAAAACACGCAGTCTCCGCCCACTTTCTTTACAGTCCCCGCCCCTCAATACAAACTCGTCCGAGATGATTGCTCAAATACGGTGACGTTGACTAGTTTTTGATGCTTCCAACGACGTAAGCGTTCTGATAGGCCTTATGAGTCTATCTGCTTCGCGATTCCAACTGAGTGTGTATGATACGGTGTAACTCGTCCACTTCCATACCAATACAGAAACGACATGCTGATTTTTCAGTTGCATCGCGTTTTCGTAGAATTTTTTTATACTACCAGCTTCAAACCTTCGATTTATGAGATAAAATCGATATGGTTTTCGGGCGTGTATGGCTTTTAAAGGCAGTGGTCACGATCAAAAACGTTATCAAAAAAAACTATGAAAATCAGCTCAGATAAAAAGCAGCTGAAAACTGTGAAGGTAGCAAAGATGCCAGTTCGTGCACATGTGCACAGCGTCGATCAAAAAGATCGCAGTCTCATGCCGAGCAGTCAAAAATCACCGACATTCAGAGAAAGAAATGAATGCAAATTTACCTAATAAAACAGTTGAACAATGAAGGCAAGCACTCCAGTCAATGTTTTTGACCAGATGAGCTCATGTTCATTGATTGAAACTCGAATTCAAGCCAGCTGATGTTCTCGATATTAGAGATCATCGATGCCAATGATGTGTGGTGGACTCGTCCACCATCAAAAGACAAGAAGGTTTAGGCTTCGAATTTGGCCCAGAACAGCTGTTTTTTTCGCGATTTTTTCTCATAGGTCTCACCACTCGAAACCCAGAAAAAGCGTTTAAAGAGGAAAAGAAGACGAGCACATTTGATCGCGACCACTGCCTTTATAGGCACAGTCCAACCTCGAATTCGCTTTTCTGTTCTTCTGCCTATCTTGAAAACAGTCACACGCTGATTCCAATGATGTCTCTGAAATCGAACAGGACCCTCTAGAAATGAATTTATGTCTTCTCAAAGAGTGGGCTGTGAAATCATGGTGGACGAGTTGTCCGAGGCTTGCAACTTCCGTCATTTGCAACCGATGTATGCGAACCGACCAGAACAAAGAGAGAAGCTGAGAATGAAGGGAAGAACGGGGCTACTTCCCGGAAAACACCGCTCATCTCGCCGCTGTTGAGCTCGAAAGATCGTAAAAGGGGCGTGCCGAAGTGGCTTCCTGATGTGGGCGCTATACATGGGCATTCGACCCGAGTTTTCGAATGAATGAATAATTCGAATACGGCCATTTCAAAAATTCCGAATAAATGAATACATTCGAATAAAGCCTTTTAAAAAATTCCGAATAAATGAATACATTCGAATAATGCCTTTAAAAATCCCGAATAAATGAATATATTCGAATAAGGCGTTTTCAAAATTCCCGAATAAATGAATATATCTCGAATAAGGCGTTTTCAAAAATCCCGAATAAATGAATATATTCGAATAAGGCGTTTTCAAAATTCCTGAATAAATGAATACATTCGAATAATACCTTTAAAAATTCTGAATAAATGAATACATTCGAATAATGCCTTTTAAAAATCCCGAATAAATGAATACATTCGAATAAAACCTTTTCGAAATTTCCGAATGAATGAATGTATTCGAAAAGTCGACCAACTATTCGAATATTCGAATCCTATTCGAATATTCGAAGAATATCTGACATTTCTGAAATCAAGGTCAATATCACCCCGGAACTTCTGACTTCCGAAGAAACTAGGAGACTGTTTTATCGTGAACTACCTTCAAGACGGAGAACACTAACAAGGAAACTACTAATAGCCAAATTGGCAGTCCCACATAAACTGTACTTTTCTAGAACCACTTTGAATGTAGGGCCCGAATGTGCCCTTCACAGCTGCCTAGTCACTCTGAAAAAAAAATCGGTAATAGGCATTCTTCCGTTTCGCATACCTATTGTACCATCCAAAAACGCATACTGATCTTTCGAGATGCTGAAAACGGTCAATCGTGTTCAGCGCACAAAACAACCCCCTGGACAAAGCGTGGGCAAAAGCACTTTTTCCAGAGCTTCCACGAAGTGATACCATTTCCCACATGTACCAATTTTCGGTTGAGCGTTAACCTAAATCAAGTAGGGCTTCAGAAAGCGTTGAAGAAAAACATTCCAGATTTGACCTTAAATTCCCTAGAGGTGGTGGTGGTGGGGAGGTTGTTTGGGGTGCTGATCACGAAGCTGACGTTTCTTTGCCGATTGTCGACTAAATTCGTTCAAAGCTTCTCATCGGGAGGGAGATTTGATGGCAAAATGCGGTTTTTGACGTTTCTCGGAGCGCTACGATGTTGCTCAAATTGTTTCTTTGAGGGTTATTTGTAGTGATCAACGCGTATCTGATGCAGTATATCGATTTTTTGACAGCTTGCGGTAGATTACGGTGGGTATGCGGTAGTTTGGTTAGTCTCGTATTTGACTCAAAATTGGTATGCGGAGGTAATTCGGGGTGCTGAATGCGAATTCCATGCCGATGGTGGTTGAGAGATCGCCGCGACGAACACACGCGGCACGCACGCAAGCGAGGAGGTAATGATAGTCATGAACATCGATCAATTGATATCACGTTAGATCGCTGCGTCGCGGCTATCTCTCGCCCAGTGATCGACGATACACATATTGCCCCAAAGCAAATTATTCGAAAAGGTGATGAGCATCAAGATAGCAGAGTATTCGAAAAGAAGAGGAGAAAAAGCGCGGCGAGAGAAATTTCTGCAGAAGGTGAGTTTGAGTTGCATAACTTGTCTTCGCTTCTCATGTTTAATTCTTATATTTGCGTTTCGTATATGTGTATACAGAATCAATTACGAAATTCAAAGAAAGGAGACCAGTGACGGAGGGGGTTGAAAATTGGAGGAGATTGGCTTAACTAGCTCCTACAATAGGGGACAGGGAGCAGCCACACTTTCGTGGATACCTCTATCCACCATTACGGCGGCGACGGCCTAAAATAATGGGAGCAGGAGAACACACTATTGATTTCGCGGAGGCGGCCCAGCGCCAATGGGCGACGGCTACCCAGAAAAATGAAAACAAGTTACTTGTCACATAAAAGCCCGAAAACAAGTTACTTGTAACATATCTAAGCCAATGTAAGTTACTTGCGACTTTTATTGTGCCATTTAAGTTACATGTAACATATTGGAGGCGAATTGCCAGCGGTTCCCTGTCGATATGTTGCATGTAACTTAAATGAGAAAACCTAAACAGGCAGCAGTGACTGTTTATCCATACGTGTTCCATCTCATTGTTTTGCCAGTAGAAATGCTCTGCGAGTTTCAACAAGTTTCAACTTGCCAACTTCCTGCGTATTCATTGCTAAAAACGATGGGATAAACGGTCGCTCTGCCTGTTTAGGAGGCCCCAACTTAAATGGCTTGAGATAAGTCGTAGGTAACTTACATCAGCTTAGATATGTTACAAGTAACTTGTTTTTGATTTCTGAGAGGATACTGGGTGCAGTGCGCCTCCGATATGTTCCATGTAACTCAAACGGCACATTATAAGTCGCAAGTAACTTAAATCGACCAAGAAGATGTTTCCAAGGGAAATGTACGACGCACTCGCGGGGTCAGGCTTACGACTGGCGTTGATATTGGTTCAACTACCCTAGTTTGAGGTACTTGGCCCCACAACAGCATGGGAGGCCCTGCACAGCATTTTTTCGCGTAGTTTGTGGTCTGGAACACGCTCTCTGCGTCACGTTATGGCCTTCATAATGAAAATATAAATGTAAGTTACATGTAACATAAGTGTAACTTACATGTAATATAAATTTAAGTTGCATGTAACATAAATGTATGTTACATGTAATATAAATGTAAGTTACTTGAGACATTCAAGTAAGTTACAGTTATATTACAAGTAACTTGTTTTATTTTTCTGAGTACCTGTCCAGCCTGTTGCGGCAACTTCGGATAGCACCGCCCCTAATCAATATGCGTTGGTGCCTGTGTACAGCGCGCAACGGGAGACCTGCACACAAGAACGAACAGCGGAAATGTTACTCACAAAAAATGGATAGCTCAATTTGCGAAAAGATTCTTTGAAGGGTTTCTGTTTCAAAGGAAATAGGTCTTGTCTAATTCGAATGTGAGGCACTTTTTTTTCGGAATTTTATCGAATAAATCCGAAATTTAAATTTTCGAATAAATCGAATATTCGAATAAATCCAAATTTTAAATTCTCGAATAAATCGAATATTCGAATAAATCGAAAATTGAAATTCTCGAATAAAACGAATATTCGAATAAATCCAAAATTGAAATTCCCGAATAAATCGAATATTCGAATAAATCCAAAATTTAAATTTTCGAATAAATCGAATATTCGAATAAATCCAAAAATTCAATTCTCGAATAAATCGAATATTCGAATAAATCCAAAATTTCAATCCTCGAATAAATCGAATATTCGAATAAATCCAAATTTTAAATTCCCGAATAAATCGAATATTCGAATAAACCCCAAAATTGAAAGTCCCGAATGAATCGAATATTCGAATACTCGAATATTCGAATTATTCGAATTTTATTCGAATAATTATTCGATTCGGTCCCAAGTCTAGTGGGCGCCCCAGGGTATCTTCCTCCTACATCTAGCTTATTCGGAGGATTTGAGATTTCGCACTTGGCAGGCGTTGTATAGGGTGGGTCTACTTCACAATTATGTGGGAATCTCAGATTTTGTTTTTGAGCTTGGACTGTGCCTTTAAGGGTATGAAAACCGTGCTCTAGTTTACTATGTCTTTGATTACTGTGCTTATCTGGGTCAAATTCCGGTCCGCAATCGCGTCTCGTAACGCTTTGCGGCCGCGCGCTTTCGAGTCGGAAGAGTTTACAGCGCCGCAGCTGCCGATCTGTTGACTCTAGGTGGGTTTTAAAAACTGGATACTGGACAAAATCGAAGAAAACTGTATAAAAAACCCATATGGCGTCGGCTTTGGAGCTGGAAACTCGACTGACTCGAGTGCGTGCGGCCGCAAAGCGTGTAGAGGCGCAATTGCGGACCGGAATTCGACCCAGATAAGCACAGCAGGCAAGTTCAAAGAGTGCAATAGAGAAAAGTCGAGAATAATAGAGAGAAGTCCCCACAAAACACTTCCATAACGAAAACTGGACAAAAACACCTCTAAATTCTTAATCACGTCTGTTTTGTGTGTTTGGCGCATTGCGGACTTTCGTCAAAGCAAACGCCGGCAACGTTTTGCGCTTGAATTTCTTATCCTCTGGTTCCATGCCAGATTTACTATACTCTGTTTATCTTGAATTGCACAAAACACGATCCGCCAATAGTCCTCTAATTGGCCCGCTAGCACCGTGGTGTACGTCCACGACGCGTTCTCGGCAGACCCGGGTGGCAGGGTGGGTGACCGAGTGACGGCATTGACGAATCGATTGCCCTGCACACCGGGTGCACACCCGGGTCTGCCGAGAACGCGTCGTGGACGTACACTACGGTACTAGCGGGCCAATTAGAGGACTATTGGCGGACCGTGTTTTGTGCAATTCAAGATAAACAGAGTATATGTTCCCTCGCTCGCTTGGGCGGAGCGAGGGCAGAAACAGCGAGAAAGTGAGGGGAGAAAGAAACGACGCACGCAATCAGCGGATATAAATTTCACTCGGAAACAGATGATATGTGAGTGACATTGCTCTCCTTTTTTTTACCGCAATTTGTAAAAGCATAAGATGGTTCAATGGAAATGCTTAGAATTTAGAATCTTTCGGATTAAAAAGTTTTCGAAAAATCGGCCCCTGTCCCCTTGGTGAAAGGAGCGCACGACAACTGTTACATGACGTGGGCGGGGTAATGCAGTGAATCTGCCGCACCACGGGATTTTCAATCACTTCCTGGCCATTTTTCGTCCTACTTCCGTCCTTACTATTTTTAGATGAACCCAGAGCTTACGTTTCAGCGAAAAAAAGGAGCAACTCTTTCATCGTGAACGCTGCCCTTAAGCTTTTGGAGGCAAATGCATACGATCGATGACCATTATC
Source organism: Aplectana chamaeleonis (assembly GCA_029168955.1). NCBI lineage: Eukaryota > Metazoa > Nematoda > Chromadorea > Rhabditida > Cosmocercidae > Aplectana > Aplectana chamaeleonis. The sequence continues at coordinate 68,827 of JAPDOI010001844.1, read as the reverse complement.
CCGCGGTCCTTCCGCAAACCCTATTTCCTGCCATGCAGCGTCGCGGCTGCCCAATCAAATGACACGCACCATATGTGAAGGTAATAGCCTGCGCTCCTAAATTTCGTCGAAAAATTGTGTATTTAATTTTCTAGATTTTGATAAGGAAATATTTATATATTTATATTTATATAAAATACATCCGCGGATGCAGATGTGACCCTCTTAATAAGAGGTTAACACAACGACAAAGAAAAATGAGATAACTGAAGTGCATCAGGGTGTAGACCCACCACGCAACTGTACGAAACTTGCGCTTAATTTCATTGGTGAACATAGACTTTTGATACCAGTGGTAGCTCCAACCGCCATTATGGACCGCAATTCTTATATAGCTACCCTTTAACCGCTCGCTCCTCAACATACCACAGTCACATTGAGTAAGCAGCTACTCCCATCAGAAGCAACCGAGTAGCAGTGAGGCGGCGGCACCAAAAAGCGGGTGGCTCAAACAGAGGATTCATTGCCACGTAGCATCTCGCCGCACCTTGATTTTGTACACAAAATCTCGAATCCAGTCATGATAGTTTTTCTTTATCATAATAGGTTTTCTTTATCGTATGCCAATATCGATAAAATGATAGAGTTAAAAATTAAATTAAAATTAAAATTGAAAATAAAATATGCCAATTCCGATAAAATGATAGAGTTAATTTTTTTTTCTACAGGCTCTTGCGAAAATTCCGTTGAAACGATTTGAAAATGTCTCGAAAATACGACTTAACAGTGTTCAGTCAACTTACGACAGCGCAGCTCTTTGTGATTAGAAAGTTTCTGAAACAGCCGTTCTCGCAAAAAAAAAGTCTGCGCGGTGCTCCGAAAATGGGATCAAGTGCGATCTGAGATTATTCACGATTTCACCACTTCTATTTCGTACCAGGGATTAACTTATCTACATCTCTGAAGGACTCCTGAACACTGCGAAACACTGACCGTTCTGATCATTTGCATTTCGATTTAAAGACAAGGTCAGGTCAAATTTTGACAAAACCAAAATTCGGGTTAGATTGATCGAGCTGGCGTAGCTGAACACCGTCTGGAGGTTTCACAAACTATTATTTCTCTTTTCTGGCGAAATAATCTTCTAAGTCAGATTATACTTTTTTCAGCGTGATAATCATTTTCAAAATGACCGATATTTACATGGCACTTTTGACGAATGCGTAGACGATGGCTAAAACATGGACGATGGACATACTTCAGTGACGCGGTGGCTGACAGAAATGGCTGGGAAAACTTGGAGAAGACTACTGTCTCCTGTCAATATCAACTTTGTCAATGCCGAGATTAATTGAAAGTCGTACATGGACAGTTGGAGAAGACTGTTTTTACGCAGTTTTCGCACATTCCCCTGAGACAACCCGCAGCGTACGTTCCAATTCAGAGGGAATCTCAAAATCCAAATGCTGCCCGGACTCTGTCTTCAACCTGCTCCAACGTAACAAGCAAACAATAAAAAGCAAACGACAATCCCATGTTATAGAAGCAATGCTCAAGGTTTCTTGGCTTAGTTTTGACTTTACCGAGAAAGTTGAAAGCTCGAGTTACTTGCTGTTTATTTGCCCCCAGCCGGGAAAGGAGACTCGTGGGAAAATATGATGATGTACCCCTATTGGCCTGATTGGGCGGTTTTTGGTTCAGCGAGAAAAATCTAATTGACAAAAAACTCTGCTTGTGAACACTGAAGCTCAACATCATGTCGTCTAGATTGAATCGTGAGACATGGTCATGTTAAGGATGAGACATTGGTCACAGAATGACGGTTCTGCGAATTTAACCCTATAACTCATAATAACAGGGTGCGCTTCAAATTCGGATGACAAGGTTTCGAATCTCTTTCCGCCGACATATGTGCGTGACTAATCGGCTTCTGTGTTTCGTTCTTTCCTATGACCCTATCTCTCAAAACATACGGAGTTTCGAAATCGATTTTGAAATCAATGGTGAGCAAACACCTGAGGGGTTCTCAATTCGGAAGAAATAAATCGACTCAAAGTCACCTTCGATAATCTTTCCAACTTCCCTAATGCGAGCCTAGAGAACTGCTCTAAGGGGGTCGTTCCGAAGCAGAAGGTATCTGCTTAAAAATGTATCCTAGCTGAAGTCTTGAGACCCTCTACAAAAAGAAGGTGAGGGCAAGATGCTGAATTCCATACGTTGGCCCTGTCAATTTCAGCGCATCAACATTTTCATTATTTTCTTTGCATCCCCTGAAGACATACAGGCGGCTAACTTCGAAGTCACGTGCGGAAGATTATTCTTCATCGAATTTCGTACTTCTCATTGATTTTAACGAAAATCGGTAATCGATCGATTTCATCGATTTTTGACAAAAGTTGGCAATATGTGTACATATCGATAGGAAACCTTCAGCAGCACTTATACAGCAAGTTTGACGCCTGTAAGCCGTTAGGTGAATGAAAGAAGTGGTATGAATTCAGTTAACTTGAACACTGGCCTGGTCCAAAAATGGATTTTGGCAACTTGTTCTTTTTTTGCTAAAGAGCCTCGAGAATTGAGCTATGATACGTTTTCTAGCAGACACCTTCTGCTTCTGAATTTTCTCTTAGAGCAGTTCTCCAGGCCCGCATACGGGAGGTAAAAAAGAGCATCGAAGATTACAACGAGTCGATTTATTTAAAAATTGAAAAAAAAAACATTTATGTGGCGAAAAACATTGAAAGTTACGCAGAAAAAACAACCTTGCGAAAATCAGCTGATATTCACAAATTTGTTATTTTTGTATGTAAGCTGGCCTACCAGATCAGCCCACCTCAAAATAATGGTTCAGGAAATAAGTTCCACCACTTTTTTGCATCGGAAATTTTGCAATGAATTTTGAGATTTTTGCTGGCTTTTCATAAGTCATTAAAAAATTTAGCTGCTCTAGAAGATAGCTTAGTTTGTGCTCTTCAAAAAAGAAAACAATTCTATCGATTTTCGGATCGACACTCTGGAGTTGTAAAAAATTGACTCCTCTCCAATGACCCGAAAATCAATTAAAATAAATCTGGTTCAAAAATCTGAATAAAGGCAGTGTTCACGATGATTTTCGTTTCCGAATTTTACACTCAAAACAATGCGTTGGCCTCCAAGTGTTAGCAAAATTACGAAGAAACGGCTTGAAGCGCACTGGAACGTCTTATTTCAGTGACATTATTCTCAGGCTTGGACTAGTTGTCCGACAGGATGAACATATTTACGGTAGTTGTCACCGGTAAAAAATAATGCTAATCAAATATGGAAGAATATTTCAGGCAAAATTGTATTAGTTAGGGTCGAAGGAAAGGACGGCGCAGTAGAGATTAAAGAATCGCAATAGATGGGTTCACAGAAAATTTCATTCTTACAACGAACAGTTCCAGTGAGAGTAAAAAGGTGGGGTGACAGTAAGGGATTTGGTGCCTTTCTAATGCGTTTTTCTCGATTTCTTCGTCATTTCAGTTCTACCCGGAGGCCAAACAATAGATTTAGAGATTAATCTAAAACCCAAGATTATCGTGAACACTGCCTTTGAACTATCTTGTGGAGCATAAAGTCTCTATTAAACGATCTACAACACTATGCCGAAAATTCCGACACCCAGTGCGCACTTCAGAAGAAAGGGAAAGCCCTTTTCTTCTATTCTTGGTCGAAAAATGGTCTCAATTATTTCGGAACATCAACATTTTTTGCGAAAAATAGCACACGTGACAACATGTTGTTCAATTACGTAGGTGTTCTCAGTTGTTTCTGAAGCCTGCTTAAAGCTCTTCACCAACTCATGGGGTGCGGTTCGCGAAAAACTGCTCAGGCGCGTGTACAAAAAGTGAAAAAAGGCACAAAAGAAACGATAACTAGAAAAAAATTGAGCGTTAACTCAAAGGCATTGTTTACGATGATTCTCGTTCCCGAGTTTTTCACTCAAAACAATTAATTGGCAACCAATAATTACCAAAATTACTAAGAAACGGCGACAAACCCACTAAAACGTCCTATTTCTGTGGCATTATTCTCTGTCCTGGACTAGTTGTCCCATTGGATCAACATGATCACTGTGGTTGTTACCGGTGAAAATGGGGCTAATCGAAAATGGAAGAATATTTCAGGCAAAACAGTATTAGTTAGGGTCCGAAGAAAACAACGGAGCAATATACAGTAGAGAACTTCAAAGGTCAGGTCCACGGCAGATTTCATTTATCACAATCACAGAGAACAGTTCCAGTGAGAGTAAAGAGGCAGGGTGAGAGTAAGAGATTGCGGGCCCTTCTGGTACGTTTTTCTCGATTTCTTCGTCATTTCAATTCTACCCGGGAACCAAATTTTTGACCAAACCGTATACTCACCATAATCTACCGTAATCCGAAAATATTCGATGAACGGACTCCATATTCGAGTTTTCCTATCCTAATAACATTCAGAGAATGATTTTGAGACACATCTGTCGAGGAAATCCGAAAATCTCGAGAGTGGAGTTTTCCCTCGAAATTTCCCCCAGTTGGGAAGTCTTGAACAAACTCGACCGAAAACTTTGGAAAATCGATGAATAAACCACAGATTCGTGATCAGTGCCCACAAAAAACCTTCTGACAAGGGAAATATACAAAGTATCCCGCCCCGAGCTGCAGGTTCAAAAAAGTTATGAGCATTTTTTAAGCCTCGCGAAAGGGGTATCAGGAATTTTTTTTGGAATTTCAAGAAATTTTCTCGGGTTTAGCTCAATAGTTGTATGTAGAGGTAATCTAGGATGGTGAACACGAATCTGGAGTCTATTTGTCGAAATTTAGAGGTTTACTGTAGGTTACGGTAGGTAATATGTCATTAAGGGGTCATACCTTAGTATTTTGTAAATCGACAAACGGACGTTAAATTCGTATTCTCCACCCCGAGTAACTCCCGTATACAAATTTGGATAAAATCTGAGATTTTGACCAAACTACCGTATATCCACCGTAATCTACCGTAATCTGCGAAAAGCGATAAACGGACTTCAGATTCGTGTTTTGCACTCCAAATGACCCTCAGGGAATTACTTTGAGACACATCTATCGTAGAAATCCGGAAATCTCGGAAGTTGCGTTTCTCCCTCGAAATTTACCCCGGTTGGAAAGCTTCGAACGAATGTAGCCAAAAAGTTCGGAAAATTGGCTAATTAACCACAGATTCGTGATCAGCGCCCCAAAAACCCTCCTGGGAGAGTCAAATCTGGAACATTTTTCTAAAACGCTTCCAAAGCCCTCTCAATCCAACAGAAAGTCCGCACAATTCCAAAACGTTATCAGTCTGGACAAAGTATGGAAAATGTGCCTTCACCCAAACTTTGCTCAGGTGGTAGTTTTGGGCGCTGAACACATTTATGAGGTCCGTTTCTGGATTTTCCGAAGGCTAACGCGCTTTTCGGAAGTTTCAAAATGCACAAAAAATGATCTTTTCAAGCTTGTAACTTCTCGGAACCTGCAGCTCGGGGCGGGATACTGCGCAGTTTTACTATTGAGCCACAAGAGATACTAACGACACCAGTCGTTTTGGCAGATCCGACCTACGCTTTGTATACCTCCCTTGTGAGAGAATTTTTGGTTAAGTTTGGAAGATTTTTCTAAAACGCTTCCAGAGCTCTCTAATCGGTATAAATAAACGCCCAATCGAAAATCCGTAAAAGTCCGAAACGCTTTCAGTCTGGACAAAGTGTGGAAGATGTGATTTCACTCAAACTTTGCTCAGAGGGGAGTTTTGGGCGCTGAACACATTTATGAGGTCCGTTTCCGGATTTTCCGAGAACTAGTGCGCTTTTTAGAAGGTGGAAAAGGTGGAAATGCCCAAAAACCACCTTTTCAAGTGTCTAACTTCTTAGAGCCTGCAGTTTGAGGCGGGATACTGCGCACTTTTACTATTGAGCCACAAGAGATACTAACGATACTAGTCGTTTTGGCAGATGCGTTTACCACTCTAAACACTTCCCTTGTTAGTGTGTTGACCACGACCTCAGCCTTCTCCCTTTGTGGTCGACTCTAGGTTCCCTATCAGCTGATGACCACCGATATTGAAAAGTATTGACTTCTGGTAGTGGATCTGTCTACCAGCAACGAAAAGCAGGGAATGTTTAATTCGCTAAAGGTTTTGTACAGAATATTTGTGTAGGTCGTATTGCCTCCAAGCCAAATAAGCTCTAAAAACCTATGTCATCGTGTACGCTGCCTTCAACTAAATTTGAGGGTAAGCATTTGACATATGGCTATTGACAGGACGAGAAGGGTATGTGCCCCAAGTCACGCTGCGTTAAAAGTAGATTCGAAATTGATTTTGTATGTAAATCGAATGTAGAATGAAAGTTTCGGCGTTCGACCTGGGACTATCCCGGGTATGCACCTTTGAGGGTTTCCGAGAAGTTTGCACAGCTCTAGTCCGATTGGGCCCTACCCAAGTAACAGTATTTTGGAAGGTCACAGTTACTCAACACTGAAAGTGCCAACTCGAGGTTTGCATAACCTATGAAGAGCGGAAGAAGGTTGTATTTCCCTATGGATGAAACTGCCCCTACACATAAATCCCGTTCCCTATCATCATGACGCATAAAGTTGTTCTCTTGTGAATAGTTCAATAGGTTGTCTTAGATACCAAGTTTACACTTTGCTGGTATGAAGGATTAAATCCGAAACTCACAAGACAAATATTAGAAGAAGCACTCGAATCAAGAACATGCGCGATCGAAAACACAGAAAATGGGCGGGCCGCGACGACACGAGCAGCCGAAAGCCGCCTTTGACGGGGGCCGAACGGCCTGCAGGCTGGCGAAACGTGGTGAAGGACGAGGGTTGGCTGGAGCTGAATACGTCTTCCTAAACAGGCACTTAGCGCCCAAGTGATTAATGAGAGGAAGAAGCAAAAACGAATTCAGAACTGACAATGGGATTGAATAGTATAATCTAAGACCGCATGAAGCGGAGCGGAAATAGCCAGGAAGAGGAAGGTGAGGCGCGAGGAAAGTGAAGTGTTTCTGGAATTTCCTGGGGCGGCATGCACGTACGCGGCGGGTTAGGTTGGGGTTAGGCAGGGTTTGATGATTGCTGTGCGAGTGCTGGATACAATCAATAGTTGGTGTCAGAAAGGGGTTGCACTCACCTTCCTAGGTAGGGTTTGCGAGGGAACTATTTTTCAGCGCTAGCCTAACCCATTATCAGCCCTCGCGCTACTATCATCAAACGCGCCGACGCCCCAAAACCTGCCTGACCCCCACATAACCCGCTGGGTACGTGCATGCCGCCCCTGAAATATGCAGATAGAACGCAAAAAAAGAAATTTCAGGGTGAGGTTCACAGGACAAGGTGATAGCAAGATGATCGATACACCATTTGTTAAATTATTTTTTCCGAGTTTGGAAGCGAACATGTAAAAGAACAATTGTGGGGCTAGATAAAACATCTTAAAGGCAGTGTTCACGATAGAAATTGTTTTTCTGTTTTCTCGCCTATCTTGAAAACGGCCCCATGCTGATTCAAATGATGTCTCTGAAATAGTACAAGACCTTGTGGGAACAGAGTTATGGTCCCTCAAAAATTGAGCTAAGGAAACATCGTGGACGAGTTGTCCAAGGCTTGTAACTTCCGTCTTTTGCAGCCGATGTATGCGAGCTGACCTGAGTAAAGAGAGACGTTGAGAATGAAGGGAAGAACGGGGCTAATAACTGGAAATCATCGCTCATCTCACGATCTTGAGCATTCATTTATTCACGTTGGTGGGCGTGTGTTGCGCTTTTGGGGTTTGCCTTGCGCTCGAAGTGGCAACTTCGAGCTCTTTTGGAGCTTTTCTTGGCTCGTTTTCATGCGTTCTTTCAACGTTAACGTTGCAGTGTGCCTCTTCACTAGCCATTCCTAGTGGAAACTGAAAAACATTTTTCATCGTGAACACTGCCTCTGAAGGCAGTGTTCACAATGAAGAAGTTACCCGGTTTCCGCCGAAACGTAAGCTATGGGACCCTCTCAGAAGAGTCAGGACGGAAATGCGACGAAAAACCCTCAGAAATTGGGTGAAAATCGGATGGACCAGCCGACCCACGTCCTATATCAGTTGTCCTGCGTTCGTTTCACTAAAAGAACTTTTGAATACTCTTTCTCCTGAAACAATCCAAGCATGTGCCTTGAACCATTCAAGTTTCAAAGAGTTTTCAGAACAGGAAACATTTAACAAACTCACTCATCTAAGAATTTCGAAGCGTTTAACCGTTTCAGGCTCTAGGTTCAACGCTTTGTCTGCGAACCCCGGAAACACACCAAAAATGTGTAATAAAATTATTCAAAAGTTTCTTCAAATATAGGTGGCTTTCCTCTATCATCCGTCAATTCATTGAACATGTCTTCTCAAACACATCGATAACCAGTCTACAGTTTTCTATTGTGAGCACTGCCTTTAAAGGCATCGTACACGATGAAAACCGAATTCCAGCTTTTGTGTTCTGTCGGACTAGGGGGTCATGACAGTGTCACTCAGAAAGTTTGGAGTTCTAAAATCGCCTCTGAACGGAGATCTACTTACCTGAAAAAGGCTTCCTGGGTTTGGGGCAGGCCTTGGGGTCGATCCGTTGTTACAAGGAGCAAAACTCCGTGGTCGCTGCCGGCGATCGTGTGTTGACGCGTCGTAGGGCGCAATTCACATGCCACTTGATTTCACGTTCGGCATCGATCGAAAGCAGCTGACAGCGATGGACGCAGCAGGTTAGTAACCCTTTTCAGTTTCTTTCAAGAAAAAAAGATCGCTCGTCTGAATGGCATCCTCGGTGAATTGCTTCCGACGCTGCGCCAGGGAACGAATCGTAAAAGTGTTCCTTGCGTTCTTCGCGCAACTATCCCAAAGTGATGTTGGCGGGAACTTCAAATTTGTATTGAGCTTTCTTGAAATGGGTTTTTCGTTAAAAGTTGACGTTTCTGAGGGGGCTTTTTGCAACCGTCAGTCACTATAGGGATATAACAACACGAAAAAGTCAAAAACCCAAGTATGGTTTTCATCGTGTACGATGCCTTTAATGGTACAGTACAGATATGAATTTTGAGATTTTTATGTAATTGTGTAGAAGACCCCTCCTGTGTAACAGGTGCCAAATGCGAGACCTCAATTCCTCCAAAAAAGCGAGATATAAGCGACCACCACAGGCCTGACCCCTTCCGGATTTTCAACCTCAATATCACCTGAATGGATGGATGAATTCTTAAGAAATCGCCGTTCTTCAGTCCATTTCAGACTGTCTGCTTATCCTGGCTCACTATCGCGCAACGATTGCGAATGAAGAGAAATACAGGCCTGAGACAACTCGTCCACCAATTTTTCGCCCTCAAAATCTTGGCATCTTTGAAGAGCCGTAACTCTGTTCAAAGGGGTCTTGGACGACTTCAGAGATATCAGGTGTGACTGTCTCCAAGATAAGCATGAAATCAAAAATTAATTTTTTGGGTGTCCTGTGCCTTTAAAGGCAACGACCGGTCAAGTTTTTATACCACCAAAATTGGGTTTAGATAGATTGGGCTGGCCTAGCTGAACGCCGTCTGGACGTTTCACAATTCTTTACTTCTGGAAAAAAATGGCCTTAAACTCATTGACCACGGTATTTCCATGGTCACAATGACCGATATTTACACGACAGTTTTGAAGGATGCGTGGAGGAGGGCTAAGACACGGACGATGGACACTTTTGATTCAACGAAATGGCTAGAATTAGTTGAAAGGCAGTGTTCACGATAGAAATCGTTTTTTTTTTGTTTTCTTTGCCTATCTTGAAAACGGCCCCATGCTGATTCCAATGATATCTCTGAAATCGCACAAGACCTTCAGGGAACGGAGTTATGGTCCCTCAAATATTGAGCTGAGGAAACATGGTGGACGAGTTGTCCGAGGCTTGGAACTTCCGTCTTTTGCAGCCAATGTATGCGAGCTGACCTGAGTAAAGAGAGAAGTTGAGAATGAAGGGAAGAACGGGGCTATTGATCGGAAACCATCGCTCATCTCACAATCTCGAGCATTCATTTGTTTACGTCGGTGGGCGTGGAAAGTGCATCTGGGGGTGACGAGCTGATGGGTGTCCAACTTTGAGGCCGTAGTGGACCGTTCCGAGCTCATTTTCTCAGTTTTTTTTTCAACATTAGGGTTCCGCTAGGCCCCGCAGCTGCCGATCTCCGCCAAAAAATCAGACATCGTTTTTATCGTGCACACTGCCTTTGAAAACACCATTTTCTTTCGAATCTGTCGCATTTTTGTTGGTACAAACTGTAGCATAGGCTCCGATTCACTAAAAATCTCGAAACCGAAAATCTGGCTGGACCCCCCCCCCACCAGAAAGTTACAGTGCACGGAAACGGAAAAAGGAGATTGTGCGTTCGCGTATTTACACTAAGCATGCTGTAGGTAGCGCCATAATCGGCTGCAAATGTTTATTTTTCTCCGGAATCCTATTTAACATTGGCATGGACCCAGAAGAAACTTCGCGTTGCCCAATTGAGGTGGTCGCCAACTCGGTGCACCTATGTTACAGCGTTTGGCACCGGGTTCGCGCCAACTTTCAACAGTGAACGCGAAATCTCTTCCGGATCCATGCCGATGTTATAAAGAATCGGGTCGAGGAGAATCAAAAGCACCGAAACAATCTATATGACGCAATTTTCCTGGGTGGTAATACTGTGCTGTGTGCCATCGATTTTCGCAGGCAGGTTTCTTTCTCGGCAGCTCGTGCTCATATTGTTTTATGAAACCTTCTCGGAAAACTCAAAACAAGTTACTTGTAATATAACTGTTGGTTACTTGAATGTCTCAAGTAACTTACATTTATATTACATGTAACATACATCTATGTTACATGTAACTTAAATTGATATTGCATATAAGTTACACATATGTTACATGTGGCTTACATTTATGTTTTCACTATTGGTGACCATCACGTGACGCAGAGGGCGCGTCCCATTCCACACACTACGCCAAAAAAATTCTGTGCGGGACTTCCCTGCTGGTGTGGGGTGAAGTACCTCAAACTTGGGTAATTGAACCAAAAGCAACGCCAGTCGTACGCGTGACCCGGCGAGTGCATCGTACATCCTCCTTGGAAATATCTTCTCGGACGATTTATGTTACTTGTGACTTATATTTTGCCATTTAAGTTGCATGTAACATATCGAAGGCGCACTACACACAGCGTCCTTTCAGAAATCGAAAACAAGTTACTTGTAACATATCTGAGCCGATGTAAGTTACTTGCGACTTATCTCAGGTCATTCAAAATACATGTAACACATCGGAGGCGCACCGCACGCAGTATCCCGCCGATTTGTTACATGTAACCTTAATGACCTGAGATAAGTCGCAAGTAACTTACATCAGCTCAGATATGTTACAACTAACTTGTTTTCATTTTTTCTGAGTTCTCCTTCATCCTTAGAGCATGTGGCGCCTTGTGGAATGGGGGGGCACTGTTGTATCGCACTTGGCCACGCCCATTCCACGGTGCCGCACTAAATTTGGGCACCTACCCGGGGTTTCCCTCCCCTGTCAAAATCAGGAGAGTCATTGCGGCACGAGAAAATGGGCGTGGCCAAGTGTGATACAACAGTGCCCCCATGCCAGATACAACCGAGCATGTATTTGTATTTTGAAGAAAAAACATCAGGAACAAAGAAAAACTGTGAGTTTTAATCCACACTGGAACACTAGCTTAATATGTGTATGCTTAAAGGCAGTGTCCACGATAAAAATCGTCTCCGTGATTCCATTGAAAATAGTAGTTTTCAGGCCTATTCGTAGTAATGGTGAAGAAAAAAACTACGAAAAACCGTGAGAAACAGCTGAATAAAAAGTTCCTTCTATGAATGCCAATTTGGGTGTGGGCGAGTTCCCCGTAAAAACCGAAATTCGGACGAGTTCACATCAGGAGTGGTAACAGCTGTTGCTTCGCACTCGCGCATCATTTTGCAATGGAGCATATCACGCGAATTTATTTGATTTCCTTTTTTCCGTGTTTTTTTAACAGTTGTATCATTTTTGCTTTACGCTGTTCTATTATCATTGCTTTAATGCTGACTAATTATCCGTCTGTTTCTGAAAAAGTGAAGGAATGCTAAAAAATCTCATTTCTAGTCGATTTGCTTAATTTGGATGTGTTTGGAAAGTCAAGTTAGTTTACATTGGAGCTCTATCAGTAGAACGGTGCTGTATCTGTATGCTTGTGTCGATGATGTGATACGAAATATAAGCTGATAATCGTGTTTTTTGATAGATAAGCTCTTTCAGAAATTTGATCGCAGTGCGTCCTAGCTTTCGTCTTCTCAGCCAAATAAGAAGGTATGTTGCTTCCTATTATTATGTTAAGAACTTTGAGACAATTATTATTCGGCACCATTCCACTTTTCGTGCCACAGCAGTCGAATTTTTTTTTTTGCAAAACTGTGCAGCGGTTTTTGAGGTGCTGAACACTAGCATGATATCCGTTTCCACTTTTTTTGGGGGGGGATCATGCTAGGTTATCCTCATGTCAGAACGATTCTCTCGTCATTCGTCCCGCGGACGTAGGAGCGCGATGCTGCTCCTTTGGTCTCCCTCCGCTCTATCGCTGTCTCTGACGTTCGCTCCGCACACGCACGCGGAGGAGCCACGATAGCACCGATTTCTCAGGAAGGGAATTTCCTCCTCTTTCTAATTCAGGAGAGTCGTCACAGCTTGGAAAAATGGGCATGGATAAGTGCGATACAATTGTTCTCACCTGCTGCGATAGCACCGATTTCTAAAGAGGTTTGGCAGGGGGGGGGGCGGTGCTATCACAGCGAGGAGGGCCAATTGGCCACGCACATTTTTCCGCGCCGCAACTTCTCCTGACTTTGGAAGAGGGAGGAGAAACCCGGGCGGGTGCTCAATTTGTTCGGCGGCGCGGAGAAATGGGCATGACCAAGTGCAATGGCCAAGTGGCCTTCTCGCTGCGATAGCACCCGGGGGGTCTTGAGGTGTTGATCACTGACCCAGTCTCTTATTTCAATTAGGTTTGGTTACGGTAGGCTTAATTTGTCTTGGCTACCTTACTGGGCGGTAATTCTTCGAAAATCGGGAACAGACAACGATTTCATGATGATTCCTCTTAGGGTTAGTTTCAATGAAATCGGAGACATTAAGACCCTAGTTATACATCAGCGATTTGGTGTCGCTGGTTTTCGCGGGACGTCTGCGATTGGTCAGATTTCGAAATTGACCAATAGCAGACATGCTGCGGAAGCCAGCGGCGGCGGAACGCTGGTGTATAACTAGGGCCTAAAGCATCTTACGCGTACTCTAATCCAATCTTTTGTTAATTTGCGAACTGACCTCTTATTTGTGTTCAGCACCCTAAATAAGCCCATTTAACTAAGCTTTCGAAAAATCTGAAAGGTGGAATAGTGCGGTGTGCGCAAGCGATTATTTCTCTTAGGGAAACGTATAGGGAGGGTCTTTCAAGGTTGAACTAGCTTGCTCGCGTCGCTTTTATAGCCTTTCTACCTCGATTTGAGCCCGTCGGAGTGGGGGCTTATTGGGCTCATCACGTCAAAATCATCTCTTCACTGTTAGGCCGGGCTCATCTTCTCGCGACCGGCGACAGCAAAAGTTCATACCAAGCATACCGATTTTCAATCGATATTCATGGTAAACATTGCGTCGCGTCGCTGGAAGTGTGATCCCGGCTTTATATTTTGCCATGACCGACCACTCCGGTGTTTGCTCCGCCCGGACTCGTCCGATTAAGATAGGCCATTGTTTTACCAGAAGTTTGCGACCGCGACAAATGTGATCAACTGTATCGAACCGTGCTGGGGCCAGGTCCACACCGTAGAAATGCTCTGTCGGAGGAAAACTCTGCAGCATCTATCGCGGTAGCTGGTTCAAGAGAGGTGTGAAGCCTAAAAGATGGAAACCGTGCGGCAATCGGTCGCTTTCCGGCTGTTCGATGTCGTGCCGGGTTTTCCTTGGCAATGAGCGACAGCGACGTCTCAGTGTTCTGCCACCGCGTCACGTCTGTCGTGGGGCATAACAGTGGCCAAAGGTTTTACAGTGTGGGGCTGCCGCGAAAAAGTAGCGACGCTACTGAGCTCGCGTTACTCTGTAAGCCCTTTAAGCCGGGATCATACTTCGGTCGCGGCGATGCGTGAAAAATAGCGGTATCGATCAATCGCGGCGACTGGAGAAAATCGATTGTTTTCATTAGCTCAAAGACAGCTTCTGGAGTTAGGTGGGATGGGATGTTCACCCTAGAATGATATCACAATGCTGCTGAGTTGAATATTCAACTCAGCAGCCTTGTGATATCTTGTGATTGTATACCATGCCATAAAAAACATTAAATATTCAAAAAGATCAAAATTTATCCTACAATGGTTGACACCTGCGTTTTCAACCGCACTGCCGGAATTTCCAGCAAATTTGCGTATCGCAACGTTTCCGAGCGGCGCCGACGCCATCACGACGATATGCATATTTTCTCAGCATTTCCGAAGTGCGATTGGAAACGAAGATTTTTTTCAACCGATTTCGAATGGAAATGCCATCCCACTTGACTCAAGGGTGTGCTTTTTTGCTCACCAAAATTATCTATTCCCTCAGAAGTGCAACGTCGCCGCGATTGATCGATACTGGGCCTTCTCACACATCGCCGCGACGCTAGTGTGATCCCGGTTTCACGAGCATAATGAAAGGGGGAGGTTAGCCGTAAAGTGGAGTAGTGTATCAAATACACTGTGCGATGCTCAAACCTTTAGCTAACCCCTGCGCATTATAGCTTCTAGTTATATCTTGTACATGATGGCTCAGTATTTTCAAAGTTAAGAAACCGAATTCTTCTGATTTGTGCAAATTGAAAAAAGCTAGGTGCTATCGCAGCAGGGGGGGAAGGCACTCGGACATAGCACTTAGCCATGTCCATTCGTCCGTGCCACAACGACTCTCCCGTTTTTGGGAGGAGGAGGAAGACCCTGAGTTGTTCCAATTGCCCGGCGGCACGGAAAAATAGGCGCGGCAATGTGCTGTGCTGGGGTAGCTTATTCTATATACTAAATCTTTACTTTCTCGTTTCAGGCAGCTGATGCACTGGATTGGTAGAAGAATGACGACGTTTCGTATATGACAAGAATAAAGTTGTATCCTCCGTACCATAATCAATAAACAGTTGTATCCTCCGTACCATAATTTGGGGAAGCCGCGACGCCGCTATGGCATCTTATTCATGGAGATCGAGGTGTTTTTTTTTCGTAGAAAACAGTGATAGTAGGGGGGAAACAACTGCTTCGCTTTAAAAATATCTAGGCAATTGCTGCCTCACGGCTTCCTGGGATAAAATACAAACCAAAGGCTACAATTTTTTCGACAATCAAAATCGCAATCATTTTATTCAAGTGCTCGACCGGAATAGACGTACAATAACGCAATACGATTTGGGAACCCTCCAGCTTTCATAATTAGCAAGACTCCAACTGGTCCAATGTCTCTTCGTTCCAATTCATTCGTCCACTTTCAATATGAAATCTTCCCGTAGACTTTTGAAACCTGAATAATTATCAATTTAGATGATACGATGAGTACCACAACGAGCAATTTTAGCTTATATTCCAGAAAAAATGCAAGCATTCATTATGCTAGTCTACAGCAATGGAAGTAGGACATGGTGAGGTTGCGGACTCGTCCTAACATACGGTAGTCTGTTAGTGGTATCACTCATTTTTCCCAACAGCTGTGATAGATCGGTGAGTCTGTGTTTTCACCGATACGACTACATCTGTAGAAGCAATGAAAACAGATGAGCGTGTGGGAGTGGAAACAGAAACTCACCGACCAATCTCAGCTATTTCGAAAAAATGAGTGATAACACAATCAGATTACCGTATCTTAGCACGAGTCCGCAACCGCACCATGTCCTTTTAACATTGCGGTAAACTATACGTCTAAATCACGCTTTGCGAGTAAAGGACGAATTTGCATGCTTGAACCATACACCGGCGGAGAAGACCAATAGGGGTATACTTTGAAGCTCTCATGGCTCATAACGTTGAAAACGCTCCCTGCCGTAGCAACGACCCTTAGGTACCTGTCAGAACTCGTCCGACCAACTTATTTTTCTTTACCCGATTTTCTTCATTACGATTTTTTCCAGCAATGAGGCCTCCGAAACCCCACCTCTGCCCTCCGACGGGTTCACGATCAAAGAAGGCTTTAACTCAGCTTTGAACCAGAGAAGATGCGAAAATGAAGAAGGATGAGAAAAACTGGTGCACCGCTGTTGTATTTTGGTTCGTCAAAAGAGTGGCAAACATGGAGAAATACAACTAAATAGCAGTTTTTTACTATAGAAGGGAATCGGTGTTAAACTGCAGATAAACCCGCAAGAGAACTACAAAAAAGTGTGGTTTTCAATAAGTGCGACCCCTCCTAAATAAACGTTTTTAGGCAATAAACGACCGTATACCACCCACAACCTTCCGCCAAATCAGAACTTAAGCCGTGCTCAGCACCTCGATTAACCCCACTAGACGAAGTCCGGATAGAAAAATTGTCGACCTTCCTGGTGGGATTCTCGACTGGCTTGTCAGCATACACTAGGATGTTTGGAGAAATTCCAGCGTGAGTTATAGTTTACCGCAATGTTAAAAGGATATGGTGCGGTTGCGGAGTCGTGCTAACATACAGTAATCTGATTGTGTTATCACTCATTTTTCCGAAATAACTGATGTTGGTCGGTGAGTTTCTGTTTCCACTCTAATATTTTCATATGTTTTCATTGCTTTCACAGATGCAGTCATGTCGGTGAAAACGCAGACTCACCGATCTATCTCAGCTGTTTCGGAAAAATGAGTGATACCACTGGCAAACTACCGTATGTTAGGAAGAGTCCGTAACCTCACTAGGTCCTACTTTCATTGCTGTAGACTATAGATGCATGCCGATTGATACCCCGCGTCAATTGGTATCATATCAATCGACACGTAACTAACACACGCTGTAATTTCTCTAAACATCCCGGCGGGATGCTGAGGCCCCGGTCGTAGTTGGATGAGCCGACGTATCCAGCCCGGTTGATACACACAGAAAGCAATGGGATTGGAAATGGGATGCAAAATCACCCGGTGTATCCTCCAACACCCCCAACACCCGCCGACACCAGCTCGGTCGATACGTATGAACAATGTGGTGTGGTCAGGTAAAGAAAATCACTTGGTGTATCCCTCCAACACCCACCCGGTCGATACGTATGTTTAAAACGATGGAGTGAGGGCGAGAAAATCACTCGATGTATCCGACGCGGTCGATATCCATGCAATACGCGGATGACGGCGGATGAGAAAATCACCGGGTGGGCGGGCCGATGATAAAACATTGCGTATCACTAGAAAGCTAACCTTACTGCTACCTCCGTTCCTTCACTTTACTCTCCTTCACTATTTCTCCGAACAGGTGCAATCCTGTCGGCCACGTAATCATCGTCATATCTAGTTGGATACACTGAGTGATTTTCTCAACCTCACTCCATCATTTTAAACATACGTATCGACCGGGTGGGTGTTGGCGGGTGTTGGGGGGTGTCGGTGGGTTGCAGATGCAAATAGCACCAACTCTGACCGGGGCCTGACGCGTAATTGGAAAACGGCACTACTGGTGTTCGGGAAACAAAATCTGAAGCCAAATGTGTTTATTTCCTACCTGGCAATCCCAAATTTCAATGGGGGCTTTGAATCGTTGCCATTCTATGAGTTTCCAGTTAGCCATCTGACCCATATTCACGACTGAATCTGAAAATACCTAAGAGAAACTAAGCAATAGTTAGTACTAGCATGTCTTCTACGCTCAAATTCCATATAAATGGCTCGAGAATTTCCGGGCTGCTTTCGTCCCCGCCCCTCACCTCATATTACACAGGGAAGCATTTTTCTAAAACCACATCTGGATACATATCAAGGCTTGAAACTAGTTAGGGGGGGCACTCGAGAGAATGAAAAGATTCATCAATGAAATTCAAGGGCTGAATAATATGCCTGATAGCGTTACCAGTCACTGTTTTCGCGGAGACTCCATGGAAATATGGTTAGATCCGCGGCCTGTGTCCTCAAGAAAAAACGTGTAAATTCAAACCGCGGCTGGCGTGGCGGTTTAAATCTCAATCTCCGAGAACCGAACCGCCGCGCCGGCCGCGGTTTGAATTTAAGCGTTTTTTCTTGAGGACACAGGCCACGGACCTAACTATACTTCTATTTCTGAAAGCGGTACCATTCAGTCTCCAACTGAATGTTGAGGGACCCCCTAACTAGTTTCATACCCAAATCAGTAGCGTATAAAAACATAGTTAATGTGTCCCCCTATTTTCCCACTTCAAATCACTCAGAGGTCTCTTGACCGGTTCTAATCAAATCAAAAAATCCGTCTTTCCTTCACTCCTTGCATGTCACAAATTTTACACTTTCACCACGTGAGAAGAACTGCCCAGAAATCGCCCTTCGTGGAGGAGGGGTCGCGAAATTTTAGGATATGGAAAGAATTGATGGTGGGGGGGGGTCGCTCCGAAATCGAAAAATTACGCAACGCCCCGCTTAACCCTGATGCTGTAATCTCACGTCATCTTCCGGAAATCAGCAAACAAACTTCTGATTTCTTTCATCACAAGTAACCCGCTTGAGCGCAGTCGAGGTACAAAAGATCAACAAAAATTGTAAAGCGGATATCCGACCAGTTCTTCGAATATTTGAACGGACGCGTGGTAAATTTTTTTCATTCCCGAGAACTGGGATGAGGGGGAATCAATGGTTTGTTATTTCTGATAAAGCAAAAAAACTCCCCTGAAGCTCACGTATAGCTGCTCTGACAAAAGTCGTTTGCGGCTCCGTAGGAGTTTCAAGGAACTAGGAATCGGAGGGTCGCCGATTTCGAGAATCAGTAGGCGGAGCTCAGAATCGGAGATGGTGATAGTCAATACTGAGGCGCCAACTAACTAGGGAATGACCAGACCTGTCTGCCAGAACTACGCATGAAGCCATGTTTTTCTGATCGACCACATTCCGGGTACTTGTAAAAACCCTATATTAGCTGCCCGAGTTAGATAGAATTTTCAAAATTTTTCTTTAAAACAAATTCAAAAAATTTTTTTGCCCAAACTTCTCTCAAAGTGGATTTTTGAGGCGCTAAACACGAATATGAGTCACGTTTCCGATAAAGACAGTTTACTGCAGATAAATTTTATTTTACCTACAGAGCTCACAACTTCTGAGCCCGTAACTTTTTATTTTACTATTACTCGGGCAGCTAGGATAGGGTTTTTATGACTATCCGGGAGGTGGTCGATCAGAAAGACCTGGTCTCATGGATAGTTCTGGCGACTAGGTCTGGTCATTCCATTCTAAGAAATAGCTTGTGCAGGCAGTTACATGAGACAATTCTTTCCACGCGCCTTTTGCTTCAATCCACCCGTGTTTCCCGTCTATCGCAACTTATCAGTTGCTAACGTGTTAATCACGGGCACAGCCGGTATAGAAGGCGCCTCAGACTCACTCAGACGAAAATTTCGGATCTCCCGAGGGGAAACGGGGATACTCCGCCGGCACACCACCCCGGCTGCTCCGAACAAACCAGCGGGGGAGTCCCGATTGAAAGGGAGTCCAGCCGCAACACTACCTCTGGTGTCCCCCTTTCCCCATTAGCGGCATGGACTCTGTTCAGCCTCGACACTATCGGGGTGACCCCTTTTTTCATACCCACGGGGTAGTTCCACCGCCACGTTCCACGGGAGGGTGCACCCCACTGTGGACCGTGGGGATATGGACCCACAGTTGAGAACCACCCCTCCCCGCCGTGGGGAGATTCTCACTTCCCTCGGCCTCGGCAACCAAAATTATCCTCCGTCATCTGGTGGATCTTCTGGTAAGTGACTCGAGGCCACCTTTCAAGTCCGGCTCCGAAAAGCCAACTGAGGCACAGTGAGGTGAGAAGCATTTTATTATCGCCAGCACCCTAGGGAGCTCCGAAAATCTCACGGGGGACCTCGCGCGCAAGGGATTTCGGACCTCCCCCGCCTAAAAACAGCGGGGGAGATTCGAAAATTTCGTCTGAGTCACCCGACACTTGGATGCCGGCTCTCCGATATGACCTCTTTCTTCCTCCACAACATTCTCCACTCCACGGGTGGAGGACAAATTCTGACTGCGATGGGAGGGGGGTTCCCCCGCGCTATTTTTCATCAACGGGATGCTTAACGCCTTCTCCAACGCGGTATCTGAGTGTTTTCAAAGCCGCTTCAATCGGAGACAACAACAAACTGGCACTATTCCTCTCTTCGGACTTCAAGGGTCAATTTTTCTGCACTAACTCCGTCCAGTGAGGTTATCTGGGTGTTCTGAACACGAGTATGAGGTTTCTTTAGAGTTTTACGGAAGAATGCGGTAGATACATGGTAATTGGTCAAAGTTCCCGATTTCATGTGAAAAAAAATTGTGGAGTAGCGCCGAAAATCTGAATGAACTAAAGTGACAAACTATACAATTTGAAACTGATAAGTATCGTGCCAGTTCATAAAATATTCGAACGTTGTAAGTATAATTTTAAAAAAATGGACATACCACAGGATTAAGATGTTGCTGAAAGCTGCCATTAAAGTAGAGGGACGACAGGCCAAATTCTCTGGAGCCTGATTCTTTG
Organism: Aplectana chamaeleonis; assembly: GCA_029168955.1. Classification (NCBI taxonomy): domain Eukaryota; kingdom Metazoa; phylum Nematoda; class Chromadorea; order Rhabditida; family Cosmocercidae; genus Aplectana; species Aplectana chamaeleonis. Next base: position 48,145 of record JAPDOI010001844.1, on the reverse strand, counting down.
ACAAATCGCAGCATTTCTCCGAAGAAGCTAACCTGAAACAGAATTTATAGGTAATTAAATAAGCACTAAGTGAAAAAAAACGCTGACAATTGTGACCGAGTGAATCAATGTGCAATAATCATGAGCATCATCCACGAGTAAAAACAAATTAATGAATGCAAACGAAAAAAAGCAAACATGATAATGAACATTGGATAATTAAACAGTACAGAAACTGGTTTGCGCGCACGCGCCCCAAATATTAAAGGTCGAGTGCGCACGCGCTCTAATGCAAATGTGGGTGTGGCGTAGCCGAGCCTCAAAACCGGGACAGCTATCATAAAAGTGGGTGGTGCGTGAGCGGATGGGCTTTGCGTGCGCGGAAAACCCCAACTTCAAGGCCGTACGGGGCTCTTTCTAGCTCGTTTCCGTCTGTTCTTTCGGTGCTTTTGTTGCACTCAGCCCCTGAACTTTACATATTCACAGAAAACTCGAAGGGTGTATTTATCGTGGACACTGCCTTTAAGGCTTTACCATGGATACACGCAGGATTAATATAATAAAAAAGACTTGTTTTCTGTTATTCCTAATTTTTTTGCTATTTTTTACTTTTTTGCTGTTTTTCGTGCGTGGATCTGTGATAAAGACTTTAGGTCTATTGATAATGCGTGGTGATGGGGAAAGCATATCGTTTCCCTACATTCGCGCAGTTTTTTTTTTCTGAAAACTCAGAATAAAATACAACTCTGTGCTTAGTGGAAATACGCAACCACATGAACGCGTTTATACGTTGCCGTAGACTGTACTTGTAATGCATCCCGAAGTGTTCGTAGAATACGAGTTCTTCAGAGTTGTATGGAGTAAGGTTTGTAGTCAGGTTATGTTGATTAGCTTCTTGCGTAGAGCGCCTGTCTGTGGTGGTTCTCACGGCATCCGCCGCGACATTCGAAAAGATACGTCAAGTGTGAACGGCCCTGAATAACAACATTATATGAGAGTAATCCCGCCATATTTCATGTAAGACAATTTCCGGCGGCAGGCCAAGGCAAGAACGAGCGTGAAGAACAATAGTGTCCAGATCTACACAACCTTATCTCGATTTCTTTCGTGCTGGAACTTTGAGTGGGATTTTCCTTCCCGTTTTCTTCTGCTAAGGGGTTGAAAAATTTGCAAGACGCGTGTGCTGCTGTTGTCGTTCACAGACTTTCGGAAAACTATATGATGAGTAGCACGAATACGACAGTTACTAGCAAGGACGGCAGTGTAATAAGCATGGTGTAGACCATGGTCGCCAGCAGTCGAATATAAGTTTCAAAGGTTAGGGTTTTACCACAGCGGTGAAACACTCGGATTTCAACACGGTCATTGTTCCCCGCATGCTTTTGACGCGTTAGTTGAGCTGCACCCTAACAAGAGCTTACCTTGCATTTCCCGACGGCTTCTATAAGACCATGTTCTGATAGCTGTAGGTGTGGGGCACAGCATTGTTAGTCCATTTTCCAAATCCGCTGAATGCCTAAGAGATTTACAGGAGATTTCTAAAAGTGGGCATTTTCATAGCTTTGCGAACACGAATGGCAATTTTTAGGGCGTTCAAAAAAAATTTTGATTGAGCTCAAAGCTTTTTTCTTAGGGTTGTTTTTGGTGCTGACAACGAGTTACGGTGCTTCTCTGGGCTAAATTCCGGTCCGCAATTGCGTCTCGACACGCATTGCGGCCGCGAGCTTCCGAGTCGGACAAGTTTCCAGTGCCGCATCTGCCAATCTGTCGACTCTAGGTGGGTTTTTGAAACTGGAAACTAAACAAAATTGAAAAAAAACTGTAAAAAAAGTCACATCATGTCAGCTTTGACGCTGGAAACTCGACTCACCAGAGCGCGTGCGTTCGCAAAGCGTGTCGAGAACCATATGCGGACCGGAATTTGGCCCAGAGAAGCACAGTAGAGGCCCATTCGTCAATATTTGAAAAATTCCGTCTGATTTGGTCCGAAGCTCCGAAATGGTGTAAATTCTGCTGGCCAATCGCAACTTTCGACGATTTCGAATATGCGACTATCAACTCGTCTCAAAACTTCTACATAGGGTTACTTAGACTGCCTAACACAAATTTGTGGTCGGTTTATCGATTTTCTTTGGATCTCGGTATGTACACGGTAGCTTGATCGAAGTCTCAGATTTGAATCAAAATTTCTCTATGGGTGTTATTTGGGACGCTGAACACGAATTTCAGGTACATTTTTTGATTTTCGAAATACCAACTAGGAAGCCTCGCATGGTGTGCCCCCGGATCAGAAAGGTTATAAATGTTCTCTAATCAACTCTAGCACGCCCTCTTCAAATCTGAACTCGGATTTAGCAACGGACATCTGCGAAGAAAGTTGTAGCCTGTAAAATTTCGTATTTCTCGCCTTTTTTCTATCAAAAAACTCGCATTAAAGTTTGGGAAATCCGGAAACGGACCTCATGCTTGTGTTCAACGCCCAAAACTACCACACTGTGCAAGTTTCGGCTGAAGGCACATTCTCCAAACTTTGCACAGACTGATAGCGTTGTGGACTCGCGTGGATTTTCGGTTGGGCGCCTATTCATACCACTGAAAGCGTTACAAAAAAACGTGGCAGATTTCACCTAAAACCTTTCCAGGTGGGTTATTTGGGGCGCTTATCACGAATCTGGGGTCTATTCGACGATTTTCCTAGGTTTTCGACTTGATTCGTTCAAAGCTTCCCAGCTGGGGAAAAAATTGATGGCAAATCGCGACGTTTGCCGATTTCAGGAGTGCTCCAATAGATATGGCTCAAATCATTGCTCGGGGGGTTATTTGCAGTGCTAAACACGAATCTGCAATTCGCTTATCAATTTTTGATAGATTACGATAGGTTACGATGGGTATACGGTAGCTTGGTCAAAGTCTCAGATTTGGCCCAAAATTTTTCCGTGGGTGTTATTTGGGACGCCGAACACGAATTTGAAGTGCAATTTTGGATTTTCGAATTTTCATGTTAGGTAAAGCCAGTTAAAAGGCACTATGCCTACCGTACCCTGCAGTAGCCCTCAATCTGGCTGGGAATAGCTCCCGATTCAGTTTCAGGGCCCTAATTAATCCCCAGTTGAAAGTTTTCAGCCGAATCCGAAAAATGTTCTCTGAACACCCCGAACATTCTTTGATACCCTTACATTTTTCTACGAAGCAACGAGAATGCCATTTTGTGAAATCTCCGCAGCCATTTAGAAGATTTCGAACACGGACGGTTCATTTATGTAATGTCATAGACCTGCAGCAACGACAACATGGTTTTCCAAATCGCCACGAGAAGTTTGAAGCGGTCTCTAGTGAGAACTCGTCATGTAATGTCTCGCCTCCCAAGCTCCATGAGAAACCTGGGCGAACACAGACGTTAAGCTGTTCAGGATCCACCTCTAACGTGGAACAACTAGGTTAATGCAAAAGTTTCCGGACTTTTCACGATTTTGAACAAAAAACATTTCTTTGAAAAACAAACAAGGCTCACCCTACAAAATAAGTTCTAGCACATTCAAGGATCCTTCGCCACCGATTGGGCAGATCATGGATTCCCAATGCGTATAATTCTGGCTGTTTCGAGTCGAAGTATTCTTCTAAGGCCATTTTGACTTCTTCATCATTAGTGAACTGTTTTCCATCCAGGAAGTGTTGCATCGAGCGGAACAGATGGTAGTCGGAAGGGGCAAGATTTGCGCTATATTGGGAATGAGGAAGAACTTCCCGGCTCAGGTCCAGTCGCTCTGGGATGAACACTGTTCGCCTTCTTCACGACAATGCTCGGCCACACGTGCATATTTCGGATAACCCGACAGAAACAGCTGGACTTGGGTTGGAAAGTTCTTCCTCACCCTCCATATAGCCCAGATCTTGCCCCTTCCGTCTACCATCTGTTCCGCTTGAGGCAGCACTTCCTGAATGGAAAACGGTTCACTAACGATGACGAAATCAAAACGGCCTTAGAAGTATACTTCGACTCGAAACAGCCAAAGTTCTACGCGTCGGAAATTCATGATCTGCCAGATTGGTGGCGAAGGATCCTTGAATGTGATGGAAATTATTTTGTTGGATGAGCCTCGTTTTTTTTTGAAATGTACGTTTTTATTCAAGGTCGTAAAAGTTTGGAAACTTTTGCGTCAGCCCTGTACATCGAGCTGGTCGTCCTAGCTCTCTGGGGATCCATCGGAATTCGAGTCCAGCAATATTAGTGAAGTTAATTTGATCTTTTCAATCAGAAGGCAGCTGAAGTCCACCGGAAAAGTGGACAAATAGCATGGCCTTGAACAAGTTTCATAGATATACTCATGAAAATGACTCATTCTGGCGATCATTGTGACAGACAATTCCATGTTGCTCAAACTTTGCTATACTAATGTGTCGCGAGAAATAGAAACTTTTTTTATAGTTCAAGGCGAAACTGGCAAATTCTAATCATGCCGCTTGATCAATCGTTTTTGACGTAAGAGAAAGCACAGAAATTCTCACAATTATTCGAAACTTCGATCCAACACATGATACACATATTTTGAAAATGTTGCTATACTTAAAGGCATCGTACACGATGAAAACCGTATTTGGGTTTTCAAAGTTTTCGTGTTGTTATACTCCTATACTATCTGAAGACTGCGAAAGGCTCCCTCAAAAACGTCGTCAACTTTTCAGGAAAAACCCATTTTAAGAAAGTTCAAAACAAATTTGAAGTTCGCGCCAACATCAACTCGAGATAGTTGCGCAGAAAACGCAAGGAACAGTTTTACGATTCGTTTCTTGGCGCAGCGTTGGAAGCATTCCACCGAGGATGCCATTCAGACGAGCGGCCTTTTTTTTTCCTTGAACGAAATAAAAAAAGGTTATCAACCTGCTGCGTCTGTTTCTGTCAGCTGTTTCCGATTGATGCCGAGCGTGAAATCGAGTGTCGTGTGCATTGCGCCCTACGACGCGTCAAGGCACTCCCGCCGGCAGCAACCGCAGAGTTTTTTCCTTGTAACAACGGATCGACACCAAGGCCGGCCCTCCAAACCCAGGAAGCCCTTTTGAGGTGAGCAAGTTTTTATTCAGAGGTGATTTTGAACCTCCAGATTTTCTGAGTGACATTGTCATGACCCACTGGTCCGACAAAAGGCTAAAGCTGGAAATCGGTTTTCATTATGTACGATGCCTTTACGCTTCGCAGTGTATGCTACGCCCTATCCTCTCTTCGACCTCCATCAACGAGCTTTGCTGTCCTACTTGTAGACTTGCCATGAGCTTACATTACGCTTTTGTACTAGTGTAATATTCCCATCATGATGCTGTGACTTCCTACCCTCATACCAGTCAAACGACTCAGCCAGCCCTTCCCACTGAACTCGTTCTTGAAGTGTTCCAAATGCACTGAAACTCCTCATGAGAGCTTCGAGTAGGGTTAGTAATTTGATGCAATATTTTACATAGCCTAGTAAGAAGTCAAGGAAGCAAATCAAAGGATACTACTTTAGGAAAAAGAATTTATACGAGTTCTGAACCCGAGGAGACACTTACATTTGAAATTCTGAATGCGTGAGGAGCCATCGACCATCCTTCCTTTGTTTATATGCGGTTTCGGACGCAGTTTCAACAAACTCGCTTAAAACTTGTCACCAAAACAACACCGCTGAACACCGAGAAGCTTCCGTGTTGGGCAACAAAATGGGAATCCTATTTGGAATTTTTTTGGACTTCTGCTCCCATCCTTTTTTGTCGAAGGTTCTTGGATAAATGGAGATTAGTGAGTCTGTGTCGTAAATGCGAGGAGCAGAATTAGTGAGCTCCCAAAACTGAAAATCTCTATTCATGTAATTTCTTACCGAAAGTCTCATTCCCTAACAATAAGATGATGCTTTTGTAGAAAGAAAGTATCAGAAGGTAATCCTACCCTACTTTTTGATGAAAAAAAGTTGTACTGCGTCAGAAACATTTCAATACACATGATGGATTGAGATTGCCTGTGAAGTCATTACGTATCATCACAAAAGACGAGCAGCGCAGAAGCAAGACGCGCAGCTGTGGAAGCACATAGCAGAGAGTTCGATTCTTCCTGAGGCAAACCAAACAATTTCTACACCGCAGAACGGCAGCGTAGTGAGAACACTGACTTCAACATTCAATGGCCCCGCCAGGTTAGTGTCTCTGCTCAACATACAAATCAAAAAGCCTTTACTGATCTGAGTAAAAACGGAATTTGGGTAGCATCACTGGAGGGGTGACTAAAGCCTCCTTCATAGTTCGCCCACCAACGTCAAATCTAGTGTGATAAGCTTATATTGCGTTGATGAAAAAACTTTCCGGACTTTCATGACTTTGAATAAAGAACATTTATTCCAAAAACAAACAAGGTTCACCCATAAAAATAATTTCCATCACATTCAGGGATCATTCGCCTCCGATTGGGGAGGTCATGGATTCCCGACGCGTAGAACTCTGGCTATTTCGAGTCGAAGTATTCTTTTAAAGGCATCGTCCACGATGAAATATGGTTGTCGAGTTTTCCGTTGAATATGGGAGGTCAGACCCTACTGAGACACTCGTGCCAGAAAGAGCAGCGAAAAATGCCCGGAAACCGCTTTTCTCTACCAAAACAGGATCGCTTTTGTGACGTTTCATTTCTGACATTAGAAGGATTGACCGGTTCGGAGGAGTGAACTGTTCAATGTAATAAATGTGTTAAACGTGATAAATTCTTTTGATAACCGCTTGTTTTCCTTTCTCAATTGTAACAAAGGATCGACCCAGAGGCCAGCCTCCAAACCCAGGAAGCCGTTTTGAGGTGGCGAGAACTTCATTCGGAGGCAATTTCAGAACTCCAAAGTTTGTGAATGACCTTGTGAAGACCCACTAGTCCGATTAAACGCAAAAACTGGAAAATGGTTTTCATCGTGGACACTGCCTTTAAGGTCATTTTGACTTCGTCATCGTTAGTGGACTTTTTCCATTAAGGAAGTGCTGCATCGAGCGGATCAGATGGTAGTCGGAAGGGGCAAGATCTGGGCTATGTGGAGAGTTAGGAAGAACTTTCCCAGCCTAGGTCCAGCAGTTTCTGTTGGGTTATCCGAGATACGTGTGGCCGAGCATTGTCATGAAGAAGGCGAACAGTGTTCATTCCAGGGCAATTAATGGGCTGGGAAGTTTTTACTCACCCTTTGCATAACCCATATCACGTTCCTTCCGACTACCATCTGTTCCGCTCGATGCAGCACTTCCTGGATGGAAAACAGTTCGCTAACTATGTATGACGAAGTCAAAATGGCCTTAGAAGATTACTTCGACAGAGTTCTACGCGTCAGGAATTCATGATCTGCTCAATCGGTGGCGAAGGGTCCTTGAATGTGATGGAAATTATTTTGCTGGGTGAGCATTGTTTGTTTTTGGAATAAATGTTTTTCATTCAAACTCATGAAAGTCAAGTCATGAAAGTCCGGAAACTTTTTTCATCATCCTAATAATATGATAGATAAGGCGGCCAGGATTGTGCAGATATATATTTCATAATCGGTGAGTTGTAAAGCGTCGGTCGGCAAATGAACAGAACAAGGCACAGAACACCCTGAGAACTATTTTACAGATTTTATGCTTATCTTGGAATGGATCAGACGCTGATCACAATGATGTCTCTAATTGCTGAATGTTCCCCACGAACGAAGTTATTGCTCCTTGAAGACGCCCGTATATTTACATAGAGGTACAAATTTGGTGGAGAAGTTGTATAAGGCCTGTATTTTTTTCATTCGCAATCGTTGCGCTGGAGCGTGCCTGGTTAAGGAGCAGGGATATGCGGCAACTGCCGTTTGCCGTTTGTCGTTTGCCGGCCATTTTCGGGACTTTTTTGCCGTTTGTCGTTTGCCGAAATTTTTGTTATTTTTCCGGCAAAACTCGGCAAAACATTGAAGGGAAACGATACCTATGCTCGCGGTCATCTATGCACAAGGAGCAATCCGTGGCCGTATTCATGAAACTACTGGAGCCTCTCAGGAGGGTCCAAAGTCCGTCCGCCGCATACATCGGCTGGTTCTAAAAACCTTCCCTGGAGGCTCCCTTAGTTTCATGAGTACGGCCACCGATTATCCGTTGTTCGTTTAGCCGTTATCCGGGGTTTTCACTTACCTGGAGCGGTAGTAAATGGGTTTGAAAACGCGAAGTAACTTGTGGTAACTTCGTGGTAAACTGCTGCGAGCTTTTTATTTGACGATTTTCAGGAAAGAGACCAGACGTTGCTGAAACCACGTTATCGGCCACTAGCATTCAGGGCTCATAGTGAAAAAAAAACCCTAAAAAGTGGTTCATTCTGTCTTTTTTGGAAAAAAAACATTGGGAACATTGACTTGGAAAAAAATCTGAAGATTCGCGGTAACTTTCTCTCAGCTCGCGGTAAGTTCGCGCGAAACTGCAATTTGAACCGAGCTGACAAAGAAATTGGAAATAGTGTGTGAATGAGGAAAAAGATGGTTAGCTTCCGGAAAAGTCCTCCGGGGGACTTTTTCGAAAGCTATCCATCTTTTTCCTCATTCATATACTATTTCCATTTTTTCTGTCAGTGTATAGTCCAGCCCCAGTGTGGTGCTTTAATTTCTGTTTCGACAGATTTTGGTATAGCTAAAAGAAGCAGGAAGCACTTGTGCAGCACAGAGGCATTTGTGCGATACACGTGGGCAAGGACTCTAAGAAAGTATTCCGCGGCAGTGCCAAGAAAGTACTGCGACCTTCGGCTGTGCCGCGATAGTTCCACGGCAGTACAGCAGCAGCTCCGTGATGGTTATTGTGCCGCGGAGTTTTTGTTGCAGTACCTTGAGGGTCGACAACGCCGAGACATTGCCGCGACAGTACCGCGGAAGTTCCGTGTTGGATTCGTACAAACTCCGCAAGGATGCATCAGCGAACCCTCGTCCATTACGATTCACTGTTATGTGTAATAGAATGGGATGGTTGCTGGTTCAATAGGCCCCTTTTTACGTACATTTCGTATCTCCTAGGTCGCAATAACGGGGAGACACTCTGTCCCTATCACACAGAAGACGTAAGCGCCTCAGGTGTGTATTTTTGCTCGTAGGCCCACCCAGTTGTTTTACGACTCATCTCATATGAGTTACTCGCAGTCGATCCATTTTTGTCTGAGCGCAGCCAGCGATCGCGGAGCCGCAGCGGCACCACCGCGGGGCCGCCACGACATTTACGGTGCGACTCATCGATAGTGCCGCTTCGGTGCCTGTAGGAACCGAAGCCGCTTCGTCGCGAAGCCGCAGCGGCGGATTCTTTGATTTCATGCGGTCCCATATCTCTTGTTTTTGTTCATCTTGTGCCTTGAAATGGAACTACTTCCTTGAATTGAAATCATTAGAATGTTGACATTATTATTGGAAAAAAAAGGAAAAAAGTAAAGTGGCAACTGCGAATCATTTTTGGGTCAATCTAAGGGATGAGGTTTTTGCCGTTTGCCGATTGCCGTTTGCCGGCCGTTTTTGGGGTTTTCTTGCCGATTGCCGTTTGCCGAAATCTCAAAATCGTTTGCCGCACATCCCTGATAAGGAGACAGTTTGGCAATGGACTGAAGAATGGCGCATGTTGAGAATTCATCCATCCGTCTACCCGCCATTGAGTTCGTAAATCTGGTAAGGAGTGTGGCTCGTGGTGGTTAGCGAAGGGGGTCCAGCGAGTGGTGGTCGTTTATATCTAGCTTATTCGGAGGAATTGAGATCTCGCATTTGGCATGTGTTATACAAGGAGGGTCTACTACGCAATAAAATGAAAATCACAACATTCATGTTTGAGGCTGTACTGTGCCTTTAACGCTGAATACTTTCTTTTCGTCGATATTGATTACATTTCGAAGAAAATTGTGGTCGTTTTCTGTTGCACGATCTGATTCTAGCAAAAGCAGATACAGCTCAACTCCGCATTGCCGTTCAGTCCGCAAAATGCACGCTGATTGCGAAAGCATGCTGCGGCGCTACTACGAGTGTCCTCAGACAGGTATGTGGGATCACCCGGGTGGTTTTGCCTTAGGTGCCCGGGTGATCCAACCGCCCCGGGTGATCCCACATCCCTGTCTGAGGACACTCGTAGTAGCGCCGCAGCACGCTTTCGCAATCAGCGTGCATTTTGCGGACTGAACGGCAATGCGGAGTTGAACTGTAACTTCTATTTAATGATTTCTCTTTTCTGTGCCCTCTTGGCCGCACAGAGATTTCTCGCGTTTTTCCTCATGACCATCATGTGCTCGTTGAGTATTGAAAGTAGGCGAAGTCTTGCCCCTCAAAGTGTGAGGTAAGGAAGAAATACTACTAGAAAAAAGGTGTGAAATACGGAGAGTGATTATTGATGTTGAAGATTGGTGACCACTTATCCTGAGGTTCGTCTGCGACCCTGCCTGCTCGGTGCCTATCAGGGCCTGCTGCTTCACTTTGAAAAAGAAAGCGTCATCATGTGCAAGCCCCTCCTTCTTCTCAACGTCTTTTTCTTTTTTCTCCTTTTTTTACTTTCAAAACCCTCAGCTGGTGCTTGTGGAGACGCCGTAACGTGGCCATCGAAACGTAAATGCGAATCTATCGTTTACTTGTCTTCCAGATACTGCTGTATGCAGCTGGAACATGTACGTTGCTCGAAGCCGAGCTGCGTAAGCTTGAATACCGGTATGGAGCTTCGGGGGTCGGACCTGCTCCGCGCGCGGTCGCGGCGCGGCACAGCTAATCACGATCATTTCAGCCCCATCGCAACTCTCATTCGCGAAACGAATTAGATGCTAATGATAATACAACTACTTACATGGAAACAATGACAAACAATTAAAACAAAAAAATTGCAAAGGGAGATTAACATTAATGTTTAAAATCGTATGTTCGTTGAGCTGCACGTGTTGTGTTCATTCACGGCGTAACGGGCCAATATTACGCCATTTTTTCTATTTTTTCCGTTATTTTGGGCCGCGGATGATTCAAGTATTGGTGGCATCTTTCCTGCGATTTCTTTGGGTGCAAAGCTAGTTGGTGAAAGCCACTCACGTTTCAGACATGAAAATGGAACACGATAGATTTAGCCTCAATGCAGGGGATTTTCGTTCAAACTGATTCCACCCCCGAAATACCCGATACACGATAGATTTAGCCTCCACGCAGGGGATTTCCTCCTGAGCGACGTTGCAGCCGCAGGCTGCACCGTCCACATAGGGTTCAAACTGATTCCCACCCCGAAATACCCGGATACACGATAGATTTAGCCTCCACGCAGGGGATTTCCTCCCCTGAGCGACGTTGCAGCCGCAGGCTGCACCGTCCACATAGGGTTCAAACTGATTCCCACCCCCGAAATACCCGATACACGATAGATTTAGCCTCCACGCAGGGGATTTCCTCGCCTGAGCGACGGTGCAGCCGCAGGCTGCACCGTCCACATAGGGTTCAAACTGATTCCCACCCCCGAAATACCCGATGCACGATAGATTTAGCCTCCACGCAGGAGATTTCCTCCCCTGAGCACCGTCCATATAAGGTTCAAACTGTTTTTCACCCCCGAAATACCCGATAAACGATAGATTTAGCCTCCACTCAGAGGATCGACGGACGATCCTGTGATAGAGTGGCTAAGCTGCACAGCAGCACCCCTTTGTGAAGCATGGTCTCACATTGTAGCTAACTATGCTCTTCCGGTGTTGGTGTATTCTCAAGGAAAAAAGCGAATTTCAATTGTATTCCAAAAAATTGGTATTCGGAAAAAGTGAACTCCAAAACGAAAAAGTGCACCGGATTATATGGGTATTCTGCAGGGTTGTTGGGAGCAATCATTCGATTTCCCCCATTTTCTGGTTTATTTAACGGTCTAGTCCGATATCGCTAGTAGTTTCCATATTGATTGCAGCTGTTGTGTGAAAATTTTACGGCTAATACGCTTTCTTTGTTCCGTCGAACGTCATGCAGACGCCTTGGAACGCTTGTGCTCATTTTTTTATTCGCATCCGGTTTTTCTATCATTTTCATGAGATCGCATGTATTAAACAGCTCAACGTTCAGGTTATATTCATGTGACTCGTTTTTACTCGTTTGAGAGCATCCAAGTTATAAAATCTCATAGATAATCGGCGTTCTGCTGGCTAATGACGATTTTTGAGTAAATTGCTCTCTCAAAAAAAATACTCAGCTCAATTTCGTATACGAAATCATTTCATATGTTGACATTGCTGAGGATTGGTCCATTACCGAGAGCCTTTGTACCGAGGAATTGCTGCAGAGCCGTGTTCAGCGCATGTCCGCGCGCGGAGCAGGTCCGACCCTCGAAGCTCCCTACTCGCACCCCGTAAGCTTGAGGTGTTTCAAATGCCTCCGTCGAGTCCTTGGCGTGAATCTTCGTGACCGCTTAAAGGCAGTGTTCACGATAATCTTCAATTTTGAGATAGTTTGCTGATTCGAATGTTTTACCCCCGGGTAGACCTGAAATGACGAAAAAATCGAATAAAAACGGGCTCTATCCTAAGAAAGGGGATCACTCAGGGTTCAAGTCAAAAATGAAAGTGAACCCTACTCTCAACTATGACCCAACAGAGTATCTAGAACAAAACAATCGCTATCACAGTGATACGAAATGATCTTGTGAGTGACTGCGGTACAATCTTTTCATTTCTATGAAGGGCCCCCACCTGAGGATAGAGGGATAGAGCCGAAAAACGCACCAGAAGGGCACGAAACCCTCATCTCTCCTCCCGCCTCTTAAGTCTAACTGGAACTGTTCGTTGTGGCAATGAAAACATTTGTGGAACCGTCTTCTTCAATTTTCTACTCTCTGTTGCTCCGCTCTTTCCTTTGGACCTCATCTAGTACTGTTTTGTCTGAAATAATCATCCATTCTCGATTAGCTCCATTTTTCACCGGAGACAACCATCGTGAACATTTTCATCCAACCGGACAACTGGTCCAGACCAGAGAATAATGCCACTGAAATAAGACGTCTTAGTGCGTTTCTCGCCGTTTCTTCGTAATTTTGGCAACACATGGTTGCCAACGCATTTTTTGAGTGGAAAACTCGGGAACGAAAGTCATCGTGAAAAATGCTTTTGAAGGGGCTGCAGATTTCAAGTCGCGGCGTTGCTCGCAGTGATAAACAGCGCTGTGTGATGCAGTATCGATCACATTCGGCGACGATGGTGACCGACGCAGCGTGGAGGGCGGCAGGAGTTCACCGCAGTAATTTTTAACCCTGCGTCACTGCCAGCGAGCGGCAACCAACGCCGCGATAATAATGTTGGGAAACACTTTTGTCGCTTCGGCGACCACTCGCCGGTCGGTGAAACTCTGCAGACCCCTTAAGCCTGTCTGTCTGCTCTAGCTGTCTCCACCTTTTTCTCTTATTGTCTATTTTTTATCTGCTTGCACTTTCTCACATGACAATTTCATCTTCAAAATTTGTAACTTTTCACATGCATCCTTCCTTCTCATTTTCAACTGATGCTTATATGACAGAACCGAATAAATTGCCAAAGCAACATGTCGTGAGCTTGCAATGCTGTGGCTTGTTCATTGCAGGTCCACATGTGGTTTCTGCAATTACGCGTTGTTTTTTTATGTATCGTTTAGTAGTATTAGGTTGATCAGAAGGTCCTGCACCAAATGTAGGTAAGCGAATCTCCTCTTGCCCTTCTGTGATATTTTGATATTATGTGATATATCATTCGGAAGCTCGACCTCTTCTACCTATGTCTAATAGCATTTATCGCTACTCGGAAAACTCACCTTACCTCAATTTTTTTCAAAGTCGAAAAGTAGAGCTCCGAAACTCATTCTAGATTCCTCGTTCTGTTTTCCACCTATCAGGTCTGTTCAAGTGTACGGAACATTTCAATCATAAGAATGCTGGAGCATTGCATCAAAGAGTATCGCAGAATTTTCCTGACAGTTCCATCGACTTGGCCTATCACAAGGGGAGCACGTATACCGCTCACATACACATAAACAACAAACCTAGAGAGACACGAGTACATATGTAAGTGTAGGGGAGTTCTCCCAGTAGTCCTCTCTTTAGCAGCATCTGTGCGAAAGAGTTATTCAGCTTCCCATATTTACCAATGAGCGCCTATCAAGTGACGTATTTTGAGCAGCGCTGTCAACTCTACTTCAGGCTATTAGTTGTTGATATTTGCCATCTGGCTCGTTTCATGGAACTTTAGTTAAGACTTTGGTCAGGGGTCTTCTTTGAAAAAATGTTACCAACAAAAGTATTGAGGTTTAGATGCATGTTATGTCATGTCATTTTATGTTATGTTATGTTATGTCATTTTGTGTTATGTTTTATTATGTTATGTCATTTTGTGTTATGTTATGTTATGTTATGTTATGTTATGTTATGTTATGTTATGTTATGTTATGTTATGTTATGTTATGTTATGTTATGTTATGTTATGATACCAAACGAAATGATTATGCATAATAGAGGAATGATGGACTTTCATGCCAGGCGGATCCTGGGAAAACTTTGGCGTTTTTCCTTTGTTTCTACCTCAATCAGCGACACATATCCGCTGGCTGAGCAGAGGTTCACGTGGGCAACGAATTTGCACTTACGCGATGGTTGCTGAACATGTCAAATAAATTATAGTTCTGAATCGACGTAGATGCATAACGGGCATTCCTGGAAATGTGTAGCTCATGGTTAGCAATGTCGTTGCAAATCAATATAGAGCCAAAAAATAATACTTATATCCACGTATAGAATCACCCAATTGAGCAGTAAATACATAATACACCTTTATCAGGTTTATGCAAAAGTTTCCGGACTTCTCACGATTTTGAATAAAAAAACATTTATTTTAAAAACAAACAAGGCTCACCCAACAAAATAACTTCCATCAAATTCAAGAATTCTTCACCACCGATTGGGCATGAATTCCCGACACGCAGAACTCTGGCTGTTCCGAGTCGAAGTACATATTCTGCTAAGGCCATTTTGACTTCTTCATCGTAAGTGAACTGTTTTCCATCCAGAAAGTGCTGCATCGAGCGGAACAGATGGTAGTCGGAAGGGGCAAGATCTGGGTTATAAGGAGGGTGACGAAGAACTTCCCAGCCCAGGTCCAGCAGTTTCTGTCGGGTTATCCGAGATACGCGTGGCCGAGCATTGTCGTGGAGAAGGCGAACAGAAACTGCTAGACCTGGGCTGGGAAGTTGTTCCTCAGCGTCCGTATAACACAGGTCTTGCCCCTTCCGAGTACCATCTGCTCCGCTCGATGCAGCGGATCCTGAATGGAAAACAGTTCACCAACGAAGACGGAGTCAAAATTACCTTAGAAGAGTACAGGGTGGTCCACATGAAGTGTGACGCTTGACACTACCCACAACTTTGCACAAAACGGTTTAGAAAAACTGGCTGTCAACTTTTATTCTATACACACAAACATTCTGGATAAGATTTCACATATCGCATTTGAAATGATCTCCTTTTGCTTCAATACAAGCGTCCAGTCTATCTCCGGACTCGGACCTGGAAGGTGGCTTCAAGTCACTTTCCAGAAGATCCACCGTATGCCGAAGCATACTTTTTTGTCGCCAAGGGGATCTCCCCACGGCTCGGGGGATGGGATGGGGTGCACCTCACCGCGAACCGAGGTGGTGGAATCACCGCTTCCCTCCTGTGGAGACCCCAAAATGTATGATCCCTGTTGTGGGATGTCCCCGGGGTCCCCTCTGCTCTATGCCCAGCCGATAAAATTCGGAGGGGCCCGTTGCCCAGGCCATTCAGATTCAGCGATTTGTCTTGAGAGCGGCTTGTCGCTCAGGTACGAAGCAGCTGCTCGCCCACTACAGTCACTACTGCGCCCGCTGTAGCCACTACCGCGGGCGACAAAACCTTTGAATTTTGAGCTCTACGGCCGCTATCCCGCTGGCTACGCCGGCTTTTCGACGGGTCATGGAGCGGGTTCTTGTCTGAGTAAATTAATATTGTAGTCACCGCTATTCAGGTTTGATTATAATTGGAGTGGGGCGCGATTTGCTGAAATGTCTTCAAAGCGGAAAACAACTATTGTAGTTTGCTTGGATTATTTTTACAGTTTTCCCTGGTTCGATTGGTGAGCACACATTAAGAAATACTGTTGAATATAATCTCAACTAATTGTTTTATACAAAAAGATTGACAACATTACATTCGAATGCGTTAATATCGCTACTTGGACATCTTGTGGAGTGACGTCAGCCTTGTCGCGAAAGCGCGATGCTTCGCTTAAACGAGGGATCGGGCGCGGTCGGTCCTACAGCGAAGGCCGCCAGTACAGTATGCGAGGGCCGCCCACGCCGGTTTGGTTCAATTGCCCTAAAATCGTGATTCGCCTCTCTTGCCACAGCCCCGTGCGGCCGCTCCATTTTTGTTCTATTATCGCTTTTTCTGTTACTAGTACAGTGCTACGCTGTGGGGCCTTAGGGCCTTTAGAACACTACTATCCTTCTCTACATATAGTTCCCTCCCACACGAACACTACCGGTACACCTGGAGTCTTTACCATGCAAACGTGCAGGAGTATTGGGAAGAATGAATTTTTAGTGCTATTTCCATAATTTGTCGTAACTTTCTTTTTTTATTGTTTTTCCTGTGTGTATTTTTTTAGTTATAGAGACTTTAGCTGTATTTGAAATTTGTGGCAGGTGAAAGCTTACCGTTTCTCAACGTTTTCTGTGTTTTTTCTTCAAAGTTCGGAAGAAAATTACGACTTCTCCGTCGATTATGGAGCGAAGTACAATATGCTCAGTAGAAAGGTGTTCAGAGCGGCAAACGCATCTGCGAAAATAAATTGTATTGTTCGTATCTCTTAAAGGCAGCATACACGCTCGTAAACGTCATTGAGATAACTACAGAAATAGAATAGGATGGCTCAGAACACAACATCTACGCATTTTGAAGCGCCAAAAACGACCCACAATGACGCTACATGAGTGAGAAGTTGGCCCCGCCCTGTTTCTGCCCGCCCCCTGTATTTGCTGTTCTCCTTCAAAACAGAGGTTCTGGGCCATTTTCACCGTCGGCGACGTTCGTGGTTTACCTATTGTACCTATTTTACCACCCACAAACCTCTCCGACGGTGAAAATGGCCCAGAACCCCTGTTTTGAAGGAGGACACAAATACAGGGGGCGGGCAGATACAGGGCGGGGCTAACTTCTCACTAGTGTAGCGTCCTTGTGGGTTGTTTTTGACGCTTCAAAATGTGTGGGCGTTGTGTTCGGTGCCATACCATTCTAATTCTGTAGTTATCTCAATTACATTAACGAGAGTGTATGCTGCCTTTAAGCATCCATAATGAAATTGCTCAGCATGCCTTTCCGAGCTGATGGCTCAAAGAAGTTCTGAGCTCAAGACGGTCGTTTTTCGTACTTTTCGTACCTTCCAAAACGCTCAGTAATCCTTACAAAATCTGGAAACGGACCCAATAATCGTGTTCAGCGTCCCAAGCAATTCAAGTGGTAAAATTTTGTTTCTCGAACTTTGACATTTCTACCAATTAGGGGGTTCTGAGAGCGTTAAAATATGTTTCAGATTTGACCTAAATTCTTCTAAGGGGGGGGGGTTGTGTGCTGATCACGGATCTGACGTTTCCTTGTCGATTTTCCGAAGTTTTCGACTTAAAGGCAGTGTTCACGATAATCTTCAATTTTGAGATTATTCGCGGAATCGATTAATTGACCCCCGGGTAGAAGTGAAATGACGGAGAAACTGCGAAAAACGGACCAGAAGTACTCGAAATCCTTAAAGGCAGTGGTCGCGCTATAATATGCTCGTCTTCTTTTCCTCTCTAAACCCTTTTCTGGGTATAGAGGAGTAGACCCTATAAGAAAAAATCGCGAAAAAATAGCTGTTCTGTGCCAAATTTGAAGCCTGAACTTTCTTGTCTTTTGATGGTGGACGAGTCCACCCCACATCATCGGCATCGATGATCTCTAACAATCAAGAACATCAGCTGGCTTGTACTTGAATTTCAATCAATGAACCTTCGGATATATGCACACATCTAATCAAAAACATTGACTGAAGTGCTTGCTTTCATTGTTCAACTGTTTTAGTAGGTAAATTTGCATTTATTTCTTCCTCTGAGTGTCGATGATTTTTAACTGCTTGGCATGAGACTGTGATCTTTCTGTGCACGTGTGCACGAAATGGAAATTTAGGGTCTTAATAACCTTAATTCTAGCCCGTTTTTCACCGCGCTACTTCCATAGTTTTGAGCTGTTTTATATCTAAGCTGATTTTTGTAGTTTTTTTTTCGATAACGCTTTTCATCGTGACCACTGCCTTTAAGTATGACCCCGCCTCTCAAAGGCAGTGTTCACGATGATTTTCGTCCGCGAGTTCTTCACATGAAACAATGCGTTGGCCTCCAAGTGTTACCAAAATTACGAAGAAAAGGCGAGAAACGCACTAAATCGTCTTATTTCGGTGACATTATTCTTTGGGGATAGACTAGTTGTCCGGTTGGATGAACATGTTCACAGTGGTTGTCACCGGTGAAAAATGGGGCTAATCGTAAATGGAAGTATATTTTGGGACAACAGTCTTAGTTAGGGTCTGAAAGAAAGAATGGAGCAACAGAGAGTAGGGAATTGCAAAAGACAGGTCCACATAAGATCTCATTGTCACAACAAACAGTTCCAGTGAGAGTAAAAAGGCGGGGTGAGAGTAAAGGGTTTCGTGCTCTTCTGGTGCGTTTTTCTTGGTTTCTTCGTCATTACAGTTCTACTCGGGAGCCAAACAATCGATTTAGCGATTAATCTCAAAATCGAAGATTATCGTGAACACTGCCTTTAAGTATCACAGAAAGTGTTTGTTGTGACAATGAAATCTTTTGTGGACCCGTCTTTTAGAGTTCTCCGCTCTCTATTGCTCTGTTCTTTCCTTAGGACCCTAACTGATCCTGCTTTGCATGAAATATTCTTCTATTTTCGACTCAATCAATTTTCCACCGGTGACAGCCACCATGAACATGTTCATCCAACCGGACAACTAGTCCATGTTAGGCCATTGTTATACCCCAATACAAGCCTGTCGCGGTCGCAGAACACTGCTACGTCGCTGTCGCTGAGGGCCAGCCGTCGCTGTCGCTCAGGGCGAAGAAACACCCGTCACGATGCCGAATTAGGCTGTGGCGCTGTCGCTGACACCCTTCGCAGTGCACTGCACTGCACTGCGACGGACAGCCGCGACAGCGACCGATTAACGCACGGTTTCCACATTTCAGGCATAACATCCCCTTTCGAGCCAGCGACCGCGACAGGGGCTGCAAAATGTTCCTGCGACAGCTTTTTTGTCCTGTGTGGACCTGGTTCCGGCACGATTCGTGCCAGTTGACGGCACATGTCGCGGTCGCAAACTTTTGGTATAACAATGGCCTTATAAAATAATTTCATTGAAATACGACTCTTTAATGCGTTTCTCGCCGTTTCTTTATAGCTTTGGTGAGACTTGGAGGCCAACGCTTTCCTTTATGTGAAAAACTCGGAAATGAAAATCATCGTGAACACTGCCTTTAATCCGTCGGCGGAATCGGTGGAAACATTGAAACCAAAACGCGAGTTTTGACGATTTCTCAAATGTTACGATAGAAATGATTTAAAATGTTTATCTATGGGCCATTAGGAGTACTTGACACGAATCTCGTGTCCTTTTGTCGATTTTTGACAGCTTACGGTTGATTACAGTAGGATTATGAAAGGTTTCTCGAAGTCCCAGATTTGATTCAAGATTTTCATGCGGGGTTTATTGCAGGTGCTGAGAACGAACTTAAGGTCCATTTGTGAAGTTCCGAAGTTCTAAGGTAGGTATTGCCCTCTAAATGACATTAAACATGCTTGAGAACTAAAGTGTGCCCGAATGAGAATGGCGGCCCACGCGGCTGGCGTGCTTGGCAGGCGGCCGTCGCATGTGCCGCCCTCGGACTAGCGTTGGATTTCAACGACGGCCGTTCCCTCTCCCACCGTCCGCAAAGCTGCTTGATCAGCGCATTGCTTGCTGCCAGCAGGTGCTGCCCTGTTCGTAGTTGATGGCGCTGGGGACTTTTCGCATGCTCGTCCGAGAGCGGCGAACGCGACGGCAACCTGCCAAGCACGCTGGCCGCAAGAGCCGCCATTCTCATTCGGACGCACCTTAACCGCTTGGTGCGGCCTTTCGGCGCGCTTTTCTGGGACAACTCTTCCTTTTGGCATGCCTCAGCACAGTTAGGACGCGCATAAGTGATAGTTGTCTTGCTATTTCCGCAGCGTCCCGCCGGTCTATAACTACAGCCTTACCATTTGAATCACGAATCGGTTGCGCTGAGGCTACTACGCGAGGTGTGGATGAGGCCAATTTTACTCAGACCCCACCCCCCCCCCCTCCCCTCACTAGCTTGACATCTGTTTTTTTTGTAAAATTCAAAGACAAGGGTTATTTCTCGCAAATTGGCATGTATAGTTGACTTCTCAGGAAAAATTAATCCTAAACGTACCTTTCAGAGTGGTCCACCTGGTCTGACGGCGTAGCGCAGACCCCCTCCCCTGTGGAGCTCCATATACCGCGCCGAACCGTGGTTGCGCTGTTCAAAATCGCTCCATTATATCTAAAAATTCTCTCTTTGCTCATGTTTTCATAGCATTTAGGTTCATGGCAGTCCAGATTCCAGCAGGGCAGATAGCGTTGTCAATCTATTCATGGATCTCAATGTGCTTATACCTCTATATGGTCTACAAACTTTTAATGTGGAGGCGTGAGAAATCAAAAGACATGGATCAGTTCAAATCTTCCTTCTACACTCTGTTTCTCCTCGTAGCCATTGCTGACTTCCACGCGTTCATCACCATAGAGATCATCAACAAAGCTCGAAAGTATAATTATTTCAACCTCTTCTGGGAAGACATGCATAGTTTTGCGATATTCTCGATATACAACATACAGATGACTAAGGCTGCGACCTGCTGTGGTCACTGTCTATTTGCACTCAATCGTCTGACAGCAATCTACAAACCTTTCACACATGAAAAGGTATAGCTCTTTATTGGAAATTACTGCAAGTGGGGACAAACATCGAGGACTGTTTTTTTTTGTTTCTTTTGGCAACATTCAACGCCATTGAGAATCGCCCCAAGGTGGCAACCATAGAAGGCATCTAGGGGTCAACGACCTGAGGTTGGCTACGTCTTAAAGGTCACCACATTGGGGGATTGCTACTGACCCTTATTTCAGCAAGTAATAAGCTCCAGAATATTTGCGGCTGCTACGTCTGGCTTACTCGAAGTCAAGCGCAGTACTCGCACCTCCGCAAATTGTCCGCGAGGCGATATCAAGAAAGGTCAGGGCCCGTAGCAAACGCCCCACCACCGCCACATGAAGATGGCAACCGACCTGAGGTACATCGTGCCCAGATGCTACCTATTGCGACCCTTCCCTACAGGATAATTTTATTTGCAAAAATCAGTCATACTGTGCTTCTCTGGGCCAAATTCCGGTCCGCAATTGCGTCTCCACACGCTTTGCTGCCGCGCGCTCCCGAGTCGGGAGAGTTTCCAGCGCCTCAGCCGCCGATCTGTACACTCTAGGTGGGTTTTGAAATCGGGAAACTGAAAAAATTTGCGGAAAACTGTATAAAAAAGCCATATAGAGTCGGCTTTGGCGCTGGAAACTCGACCGACTCGAGCGCGTGCGGCCGCAAAGCGTGTGGAGGCGCAATTGCGGACCGGGAGTAGGCCCAGAGAAGCACAGTATCACGGAGTCGAACCACACATGCTGGTCGCATCGACATCGCGCACAGCAACTGACAAGCAACTTGCTTGCGGCATTCTTCGTATTAGGCTCCGTCCATACGTGGCGAGAGCGTGCGATTACGCAAAATCGATGGTCATCGTGGGCACACGATTCGCTAACCGCTCACAGCCGCTCCTTCTCGCGCGCCCTCGCCCGCTCACTCTCGCGCGCTTGCGCCAGCACCACGAAGCAAGCAGCAGGTTTCAAGCTTACTGCTCCATCACTAAAGCAGGTGGCATTAAACCTAGAGCAAAACTACTGCACTTGTTTTCCGTAATCCCTTCACGGAAGTTGAAACCCGTGGGAAATCATCAGCCGTTACGCCGACTCGAGCGATCAATCACCCGATCAAACGTTTTTAATCGAATCAACACGAGTTGGAGGTGTTCCCTGTGTTAATTTGCGGGCAGCGTTGAGGAGCGTCGAGAGGCTCACAACAGCTGGAGCGCCCGCTCTCGCGACTTATGGACGCTGCCTTAACAAGGGTGTGAGATCAACAAAACAGTCAACAGCAATCTATTCCATCGAAATCATTCCCTTTAGGTCTGCAGTCCATCCTAATCTGATAAGTTTATTACAAACTGCACGGCTATCTCTGCTTAGACGTTTTCAGCAGTTGCACAAGGACAAATTTTCGAATTTGCAAAGAAGTTCATGTTTTCTGTTTTTTTTTTTCGAAAAGTCCTCAGATTACTCTAGTA
This sequence comes from Aplectana chamaeleonis, assembly GCA_029168955.1. NCBI lineage: Eukaryota > Metazoa > Nematoda > Chromadorea > Rhabditida > Cosmocercidae > Aplectana > Aplectana chamaeleonis. Next base: position 25,696 of record JAPDOI010001844.1, on the reverse strand, counting down.
CTTAACCTTTTTCCTCCCGTGCTATACTTACCTTCTTCTAAACTCAGCAGGGGATGTTCCAGTTCCAGAATCATACCTATTCTTACAGGACTTATGATTTTTCTCTCGGAAACCATGTTTGTACATGATCACGCTGCTATTCGCTTAACAAACATCGAACTAAAATGAGTTAAGAATAGAAGCAAATCTGTATGTTTTTGAATATTTCTTGTTTCCGAAAAAAAATGCCTTTTTTGGAGGCTAGGAAACCGTTCACAAGTTATCACGAGAATTTTGCCTACACCCAACTATTTTGATGATAACTCAGCCACCTTTTGAAAAACGTGGTGTAAGCCTGTTCCTAATTGTTTCTTGGGCGAAAAAGTGAAAACAAATCTTGAATGTTTACACGTATCTCTTAGACTTCTGGCTCATAATCATTACCCCTTGTGCTTTTCTTCTTTGAACAAAATTGATCATCACCTTTAATCCTGCTGCTATACTTGACTGCTGCTGCCGTTTCCTCCTTTCCTTGCTGTTCAAACTTTTTTCTTTGACTTTGTTCATAAACACTACGCAATGTGTCTCACAGTATGCTAGTACATATGTAGGAGAGGTTTTTTTTTTTGGGGGGGGGTTGGGGTTATCCAATATGCACTTCCGACAGCTTATGTGCTAAAAAACGTGTTGAAGAACAGTGCCATTTTGATCGAAACGAACAGAGCCAGTTGGAGATATGATTAACTGAAACACGATCTCAAACTTTTCATCGCGAAGAATCTGTAGAAATATCTCGTAGCTAGCAAAATTAGTGAACCATGAAACCACACAAAAAATTCGCTAAGCACTCTGGAGATAAAAATTCGTCGAATTCAACATCACATAATTTTCTTTTTTTTTCGCGAAGGAAACTCACGCAATGGAATACACAGTATAGACACTTGACGAACAGCCTTTTATGATAAAAGTAGCCAACCTGAGGGGTCATGAACAGAAATAATAATAGAAACAAACAGCGCCCGCGAAAAATCAACAACTGATGAGGAGCGATTGATTATGAAAGACGGCCAACATCATTGCAGCAATAATCAGCTCATTGAAGCGTTTTCCGTTGTTGTGGGCTCCATAAAGATTTTTCTCCAAGATTTATCACATGTTAGGGAGGCTATCATTTCAATGCCCAATTCACAGCCACTGCGTGGAATTTCGGCATGATCAGCCCAAAACTCAGAATTTTGCTTAAACCTCAACGGAGATGGTCAAACGACGTCAGCAAGATCAAGCGATCGTGTCTTCCACCCAGCGCCGCCACCATCTCGGTCATGCACGACCTATGACTTGGCTCCTCATACACGCCTCTGCAATGTGCGCGCTATTTCCGCTTTCAACTCGCAACTCGTGGCTCCGTTTCAGACCTAGGTCCATGGCTACATGTCGAGGTGGTTGAGGTTCGGCTGCGAGCGAAGTCACTACCTCAGCACGCACACGTGCATTAGGATAGAGCGGCCACCACCTCTTTCGGCTGCGATGTGCGCCAACACCTCGCGAGGCTATGAATTCCCACCTTTAGAAGGGATTGCTACGGGCCCAGGAGAGGAGTAATGCACCTCTCCTGAAATCACAATGTGAGAACATATCGTCCCGTCGAACCTGTGGTGACCTAGCCGGGATTCTGATTTGAAGCAGGAGAGGCGCCGCCGCGCGTCGTGTATCAGATTGCCCTGCTGCTGTTAATTAAGTGATTTCGCCAGCCTACTACCCTTGATCCTGTGAATTTGAGAATGAAGGTGTTAGGAATATGGGCAGCAGGCTAGCAGAATCACTTAAATAACTATGGGGGCAATCTGATACTCGCTGAAGCCGCGCCGCGCCCGCTTCAGATTAGCACGGTACCTATTCCGCATATTGAAGTACTTGATAACTAATGCCGAACAAAGGATCATCGATAAAAAAAAGTAGCCTCTAAAATGCTCTGTTGTGAGAGCTTTCCCCTCTGATTCTCCAATTATCCTAAAACGAAGGACCTCCCGGATGCGCCATGTCTTTCATTTGTACTTTCGTCAAGCCTTAAGGTCATCAAATGTTTGCAAGAAAAGTTACAGATTTGGAGTAGGAGGACTATCCTCGTTATAAATACGTGCATTTGGCTCGTTAGTATAATTTGTCCGGCGGTGTACGCTAACATCTACGTAAACGCTATTCACTTCGTGTTTCTTAGTGGTGGGATTCTCCAGCTAGTAGCCGGACCGGTTAATGTGAGAGTTCAAAATTGTTCATTTTCTTTGTTTTGCGCTGCTGTAATATGCGATAACATTATTTCAGGCTGGCTATGGTGTTTTTGCCATAGAGGGAGGGATTGCAGTGGTATTCTCCTTTACCATTTATGGATGCACTTTTGTTAAGCTTCGACAAACGGCTCAAAGTAAATCGGTGTGTTATTTGTTCGATGTGCAGTCCGATGTACAAAATGCTTACGGCACGTACCTGTTCTCTTTCGTGGGGTACTGTTAAGATTTCAGTCGCAATGCCTTTTATTAAGGGGTTCGGTCACTACTGAGAGCATGCCTATTACCGAACCGCAGTTTCTTTTTTTTACTTTCAAAGAAACTAGAATGATGAAGGTATACCGTTCATCTGGGCAATGCCGTTCAGTCCGCAAAGTGCACGCTGATTGCGAAGGCGTGCTGCGGTGCGGTTGCGAGTATCCTCAGACAGGGATGTGGGATCACCCGGGCGGTTTTTGCCTTTGGTGCTCGGGTGATCCTACATTCCTGTCTGAGGGCATTCGCGACCGCGCCGCAGCATGCGACCGCAATCAGTGTGCACTTTGCGGACTGAACGGCATTGCGGAGATGAATTGCATGCAGCTGTTGCACACATACAGTCGGCATGGATCCTAGTGATACTTTGCGTTACCTATAGAAGGATGGCGCAAACTCGGTGCTACATGCTATGACATAGGTGCCCCGAGTTTGCGCCAACCTTCAATGGAGAACGCAATGTATCACTAGGATCCATGCCGACTGTATATCGATAAGCAAGTTGTTTCACCCATGGATACCTCGTGGTTCTTTCTTAAAGACGCAAAGATTTTATTGAAAAGACGCGAGAGCTGGTTCATCACTCGTTATTATATCGCGATTAGCCCCCTGTGAGCCTTGCGTCCAAATCAGAAGTCCATTTTATTATCTATTAAGCGTTTTTTTTGCTGAAATTTGTCGAAAATTGAGACGGAAAACGACAATCATGCAAAAGGAGTGTAGAGGCATCACATATATTTGTAATAATACGCTTCAGGCTGTCGAACTGAGATTGCTGGCATTTGCACTAGCATCCTCCGCTGCTATATTCATCGATTTTCTTGTATCAGTAATTATTCTTGTATCAGCGAATAACACTGGTGGTCAGGCACTATTCCTATTTGGCACAGAGCTGTGGTGAATATTGTTTCCGAAAAAATTGTTTGCACCGACTGCAGACAGTCATCAGAGTGTCCTTGTTGATTATAATCCAGTGAATGGACCGGGCTGCGAAGGTAGATCGCCGCGAGCGATCAAAACTGCACTGACCGGTTGTGGCTCAAATGCCGCACCTCCCTCTTGTAATGGTCGCGCCTTGTCAATTTAATGCATAGACTATACTTGACAAGGAAACCATATGTCGCAACGGTTGCCACCCTAGACCCCGAGATTTCGTTATCCACAAACCAGGGCCGATCTGACTCGCCAGGTAGCCAGGATGACGCGCCATCTGCGTCTCTGCATGATGAAAATTTGCACGGGACGATTGATTCCTAGCGGGACAAGTGACGAGACAGAAAAACCTAAACAGGCAGCAAAGACCGTTAATCCATACGTGTTCGCATGTGTCCTACCGGTTTCATCATGTTTCCACGTCCCAACTTTGCGCGTATTCAGCACGCATTGGGCTAACTGCAGTTCATTTGCCCGACTGTCTTCACTCAACGGCTGTGCAGAGTGGCGACGACTGGCAGCACGCCACCGAGCGAGAGGCTATGGCGTGCACTAAACCTGACGCGGCTTCGGGCGCGAATGATTCGCCAGTCAGCAGCGCCGATGTCACTTGCGTGATTTTGCCAGTACGTTCGCCCTAACTCATTCAACATCACATTTCGCTCTAAGTAGCTTTTACTGCTTTGATATGCTTCAAGAGCTCAAGAAATGCCTGGAAACATATTTAAAAAAAATACGCGCAGAGAGTTGTAAGGTGAAATTGGAACTTTCGGTCAGTAAAGCGAATATGCCTCAAAATATAGATTTAGAGGTACCTAAATTAGCAAAAGGTTCGCGGTAGGCGCTCCATCACAACTGTCACACGTTGGAGCAAAACACTAGTAGAACTGAAAACCGAAAAACCAAAAGTTGGAATAAAACTTCGAAAGGTCTTCAAAAGATCGAATTTATGGAGGAATCTCGATAGACGGCAGCATTCCACGCCGGCGATGGAAATGGTTGAGACCACTTTCCGCCGCCGCTCGCTGACGGCGTCAATCAGGGAAACGCTGCTGTCACAGCGGCAAAAGGAGCCTGCAGAGTTCAAATCGCGGCGTTGCTCGCAGCGACGAACAGAGTTGGGTGATGCAATATCGATCAAATTTGAAGACAAGAACGATTGACGCAGCGTGAAGGGCTACGAGGGGACACCGCAGAATGTTCTGACGCTGTGACAGCCCTGCGCCACTGCCAGCGAGCGGCGACCGATGCCGCGTCGATAATGTTTGAAGACATTTATGTCGCCGCGTCAAAGCTGACGCTCGGCAACCACTCGCCGGCCGCTGCAACTCTGCAAACCCCTAAAAACACTGCGTGGTATCCACGTCGCTGTCGCACGACGCTATGCCGACCTCGCTCGCTACTTGGCGTCCCCCATTCTCCATCATTTCCCTGCCGCAGCGACACTCGCCGCGGTGCTACTCTGCAGAACGCTTAAAGGCACAGTCCAACCTCGGGAACGTTATCCAGTTTTTTTGCTCACTTTGGGGAGGATTACACGCTAATCACAGTGGTGTCTTCGGAATCGCTCAGAACCCACCACGAAGAAAGGTATGGCCCCTCAAAGATTGTAAATTTGGACAGAGAGAATTTCGTGGACGAGCTGTCTCGGGCTTGTTTTTTCTCGTCATTCGTAGCTTTCGCTTCAAAGTAGACTTCAATACAAAGCTTGACCGATAAGAAATGGAAGAGCGTAGATTCTGATCAAAACGCATGGCGCGTCTCGTCCTTATTGAGACCTAAACCCTTGAGGTGGGCGGAGCGAATTGGTGCTGATTTGGGGGCGGAGGGAATGGGTACCCGATCTTTCTCGCCTATTCGGAAGAGTTGAGATGCCGCGTTTGGCAGGGTTACTACGCACACCGCCGGACCAATATACCAAATTTTACCCACGAGCTTGGACTGTGCCTTTAATGGTTTGGGCAAAGACAAAAAGCTGTACTCACTGCCGAACACGTCATGACCTGTCCACTGGCAACAAACGCGATGGAACACATATGGATAAACGGTCGCTGCTGCCTGTTTAGGAGGCCCCGTGACGAGAGCCCAGGCGACGGTCTTTAGATGACAAGGTTGTACGGAAGTCACGACACCATCCATAGACTTGCAGAGCGAATGGCTTAAGGCCCACTCATGGCTGGAGGCTTCGACTTGAAGTCGAAGCGACCAGCAATACTGCCGTGATGTGAAATCGCAGGACGAAGCAATTTGAAATGGTCGGGGTTCTTGCAACTCCTCGCGGGGACGCAATTCTGGGTGAAACATGACGGAGCTTTGCTTTCAATACCGCGAGATTGAGTGTGGACCCTGCAATTCGGTGTCGAATTCTTTACGACTCGACGAAAGATTACGGCCTAGTCGCTTCGACTAGACGAATCGCTTCCATCATGGAAGCGACACGAAGCCACCTAAGGATATCAAGCAGGTCGCTTCGACAAGCGATGAAATACCCCACTCAGGAATTTCTGAACAAGTTACCTGAGACTTTAATGCAAGTTGCATGATGGCTTCACGCAACTTAATTCGAGCTTACAGGTAACTTGAAACGATGTTACGTGCAACTTGACAAGATTTTTAATTTAAAGGCAGTGTTCTACGACGAAAACGTTTTCGAAATTCCACTAGGATTGGGTAGTGGAGGGACAACGTCAAAACAACGTTCTGTAACGTTAACGTCGAAACAACGCATGAAAACGAGCCAGGAAGAGCCCCAAAAGAGCCCGAAGTTGCATCTTCCGAGCGCATTGAAAACCCCAAAAAGCGCATCACACGCTCCCCCGACGTGAACAAATGAATGCTCAACATCGTGAGATGAGCGATGATTTTCAACCATTAGCCCCGTTCTTCCCTTCATTCTCAGCTCCTCTCTTTACTCAGGTCAGCTCGCATAGATCGGCTGCAAAAGACGGAAGTTACAAGCCTCGGAAAACTCGTCCACCATGTTTCCATAGCTCAATCTTTGAGGGACCATACCTGCGTTCACAAAAGGTCTTGTATGATTTCAAAGACACCATTGGAATCGGCATGGGGCCGTTTTCAAAATAGGCGGAAAAAACAGAAAAACGATTTTTATCGTGAACACTGCCTTTAAGTAGCATGTAAGTTGCAGCAATAATACACAACATTGCCAGTAACTTACACTTGTTGCTGCATGTTACTTAACACCCAAGCGCAGCGCGCCGTCGCCGACACGCGGCGGGATCAGCGCACCGACACGCGGCATGCTCGCCGAGCACGCCGGGTGCCGCCAGCAACCAGGCGGGGCCTCGAGACGGTGTGAGGGGGGGGGAAGTATCTCAAACTTGGGTAATTGAACCGAAGACTCTATCATCCTGCATCGAGGGCGCATCGCATACCTCACTAGGAAACAGCTCGCCTCGAGTTCAGTTACATGTGCTATAAATTAACACACTTAAGTTACACTTCACTACTTTATTTCACGTGTAAGTCAACTCGCACCGCGCAACATACTTCCTTTGTTGAAGGGTCACAAGTAACTTAAAGTTGTGAAGATAAGTCGCACGTAACAGGAGTTCTAAAATTGCATGTAACTTTATAAGAAATTCCTGAGCACTGCATGGTATGCCTGGGACATTGTGAGGAAAATAACTGTGTGAAATCTACCAGACAATGCCACTATTGTGAGAGCCAGAGTCATCACATGGCGGTCTTTCCTTTGCCAGAGGATCGCCAAAGGGAGATGGAAGTTCTGAAGAAGGCGGCCGCCTCTGAGGCCGGGCCGGAGTGTCACGGAAACGTGACGGGAATTGAATATGTATATATGTTGGTCATGGTTTGTTCTAGTAGTTTCCCCCTAATTAGTAGCTGTTACGTTTTATTCCATCTAACCAATCGAAGGAGAAAGACAACCCAAAAGGAAAAGAAGAAAGGAGAGTCAAGAAATGATGAGAAACAATTCGTTCGCGCTGAGAGGACTGAAACCCCAGGTGAGCGGAAGAAACCGCGCTCCAACTTGAACCCCTCATGTCAGGACCCAATTGGAGTACGGTTTCGCGGCGCGGTTGAATTATTCAATTTGCCGAGGCCTAAAATCTTCCGTGCCGCGGCCATTTGGTACTTTTGGGTTTCCGGGATTGGCTTATCTTTCGGGTAAAATCAGAAATTCTGATTTTGCCCTACTTCTCCCTGATCCTTCATATTCCTACTAACTTCCCTCATTCACTGTATTCCTATTTCTACGTTGGTTTAATTACCCAAGTACATTCTATTCTTTTCTATTTATTGTTTCTATATTCATTTATTTATTCATCTATTCGGTGCTATTGCTGCTAGTGTGGTCCATTCATTCCCTCTCCTAGCACCCGGCAGGTATAAAGTTGACTGATCTAGTATTATCGATTGACCCTAACCTACCGATCATCACAAAATTAGGGGGTCGAAATCGATAAATGGTGCATCGGCCGGGGGACCGGGCCCTCTCTCTGAATCCGTTGAGGATTCTTTGGCAGCGCTGCTAAAGGCTGTCAGAAGAAGATCAGGATGTGTTGATTGCGTGGCCCACGATTTGTGTAAGTGGGGACCAGCTTCCTATCCGTCGGCTGACTGACATGGCGGAAGCACTGTCCAGCTTTTCCTCCCCGTCACAGAGAGCTGGTTTTTCAGTCCTGCCGAACCTTTGCCAGGTCGAGATACATCGCATCATTGGGGCGTGTGGCGAGCGTCCGTTGGATCTAAAACGATACAAATCGCCGCAAATCTATGATCAATGTCCAATACTAGTGATAAGGGCAAATTGGTCAGTATGATCAGAGAAGAGACAGAAAATCGGGCGCAGAGGACAATCGACAAAGACCTCATAAAATTCCGAGGTTGACAGCGGTGTAGCTTTTTTCTTCCAGTTTATGGCTACCTGAGCTTTCACGGATAACTCCAGGGAACCTGAGATCATATTTCATATTATGTAACTCCGTGTTCCAACAAGGGCACGAGCCGAGTTCGTTTAGTTACACTGATATTTGTTCACACCTGTCTCTTTTAAATATTAAGCAATTCGACTACTTCGTTCATCCGTGCCATGAGAAGATTCTTTTCAAGAAGAGGAGAACCGGATAGTGTGATCGTGCGACAACGCACCAACATTCCAGTTGGGAGCGGATATGTTGAACGAAACGCAGTGGAGAACTGACGTCACACCAGGAGTGGAAGAATTCGTGGTTTATAGAGCGATCCAGTGGTTCAGGATAGTGGCTTATGCTCCCTGGTAAGGAGGATTTTACGAGCGTATGATCCAAGCAATCAAGAGATCATTGTATAAAGCCCTGGGAACGAAAGCAGTTGAAGAAGAAGAGTAGAACACGATTCTGGACGGAAATAGAAGCTTCCCTCAACTCCAGAACCTTGACGTATGAAGAAGAGCACTTTGAGCAAGGAACCATTATCCGCCCAATGGACTTCGTTCAGAAAGACATGATAATCAACATCATACAATTTTCAGGTTGATGAAGATTACCAGACTCCTCAAGCAGCCCAGAATTCGGCATACACTGGCGAATCAACAACGCAAGCTGACTCTTCTCTCGATGTAAATCAGGAAAACTAGGTGCGCTTCCTCGGTATTTTTCTGGTTATTTCCAATGTTTCCACCTGTAATGTAAGGTCCATCTCAAAACTCGGATTATGTCTCGCTCGTTCTTTCGAAAAATTATGATATTTTGGCTTTCTCTGAAACTTGGCTCAAGCTTCAGTCACTCCATGTCTTCCGTTTTTGGCAATATGATGTTGGACTATGATTTCTTGAGGTGCGATAAGCCTAGAAAATCTGGGGGCGGGGTTATGCTCCTTGTAAATCTTTTTCAACTGTTTTTGTGGAATCAGTTGAGAACTCTTACGAAATACTATGCGCCGATATTCTTTGCAAAGGTTACAAATTCAGATTTATCGTGGTATATAGAGCTCCCTCCTGTCTATCCGTAAAAACTGAGCAGCTTGTAAAAGTTTTGAGCGATTTAGTAGCTTGCGACGTACATGCAGTAGTGGTAGGGGACTTCAACATGCCTACAGTTGACCGCAATGTTAAAAGGACATGGTGCGGCTGCGGACTCGCACTAAATTACGGTAAATCTGGCACTTTGCCAGATTTCGTCATCGATCGGCGCCACAGCTGATATTCTCGTGAGCAGAGAGACGACGGTTGGCGGCGATCGATGACGAATTCTGGCAAAGTACCAGATTCTACCGTAATTTAGTGCGAGTCCGCAGCCGCCCCATGTCCTTTTAACATTGCGGTCAACTGTAATTTTGATGCTCGCGTCGCAAATTCTGAAAATTCGTCTCCACCTAGCGGGCTGAAAGAATTGGTTTGTTGCCACAATCTTTCTCAACATGTAGCAGAACCGACTAGAGGAGAAAATATTCTTGATCTAGTGTTTTCGACTAATGACAGCTTAATAAAAGATATAAAAGTTTTGTCTCCTGTGGGAATGAGTGATCACAATAGCATTTTGTTTAGAATTCATAGTTGGGAAACCCCAGCCACACCAGTTTATCGTAGGGTTTACTCCAAATGTAATTTTGATGTGATTCGAGCAAGTTTGGCGGGAATATCCGGTGGGTTGATTTGTTCGAAACAAAAAATAATGTGAATGAAAAATATGAACTTTTCTTATCGGTTTTGCATGAAGCCATAGAGCTTTATGTTCCATTGGAAAAATGCGCATCACTAAAGTCTGCAAAGCTGCCGCAGTATTTACAGAATATGCTCGAGCATCGGGATTGTCTCTTTCATGAATCCAGACGGACCAATGACTGGTCTGAATTTAGAGACTTCTCCTTTAAGTTTGAAAGTAGCCTCAAGAAGTATAACAGCTCCTTAGAAAAAAGAATGGTTGAATCTAGAAGCAAGCAGCGTTTTTATAAATACCTGAATGGGAAAATCAGGCAGAAAAGACTTCTAGGTTGCCTGGGCCATAATGGAACGATCGTAACTACTGCATATGAGAAGGCCAATTTACTAGCGAATCGATTTGTCAATTCTTTACAAGAAGACGATGGATCCTGCCCATCCTTCATGAGATCTAACTTAGAAATATGGGGGATTTCAGATGGTTTGAAGCCACGAAGCTTTATGAGCTTATCACGAAATGGCCCTAATCCTCATCTGTAACACCTGACTTTTTACCACTTTTCTTCATTCAAAAGTTAGGTTATCTATTATGTGGTCCTCTTGCATACCTTTTCAATCAATCACTTATGCATGGCGAGGTCCCTCTACGATGGAAACATTCTTTTGTCACGCTCATTTTGAAAAAGGAGCCGGCTTGTAATCCCGATAACTATCGTCCTATGAGTATAACTTCCCTCTTGTGCAGACTTTTTGAGAAAGTTTTGAAACATCAAATAATGGAATATCTATTAGATCGGAAAATTATAACAGCGCATCAGCATGGGTTCATTAGTGGCAGATCAGTAGAAACGAAGCTGCTCGAGTGTTTGGACGATTGGACGGCTGCACTGGACAACAAACTCGGCTGGGATGTAATTTTCTTCGATTTTGCAAAAGCTTTTAATCGTGTATCACACAAAAAGTTGGTACTCAAATTAGAAAGACTGCAGCTCCACCCCGTTGTCATTAAATGGATAGCTGAGTATCTCAGCGACAGAACTTTTCAAGTAAATCTAGAAGAGTTCTATTCTGATACCAAGGCCAAGTGGGGTACCTCAGGGAGGTGTCCTGTTACCAATTCTTTTCATCATTTTTACAGCTGACTTACCCGAAACCGTTCAAGGTCAAGGGGTCAAAGTCAAAATGTATGCAGATGATGCCGAAATGTATAACGTCATCTCTGGTCCAGAGGATTCCGACAACCTTCAGAACTCCATAGATTCGTTAGTGAGTTGGACTAAAAAATGGCAGTTGCCTCTATCTCCGCAGAAAACTACTTCTATGCGGCTGAAATCTCACCCACGCTCAGCTGTTAGTTCGTACTCGGTGGATGGCGTAACCATTTCTGCTGTGAATTCCGTGAAAGACCTTGGTTTTCATTATAATGACAAACTTGACTTCGCTGAGCATATCAAAGTTCGGTGTAAGCAAGCTAAACTGAGAACTTTTCACATTTCAGAGGTCTTTGCAGCAGGAATAAGTCCGTTCTTTCTCGGGCATACAAAACGTAATGTTCGCCCGCTTCTAGAAACCAGTGTACTGTATTCGATCCTTCTTTGAAAAGAGACATTCATGCTATTGAAAAAGTACAAAACAATCTTACACGTAAGCTTCTTGAACGATTAGGGGAATTTTTGTACGAAAGAATACCAAGAGCCTCCATAAGAAACAGATACTTGAATCTGCCTTCGCTTAGGTCCCGGCGTAGAGTATTTGACGTATGCAAGGTTCATAATTGGATTTACAATCATAAAATGCTAAACATGAAACGTATATTCATTTTAAAGCACTCTCGCACGCGAGGAAACTCGTTAAAAATTGATTTACCCGCGCTAAGTACCAGTTTGTACGCCAACTCTTTCAAATACAGAGCTGGAAGGTCATACTCCAACATCACGAAAGATATGCTTCCAGAGCTGACATTGAGTCAATTCAAAGCGCATGCTAAAAAAAATCCTGTTGAATTTCGAATCCTAGTTTTTGAGATGAACCGATGCTTCTGCCTACACGGTTATGGATATATGTTGAAGCATCTATTTTCACAGTTGATTCCCGTTATAATGATTTTTTTCTCACATTTGCCTTTCGCGAATGTAATAAACCTATACTTATAAGAAGAAGCACAACTACGCACAAAACTGAAGGTGGGGAGGGCACTCAAGAGTGCAATTGACATCGTAGACAAGCTTTGAAAAACATGGCACGAAAGCTAATTGAAGGCTCTGAGGGAACACCACAAGGTCAAGCTTAGCTCTCATCGAGCGTCCACGAAGTCTCCGCAAGTAGGAGAGGTTGTACTGATAAGTGATCCAGTGGAGCCTCGTGGATCGTGGAGAATGGGCAGGATCTCTAAGGTGATCTGTTCCGAAGACGGTCTTATAAGAGAAGTGGAGTTGCATCTACCAAGTGGAAACAGAGTAAGGAGACCCCCAAACCTACTTGTTCCATTGGAGATAGACGACGAGCCAAAACAACTTGAGGAGAGTTCACAGCCAACGGGGTCACTCAGTAAAAAAAGATAATGTTCAACCTCCGATACCTCCAACTCGCAACTTGCGTAAAAATCGAAAATCTCGAAACCCTTATGATGAGTTCGAATACGACATCAACTTCATCGAGGGGACGGTAATCATGGGTATAGGAAAACAAATTCTATCCTCATTCAATCTGAAGCTGTTATTTCTAAATATTCTTCTGTTACTTAAGCTGTTAGTATTCCGACGTTCGAGTATGTTGATTCTGTTTTCAGGATTACGCTTGAGGGACAGCTGCAGCCGATTTTGGAGAGGGATATGGAAGACTTGCTGGACTTGAACGTCAATAGCGTTCGTGGCGATTCACAGATACATAGCGAGATCACGGATATTCTGAGAAGCAGAGATGGCGAAGAGGGGAACTTCGAGGAGCCCGACCTGAGGAAGACGTTGAGCGACAACTCTGCAACTCTGGCTTCGAAGATTGAAGAGCACCACAAGGCCCTAATGGATAAACTGCAGGAAATACGACCAGCGGCTGAACTCAGTGGTACCGAAGGTGGACCGGACGAGTCTGAGGACCAAGCTCCTTCAAGAAGGATGCTCCTGAACTTTGAAAATGAAGTGCAAACTCAACTTAAGGAACTCAGCGAGGTTGTCGAGAGCAGACTTTAGGAAATCAAGGACCAGGCAAACGAGCATAACGTGCGTATGGAGTACAAATTGGATACTTTCCAGCGATCAGTAAACTACAAGCTCGATATGTTGATGAGACAGCAAGCCGTGGTACCAGATCGTGCACTCAAAGTCCGGAGTGCGAAAGAGTGCGAACGGTTCGTTCATCGTCAACGGTCAGATCCCATCGAATATCGTGAGAAGTCGAGCCCATTTGCATATCGTGATAGATCTCCAGCTCGTCCGAGACAACATGAACACAAGCATCCGGATCAAGAGGAACTTCCTCGCAAGAAAGCCCATAGTGAGAAGGGCGGGAAGGAAGCTGGTTTCTCCGGCTGAGTGCGAAGAAAGGATGATTGGAAATTCGCCTCACACACTGTACTCTGATGGACATCGACCCGTAGAATGTGTCTTCTGCAGGCACAGAGGACAACACCCGTCAGATGGGTGCCTGGACTTTCCCACTGTAGAGAGTCGTCGAATGGTGATCCAGTTGCGCAAGTACTCAGGAATTTCTGAACAAGTTACCTGAGACTTTAATGCAAGTTGCATGATGGCTTAACGCAACTTACTTCGAGCTTACAGGTAACTTGAAGCGATGTTACGTGCAACTTGACAAGATTTTTAATTTAAGTAGCATGTAAGTTGCACCAATAATACACAACATTGCCACTAACTTGCACCTGTTGCTGCATGTTACTTAACACCCAACCGCAGCGCGGCAGTCGCCGACACGCGGCGCGATCAGCGCACCGACACGCGGCATGCTCGCCGAGCACGCCGGGTACCGCCAGCGGCTAGGGGAGGGGGCTCGAGAGGTGTGGAGGGGAAGTATCTCAAACTTGGGTAATTGAACCGGAGACTCTATCATCCTGCATCGAGGGTGCATCGTATACCCTTCACTAGGGAAACAGCTTGCCTCGAGTTAAGTTACATGTGCTATAAAATAACACACTTAAGTTACACGTCACTACTTTTTCACGTGTAAGTCAATTCGCACCGCGCAACATACTTCCTTTGTTGAAGGGTCACAAGTAACTTAAAGTTGTGAAGATAAGTCGCACGTAACAGGAGTTCTAAAATTGCATGTAACTTTATCAGAAATTCCTGAGCAGTCGCTCGGCGATCGTGACTGAAACTGCAGACTGTTTCCAACCCGTCGCGACTCAGTGCAAGATCTGTTGCCGCGACGGGTTTTGTAACTGTTGGCAGTGAAGCGACTAATCAAAGCGACCTGCTACTAAAGATAATTCAAAGGCAGTGGATGCGATCAAATATGCATGTTTTCTCTTTTTCCTTAAAGGCACAGTCCAACCTCAGAGGTAATTTTTGATAATATGGCCCGGTCGCCGCCTACAGCAACCCTGCCAAGCGCGAAATCTCAATTCGCTCAAATAAGCGAGAAAGCTAGGAAAAAGTCGGCCACGCCCCTTTAAAAAATGGGTAACGCCCCTGCCAGGTTTCCGACCTCAATAGGGAAGAGTCGCGCGAATGATTTTATTCGAAATCTATGTTCTTCCTTTTGTTTGCGGTCTGGCTTTATATTGTGACCTGCTTTAGAATGATGGGCGCGAATAACGAGAAAATACAGGCTCGAAACAACTCGTCCGCCAACTTCTACCAGTTCAAATTCACAATTTTGGAGAAGCCGTAACTCACTTTGTAGTGAGTTGTGAGGAGTCACCATTGTGATCAGCGTGAAATTTTCTCCAAGGTAGGCAGAAAAGCGAAAATCAATTCTGAGCTTGGACTGTGGCTTTAAAGACAGAGAGAAGTTTCTAATTCTAGCCCGTTTTCACCGCGCTATCTCATAATTTTTCAGCTGTTTTCGACCTAAGCTAATTTTCGTAGTTTTTCAATGACGTTTCTCATCGTGACCACTGCCTCTAAGGATCATGCAATACTATGAACCCAGAGGATCAACTTGACCCACTGCTCAGAGGATAGTTTTGGCGGCTGAAGGAACTCCTCATGGGATACGTTGATCATTAAAGGCAGGGTTTTCGATAAAATCGGTTGTTTTGCTACCAACATAGAATGGTAGATCTGGCCATCACAAAAGTGAAAATGAGTAAAAAATTGGATAAAAGACGCTCAGGAGAAAGTTATGGCTTGGTGTCCTCCCGCCCCCAATTATCGAGATTTGGGTAAAAGCCTGTTTTGTCAACTTTTATTTTGCTTCTAAAGTAATTCCTGAACATTTGTGAAGACTACTGATTACTTTAACAGCAAAATAAATGTCGGATAAGCAAGCATTGGTAAAAATAGCGTTAATTAGGGGCCGGCCGACACCGGTAATTAGCTGTTACACTTTGTTTTTGAGCGTTTTTCCCTCGAATTTCCGGGTTTTTTCACTTACTTTCACTTTTGTGATGGCCAAATCTACATTCTTATTAAGAGAGCTCAAAAGTCGTTTTTATCGCGAACCCTGCCTTTAATCATTTTCACATAGTAGCAATATGCATTATGCTTTGATGCGCTACACACTGGCACAGCCGAATTTTCAGCAAATGTTGTTCGGCTCAGATGCAACCCAATCTGCAGGTTCTACGAATTCGAAATTAACGCTACACTATCGATGTGGCTGCAACTGATCATCAACAAAAATGTTCGGCAACTTCTGCTTCGAATTCGAAATCTTCCCCACAGCATGGAAGTGTCACGTCAATCACTATTAAACCGAGAACTGATATTACACGTAATGCTAGAGACTAGTTTGATTTTTGTGACCATCCATTCCTTTATACGGAACTCGGTACATTCATAGCCATGGGGTAGGGCCCGATTACAGTCCGAGCTGGAATGCGCGACAGCATGCAATATATGTGTGCCATTCAAATCGATATATTCGAATAATTACCATTTGAATGCGTATTCATAATCGGAACCAGTGACCTCAATCCTTCGTCCCTTTGCAGCCCGGGGCAAGCCACTCTGACTTGGAGGCAGCAAACCCTCTTGTTTCAGAGTCAAAAATCACTACAGGTGTATCGCGCGCGTGTGCGCGTATGCTGCTACTCAACTATCCCACACTCACACTGTTTGTATCCCAGCTCCACATACGCACACGCTAAGGAACAATAAATTTCACTCCCTAATGTACGGTACAAGCTCCTAAACATGCTTCTTGTGAAAGCAACGTGAATAGACCAGTACGTCCATACAACCATGTGGGCCAGCGCCGGGCTCCAAAGACTCGGGAATGTTACCACGACGACAGTAGTATAGTTTTTGAAAAATGGTCAAGCAAGCAAACAAACATGACGTCAAAAAGCCTTTTTAACTGCTCAATGTTTTCTAATTCTCCAAACTCCTAGGTGGCGATTACACGCAAGATCGGTACGTGTCATTTGCATCCTCGCAGCGAGCAGGCTTCGCCGGCCACCCACCGTATAGTATCTGTTCAGCTTCGCCGAACGGGTAAGCGGCTTCGGCCGGCCACCCTTTGTGAAGTATCTGCTCCTCGGCTTCGCCTGAACGATGGGCCGGCTTCGCCTGCCACCTCCGTATAGTATTCGTTCGGCTTGCCGAACGATGGGCCGGCTTCGCCGGACTCCACCTCCATTCAATACCACGCGTAGTATTCGTTTGGCTCCGCCAAACGCGATGGGCCGACTTCTGCCGACCCACCTCCATTGACCACGCGTAGTATTCGTTCGGCTTTCGCCGAACGATGGCCGGCTTCGCCGACCCACCTCTAATCACCACGCGGTATTCGTTTGGCTCCGCCAAACGATGGGCCGACTTCGCCGACCCACCTCCATTCACCACGCGTAGTATTCGTTCGGCTTCGCCGAACGATGACGGCCGGCTTCGCCGACCCACTCTCCATTCACCACGCGTAGTATTCGTTTTGGCTCCGCCAAACGATGGGCCGACTTCGCCGACCCACCTCCATTCAACACCACGCGTAGTATTCGTTCGGTTTCCTCGCCGAACGATGCTGGCTTCGCCGACCCACCTTCCATTCACCACGCGTAGTATTCGTTTGGCTCCGCCAAATGATGGGCCGGCTTTGCCGACTCACCTCCCATTCACCACGCGTTGTATTCGGTCGGCTTGCCGAACGACGGGAGCTGGCTTCGCGCGGCCACCCACCATGTAGTACCTGTTCGGCTTCGCCGAACGATTGGCCGGCTCTCGCCTGCTACCCTCCGTATAGCATTCGCTCTGGCTTTAAGATTAGCGATGGACGGCTTCGCCGGCCACCCTCTTCTAGTAGTCATCGTTTGGCTTCTCCAAACGATTGGAAGTGGCTTCGCCGAGCCACCTCCACGCGTAGCATTCGCTCTGGCCAGCCAACGATTGGAAGCGGCTTCGCCGGCCCACCTCTAATCAGCACGCGTAGTATTAGTTTGGCTTTCGCCAGTCCATGGAAGCGGACTTCGCCGGCCACCCTCGATATATTCGTTTGGCTTCAACTTATAAGGCTCGCCGGCCACCCTTGATAGGTATTCCGTTTGGCTTCGCCAACGATGGGTCGGCTTCGCCGGCCACCCTGATTCATGTAGTAATCGTTTGGCGAAGTTCGGGCCAATCGTAAAGGGCTGAGCTAACGATGGTGTTATCGCCAGGCCACCCTCTATGTATCGTTTGGCGTAATATCATCGTTTGGGCTTCGCTCAATGCAGCGGCGCGGCTTCGCCGGCCCACCTCGATTTATGTGGTATTCGTTTGCTGCTTCACAACGATTCACAGCGGCTTCGCCGGCCCACCTCTATAGTAGTATTCGTTTGGCTTCGCCAACGCATTGCAGCGGCTTCGCAAATTTCTATGTAATCGTTTGGCTTCAATGCATTTATGGCTCGTGGCCACCCTTCATGTAGTATCTGGCTGGCTTCGCCAACGATGGCCGGCTTTCGCCGGCCACCTTCATATAGTGATCGTTTGGCTTGGCCAACGATGAAAAAGTGGCTTCGCCGGCCACTCCTCCCTATGTAGTATTCGTTTGGCTTCACCAAACGATGGATTGGCCCGCCCGGCCACCCTCTATGTAGTATCTGTTTGGCTTCGCCAAACTTTCAGTGGCCGGCTTCGCCGGCCACCCTCGATGTAGTATTCGTTTGGCTTCGCCAACGATTAGCGGCTTCGCTGGGCCACCCTCCATAGTAGTATCTGTTCGGCTTCGCCGAATGATGGGCCGGCTTCGCCTGCTACCCTCCGTATAGTATTCGTTCGGCTTCGCCGAAGGATGGACTGGGCTTCGCCGACCCACCTCCATTCACCACGCGTAGTATTCGTTCGGCTCTGCCAAACGATGGGCCGACTTCGCCGACCCAATCTCCATTCAATACCACGCGTAGTATTCCGTTCGGCTTCGCCGAATCGACATTTGGGCGGCTCTCGCCGACCCACCTCTAATCACCACGCGTAGTATCTCGTTTGGCTCCGCCAAACGATGGGCCGACTTCGCCGACCCACCTCCATTCACCACGCGTAGTATTCGTTCGGCTTCGCCGAACGATGGGCCGGCTTCGCCGACCCACTCTCCATTCACCACGCGTAGTATTCCGTTTGGCTCCGCCAAACGATGGGGCCGACTTCGCCGACTCCACTCTCCATTCACTCACGCGTAGTATTCGTTCGGCTTCGCCGAACGCATTTCGACAAGCGCGGCTTCGCCGACCCACCTCCATTCAACACCACGCGTAGTATTCGTTCTGGCTCCGCCAAATGATGGGCCGGCCTGCCGACCCACCTCCATCTCACCACGCGTTGTATTCCGGTCGTGCGGTTTGGCCGAACGACAAAGCAAGGGCTTCGCCGGCCACCCACCGTATAGTATTCGTTCGGCTTCGCCGAACGATTGGCCGGCTTCCCCCCGCCTGCTACCTCCGTATAGTATCTTCGTTTGGCTTGGCCAAACGATGGGAAGGGCTTCGCCGGCCACTCCTCTATGTAGTCATCGTTTGGCTTCCAAACGATGGGCCTGCTTCGCCGGCCACCCTCCACGTAGTATCTTTCGTTTGGCTTAAATAAATCACGTACGCCAAAGCGGCTTCGCCGGCCACCCTCTTATGTAGTATTAGCTTCTGGCTTCGCCAAACTACGGCAGCGGCTTCGCCGGCCACTCCTTGATGTGTAGTATTCGTTTGGCTTCGCCAACGATGGGCGGCTTCGCCGGCCACCCTCTATGTAGTAATCGTTTGGCGAAGCCAGTCCATCGCTCAGGCTGAGCTAACGACAAAGGGCTTCGCCGGCCACCTATGTAGTATTAGCCTGGCTTCGCCCACGCAGCAGCGGCTTCGCCGGCCACCCTCGATAGTAGTATTCGTTCTGGCTTCGCCAACGACGATAGCGCGGCTTCGCCGGCCACCCTCTATGTAGTAATCGTTTGGCTTCGCCAACGATGAGCGGCTTCGCCGGCCACCCTTCATGTAGTATTTCGTCTGGCTTCGCCAACGACAAAGCGGCTTCGCCGGCCACCCTCTATGTAGTGATCGTTTGGCTTCGCCAACGGCGGATTAAGCGGCTTCGCCGGCCACCCCTCCCTCGTAGTATTCGTTTGGCTTCACCAAACGATGGATCGGCTCCGCTTCGGCCACCCTCTATGTAGTATTCGTTTGGCTTGCCAAACCACTGGGCCGGCTTTCCGCCGGGCTACCCTCCGATGTAGTATTCGTTTGGCTTCGCCAACGATGACAGCCGGCTTCGCCGGCCACCTCCATGTAGTAGTATCTGTTCGGCTTCGCCGAACGATGGGCCGGCTTCGCCTGCTACCCTCCGTATAGTATTTTCCGTTCGGCTTCGTTGAACGGCATTTAAGCGGCTTCGCCGACCCACCTCCATTCATCACCACACGCGTAGTATTCGTTCGGCTCCGGTTAAACGATGGGCCGACTTCGCCGACCCAATTCCATTCACCACGCGTAGTATTCGTTCGGCTTCGTTGAACGACGGGCCGGGCTTCGCCGACCCACCTCTAATCACCACGCGTAGTATCTGTTTGGCTCCGCTAAACGATGGGCCGACTTCGCCGACTCCATCACTCTCCATTCACCACGCGGTAGTATCTGTCGTTCGGCTTCGCCGAACGATGGGCCGACTTTCGCCGGACCCACCTCCATTCACCACGCGTAGTATCTCCGTTCGGCTTCGCCGAACGATGGGCGCGGCTTCTGCCGCACCCACCTTCCATTCACCACGCCGTAGTATTCGTTTGGTTCTGCTAAATGCGATGCGCGCCGGCTTTGCCGACCCACCTCCATCTCACCACGCGTTGTATTCGGTCGGTTTTGCCGAACGACGTAGCAGCCGGCTTCGCCGGCCACCACCGTAGGTAGTATCTCGTTCGGCTTCAAGCCGAACGATTGGCCGGCTTTCGCCTTCGCTACCCTCCGTAGTAGTATTCGTTCTGGCTTGGCCAACGATGAAGCTGGCTCTGCCGGCCAATTCTCTATGTAGTCATCGTCATGGCTTCTCCAACGATGGCTGGCTGGCCCGCCGGCCACCCTATGTAGTATCTGTTCTGGCTTTCTGCCAACCACGGCGGAGTATTTCCGCCGGCCACCCTCGATAGTATTCGTTTGGCTTCGGCCAAACGATTGGCGGGCTTCGCCGGCCACCTCCATGTAGTAGTATTCCGTTCGGCTTCTGCCAAACGTGATGGGCCGGCTTCGCCTGGCTACCCCTCCGTATAGTATTCGTTCGGCTTCGCCGAACGATGGGCCGGCTTCTCGCCGACCCACCTCCATTCAATACCACGCGTAGTATTCGTTCGGCTCTGCCAAACGATGGGCCGACTTTCGCCGACCCACTTCCATTCACCAATTACGCGTAGTATTCGTTCGGCTTCGCCGAACGATGGGCCGGCTTCGCCGACTCCACCTCCCAATCACCACGCGTAGTATCTCGTTTGGCTCCGCCAAACGATGGACCGACTTCTCGCCGACCCACCTCCATTCACCACGCGTAGTATTCTGTTCGGCTTCGCCGAACGATGGGCCGGCTTCGCCGACTCCACACCTGATCACACCATTCACCACGCGTAGTATTCTCGGTTTGGCTCCGCACAAAACGATGGGTCACCGACTTCGCCGACCCACCTCCATCCACCACGCGTAGTATTCGTTCGGCTTCGCCGAAGGATGGGGCCGGCTCGCCGGACCCACCTCCATCTCACCACGCGTAGTATCTGTTTGGCTCCGCCAAATGATGCGGCCGGCTTTGCCGACCCACCTCCATCTCACCACGCGCGGGTTCGGTCGGTTCGGCCGAACGCATGCAGTGGTTTGGCCGAACGACGGGTGGCTCGCCGGCCACCCACCGTAGTATAGTATCGTCAGCCTGGCTTCGCCGAACGATTGGCCGGCTTCGCCTCGCTACCCTCCGTATAGTATTCGTTTGGCTTCTGCCAAACGATTGGCTGGGCTTCGCCGGCCACTCCTTCTATGTAGTCATCGTTTGGCTTCTCCAACGACGCGGCTTCGCCGGGCCACTCCTCCACGTAGTATTCGTTTGGCTTCATTAGCCAATCGATGGGCGCGCGCTTCGCCGGCCACCCTCTATGTAGTATTAGTTTGGCTTCGTTGTCCATAACGACTGGGCTTAGCCGGCCACCCTCGATAGTATTCGTTTGGCTTCGCCAACGAGGTGGCGGCTTCGCCGGCCACCCTTGATGTGGTAGTATTCGTTTGGCTTCGCCAACGATGCGCAGCGGCTTCGCCGGCCACCCTCTATGTAGTAATCGTTTGGCGAAGAAATTAGGCCCATCGCTTGGTCATTTCTAGCCAACGGGACGATTTAAAGCATGGCTTCTGCCGGCCACCTCTATGGGTATTAGTTTGGCTTCGCCAAATCCACAAAGCGGCTTCGCCGGCCACTCCTCGATGTAGTATTCGTTCTGGCTTCGCCAACGATTAAAGCGGCTTCGCCGGGCCACCCTCTATGTAGTAATCGTTTGGCTTCGCTAACGACAGCGGCTTCGCCGGCCACCCTTCATGTGTAGTATTCGTCTGGTTTCGCCAAACGATGGACGCTGGCTTCTGCCGGCCACCCTCTATGTAGTGATCGTTTGTCGTTTCGCCAACGATGAAGCGGCTTCGCCGGCCACCCTCCTGTAGTATTCCTGTTTGGCTTCACCAACGATGGATTGACCGCTCCGCCGGCCACCCTCTATGTAGTATCTGTTTGGCTTCGCCAAACCGCTGGACAGGCGGCTTCCCGCCGGCCACCCTCGATGTAGTATTCGTTTGGCTTCGCCAACGATGTAGCGGCTCGCCGGTCACCCTCGATGGGGTATTCGTTTGGCTTCGGCCACAACGATTATACGGTTTCGCCGGCCAACCTCCATGTAGTAATCGTCTGGCTTCTCCAACGATGGCGGCTTCCGCCGGCCACCCTCCACGTAGTATTCCGTTTGGCTTAGCCAACGATTAAAGCGGCTCTCTGCCGGCCACCCTCTATGTAGTATTAGTTTGGCTTGCCAAACCACAATGGCTTAGCCGGCCACCCTCGATATAGTATTCGTTTGGCATTTCGCCAACGAGGGAAGCGTGGCTTCGCCGGCCACCCTTGATGTAGTATTCGTTTGGCTTCGCCAACGATTAGCGGCTTCGCCGGCCACCCTCTATGTAGTAATCGTTTGGCGAAGAAATTAGGCCCATCGTTTGGCTTTAGCCAACGATGTAGCGGCTTCGCCGGCCACCCTCTATGTAGTATTAGTTTGGTCGGGTTCGGTCCAAACTACAGCGGCTTCGCCGGCCACCCTCGATGTAGTGCATTCGTTTGGCTTCGCCAAACGATTAGCGGCTTCGCCGGCCACCTTCTATGTAGTAATCGTTTGGCTTCGCCAAACGATGTTAAGCGGCTTCGCCGGCCACCCTTCATGTAGTATTCGTCTGGCTTCTGCCAACGATTTGACGGCTTCGCCGGCCACCCTCTATAGTGATCGTTTGGCTTCGTCAATGACGGTGAGCGGCTTCGCCGGCCACCCTCCTCTGTAGTATCTTCGTTTGGCTTCACCAAACGATTGACTCCGGCCTCCGCCGGCCACCCTCTATGTAGTGCATCTCGTTTGGCTTCGCCAAACTACAGCGGCTTCTGCCGGCCACCCTCGATGTAGTATTCGTTTGGCTTCGCCAACGATGGGAAGGCCGGCTTCGCCGGTCACCCTCGATGTAGTATTCGTTTGGCTTCGCCAACGATGGCTCGCCGGCTTCGCCGGCCAACCTCCATAGTAATCGTTTGGCTTCGCCAACGATTTGAAAGCGGCTTCGCCGTGGCCACCCTCCCTGTAGTATTCCGTTTGGTTTCACCAAATGCGATGGACTGGCCCCGCCGGCCACCCTCTATAGTATTTCTTGTTTGGCTTCGCCAAACGAAAGACATGTAGCATCTGGGTTCTGGCTTCGTCAACGATTGGCCGGCTTCGCCGTGGCCACCCTCCCTGTAGTATTCCGTTTGGCTTCGCCAACGATACAATGGCTTTGCCGGCCACCCCTCCATGTAGTAGTATCCGTTTGGCTTCGCCAACGATGGGCCGGCTTCGCCGGTCACCCTCGATGTAGTATCTCGTTTGGCTTCGCATTGAAGGCGTTATTTCGCCGGGCCACCCTCCCTGTAAAGGTTTGGCTTCGCCAAACGATGGGCCGGCTTGGCGGCCACCCTCCATGTAGTACTCGCTGTTTGGCTCCGCCAGCACAAGCGGCTTCGCCGGCCACCCTCTATGCAGTATTCGTTTGGCTTCGCCCAGCGATAGATATGTAGTATTCGTTCTGGCTTCGCCAAACGATGGGCCGACTTCTCCGGCCACTCCTCCATGTAGTATTCGTTTGACTGTTGCCAATGACAATAGCTTCGCCGGCCACCCTCCATATAGTATTCGTTTGGCTCTCGCTGAACGATGAGCGGCTTCAGCGGCCACCCTCTATGTAGTATTCGTTTGGCTTCGCCAATGATGAATAGCTTCGCTGGCACACCTCCGTGTAGTATTCGTTTGGTTTCGCCGTCACCGCGATCACGCCTTCTGGATGCGCTGCTGAATTCCCACGGCACCCCATCACGTCTTCTGGAAGTTCTATTAAATTCCCACGGCACACCGAACACGTCTTCTGAAGCCCCTACTGAATTTCCACGTCACTCCCGATTACGTCTTCCTGGAAGTCCTACTGAGTTTTCACGTTCACCCCCATCACGTCTTCTGGAAGTCCTACTGGAATTCCCACTGCACCCCGAACACGTCTTCTGGAAGTCCTACTGAAATTTCCACGTCACCCCGATCACGTCTTCTGAAGTCCTACTGGAATTTCACGCCACCCTGATGACGTCTTCTGAAGTCCTACTTGAATTCCTTATAACGTTACACTGATGACGTCTTCTGAAGTCCTTCTGAGTTTCCACGTCACCCCGATCACGTCTTCTGAAGCCTCTACTAAATCTCACGACAATTCTCGATCACGTCTTCTGAAGCCCTACTGAATCTCCCACGTTACCCTCGATCACGTCTTCTGAGTCCTACTGAATTCCCATCGGTCACCCTGGATGACGTCTTCTGGAAGTCCTACTGAGTTTTCACGTCACCCCGGATCACGTCTTCTTGAAGCCTCTACTAAATTTCCCCACGTCGTACCCCGATTTCGTCTTCTGGAGTCCTACTGAATTTCTACGCTCACCCCGATCACGTCTTCTGAAGCTCCTACTAAATTTCCACGTCACCCCGATCACGCCTTCTGAAGTCCTACTGAATCTCTGCACGTCACCCCGGATGACGTCTTCTGGAAGCCCTACTGAATTCCCACGTCACCCCGATCACGTCTTCTGAAGTCCTTACTGAATTCCCACGTCACTCCGGGATGACGTCTTCTGAAGTCTCCTACTGAGTTTTCTGCAGCTAACTCCCTGATCATCACGTCTTCTGAAGTCCTACTTTCGAATTCCCACGCCACCCCTGATGACGTCTTCTGAAGTCCTACTGAATTCCCCACGTTACACTGATGACGTCTTCTGAAGTCCTTCTGAGTTTCCACGTCACCCCGATCACGTCTTTCTTGGAAGCCCTACTCAAATCTTCACGACACCTCGATCACAGTCTTCTGAAGCCCTACTGAATTCCCATCGTTACCCCGATCACGTCTTCTGAGTCCTACTGAATTCCCACGTCACCCCGGGATGACGTCTTCTGAAGTCCTACTGAGTTTTCACGTCACCCCGATCACGGTCTTCTGAAGCCCTTACCAAATTTCCCCACGTCACCCCGATTTCGTCTTCTGATGCCCTACTGAATTTTCGTACGTCACCCCGATCACGTCTTCTGAAGCTTTCTACTTAAATTTCCACGTCACCCCGATCACGCCTTTCTGGTAAAGTCCTACTGAATTCCCACGTCACCCCGATGACGTCTTCTGAAGCCCTACTGAATCTCCCACGTCACCCCGATCACGTCTTCTGGAAGTCCTACTGAATTCCCACGTCACTCCGATGACGTCTTCTGA
>JAPDOI010001843.1:0-133134 GCA_029168955.1 Aplectana chamaeleonis | reverse complement strand
AAATCTGGGAGAGAACCGTCGGTTTGCAACTCAGAATGGACGATGCTGCCTGCGGCTGCACTGTGAGACAGGAGGGAAATCCAAGGGGTGTGGGCTGATATTCCCGTGAGAAGCCAAAATTCCTAGGGAGGTGCGAATTGGTCCGAAACACAGGCAAGGGTAGGCGGGGTTGACATTTTTGCGACTGCACTGTGTGGGCAGGGAGGGGAATCCCGGGTGTGGGCTGATATTCCCGTGAAGCCAAAATCTGGGAGGTGTGAATTGGTCAGAAACTTAGAAGGGGCGGTGCAGCCTGCACAGCTGCACTGTGAGCAGGGGAGGAAATCCCCGGGTGTGAGCCTGATATTCCCGTAAAGCCAAAATTCACCAGGAGGGTGCAGGTGGATCAGAGAAACCAGAATGGGACAGTGCAGCCTGCGGCTGCACTGTGAGCGAGGAGGAATCCCCGGATGCTGGGCTGATATTCCCGTGAAGCCAAATTCTAGGTGCAAGGTGCGAGGTGGTCGAAACCCAGAAAGGACGGATTGCAGCCTGCACAGCTGCACTGTGAGCAGGGGAGAAAATCCCCGTGTGTAGGCCTGATATTCCCGTGAAGCCAATTCTAGGGAGTGCCGACTTTCCAGGTCGACCCAACCCAGAAAAAGAACGGTGCAGCCTAAAACGGCTGTATGCAGGGAGGAAATCCCCGGGGTATGTGGAGGCTGATATTCCACGTTCGAAGAGCCCAAAATCTGGGAGGGAGCAACCGTCGGTTGCAACTCAGAATGGACGGTGCAGCCTGCACGGCACATAGCCTGTGAGCAGGAGGAAATCCTGGGTGTGGGCTGATATTCCCGTGAGAGCCAAATTCTAGGAAGGGTGCAAAATGGTCGAAACCCAGAATGGACGGTTGCTGCCTGCACGGCTGCACTGTATGGGCAGGGGAGGAAATCCAAGGGTGTGGGCTGATATTCCCGTGAAGCCAAAATTCTAGATGGTGCGAAGTGGTCAGAAACCCAGAAAAGGCGGTTGCAGCCTGCGGCTGCACTGTATGCAGAGGAGGAAATCCCCGGGTGTGGGCGGCTGATATTCCCCGTAGAAGCCAAAATCTGGGAGGAGCAAAATCGGTTTGCAACTTAGAATGGACAGCGCAGCCTGCGGCGGCGGCTGCATTGTGGAGCAGGGAATCCCCGGGTGTAGGCTGATATTCCCGTGAAGCCAAAATCTGGGAGGGCAAATCGGTTTGCAACCCAGAATCTGGACGATGCAGCCTGCGGCTGCACTGTATGTCTGAGGAGGAAATCCCCGGGTGTGGGCTGATAATTCCCGTGGAAAGCCAAAATCTGGGATGGGCAAATCAGTTGCAACTCAGAATGGACAGGTGCAGCCTGCAGAAGCTGCACTGTGGAGACAGGGAGGAATTTCCCGGAGTGTAGGCTGATATTTCCGTGAAGCCACATTCTACAGGAAGTGCAGACGGTGCAGCCTGCGGCTACACTGTGGGCAGGAGGAGGAAATCCAAGGGTGTGGGCTGATATTCCCGTGAAGCCAAAATTCTAGGAGGTGCAAATTGGTCGAAACCCAGAATGGACGGTGCAGCCTGCGGCTGCACTGTGGGCTTGAGGAGGAAATCCCCGGATGTGGGCTGATATTCCCGTAAAAGCCAAATTCTAGGAGAGTGCAGGGTGGTCGAAACCAGAAAGGACGGTGCAGCCTGCGGCTGCACTGTATGCGGGGGAGAAATCCCCGGGTGTGGGCTGATATTCCCGCTGAAGCCAAAAATCTGGGAGGAGAGCCAAAATCAGTTTGCAACTCAGAATGGACAGTGCAGCCTGCGGCTGCACTGTGGGCTCCAGGAAGAAATCCCTGGATGTGGAGCTGATATTCCCGTGAAGCCAAATTCTAGGGAGGTGCGAATTGGTCCGAAACCAGAATGGAGCGGTGCTGCCTGCTGGCTGGCTGCTGTGAGCGAGAGAAATCAGGGTGTGGGCTGATATTCCCGTGAAGCCAAATTCACGGAGGGTGCAGGTGGTCGAAACACAGCAGAGCGCTGCGGCCTGCGACTGCACTGTGGAGCAGGAGGGAATCCCGGGTGTGGGCTGTTATTCGGCAAATTCTAGGAGTTGCAGATGGTCCCGAAACCCGGAAGGGCGGTGCAGCCTGCGGCTGCACTGTGGGCAGGAGGAATCCTCGGGTGTGGAGGCTGATATTCCCGTGAAGCCAAATTCTAGAGGGTGCTAATGGTCCAATTGACCCAGAAAGGACGGTGCAGCCTGCGGCTGCACTGGCCAGCTGATCAGGTGAGAAATCCCCCGGGTGTGAAGGCTGAGTATTCCCGTGAAGCCAAAATCTGGGAGAGAGCTTAAATCGGATTTGCAACCCAGAATGGACGATGCAACCTGCGGCTGCACTGGCATGCGGGGAGAAATCCCGGGTGTGGGCTGATATTCCCGTGAAGCCAAAATCTGGGATGGGCAAATCGGTTGCAACTCAGAATGGACGGTGCAGCCTGCGGCTGCACTGTGGGCAGGGGAGGAAATCCCCGGATGTGAGCTGATATTCCCGTGAAGCCAAAATCTGGGAGGGGCAAATCGGTTGCAACTTAGAATGAACAGCGCAGCCTGCGGCTGCATTGTGGGTAGGGAATTCCCCGGGTGTAGGCTGATATTCCCGTGAAGCCAAATTCTGGGAGGTCCAAATTGGTCGAAACCCAGAATGGACGGTGCAGCCTGCGGCTGCACTGTGGGCAGGGGGGAAATCCCCGGATGTGGGCTGATATTCCCGTGAAGCCAAATTCTAGATGGTGCGAATCGGTCGAAACCCAGAAAAGGCGGTGCAGCCTGCGGCTGCACCGTATGCGGGGGGAGGAAATCCCCGGGTGTGGGCTGATATTCCCGTGAAGCCAAAATCTGGGAGGGGCAAATCGGTTGCAACTTAGAATGAACAGCGCAGCCTGCGGCTGCATTGTGGGCAGGGAATTCCTCGGGTGTAGGCTGATATTCCCGTGAAGCCAAATTCTAGGAGGTGCAAATTGGTCGAAACCCAGAATGGACGGTGCAGCCTGCGGCTGCACTGTGGGCAGGGGAGGAAATCCCCGGATGTGGGCTGATATTCCCGTAAAGCCAAATTCTAGGAGGTGCGAATTGGTCGAAACCCAGAATGGACAGTGCAGCCTGCGGCTGCACTGTGGGCAGGGGAGGAAATCCCCGGGTGTGGGCTGATATTCCCGTGAAGCCAAATTCTAGGAGGTGCAAAATGGTCGAAACCCAGAATGGACGGTGCTGCCTGCGGCTGCACTGTGGGCAGGGGAGAAAATCCCCGTGTGTAGGCTGATATTCCCGTGAAGCCAAATTCTAGGGAGTGCGACTTGGTCGAAACCCAGAAAGAACGGTGCAGCCTGCGGCTGCACTGTGGGCAGGGGAGGAAATCCCCGGATGTGAGCTGATATTCCCGTGAAGCCAAAATCTGGGAGGGGCAAATCGGTTGCAACTCAGAATGGACAGTGCAGCCTGAGGCTGCACTGTGGGCAGGGGAGGAAATCCCCGGGTGTAGGCTGATATTCCCGTGAAGCCAAATTCTAGGAGGTGCAAATTGGTCGAAACCCAGAATGGACGGTGCAGCCTGCGGCTGCACCGTCGCTCAGGGGAGAAAATACCCTGGGTGGAGGCTAAATCTGTCGTGTACCGGGTATTTCGGAAGTGCAAATCAGTTCAAACTCTATTTGGACGATGCAGCCTGCGGCTGCACCGTCGCTCAGAAGAGGAAATCCCCTGCGCGGAGGCTAAAGCTGTCCTTTATCGGGTATTTCGGGAGTGGGATTCAGTTTAAACTCTATTTGGACGATGCAGCCTGCGGCTGCACCGCCGCTCAGGGGAGGAAATCCCCTGCGTGCAGGCTAAATCTGTCGTGTATCGGGTATTTCGGGAGTGGAAATCAGTTTAAAATCTATTTGGACGATGCAGCTTGCGGTTGCACCGTCGCTCAAGGGAGGAAATCCCCTGCGTGGAGGCTAAATCTGTCGTGTATCGGGTATTTCGGGAGTGGAAATCTGTTCAAACTCTATTTGGACGATGCAGCCTGCGGCTGCACCGCCGCTCAGGGGAGGAAATCCCCTGCGTGCAGGCTAAATCTGTCGTGTATCGGGTATTTCGGGAGTGGAAATCAGTTTAAAATCTATTTGGACGATGCAGCTTGCGGCTGCACCGTCTCTCAAGGGAGGAAATCCCCTGCGTGGAGGCTAAATCTGTCGTGTATCGGGTATTTAGGAAGTGGAAATCAGTTTAAACTCTATTTGGACGATGCAGCCTGCGGCTGCACCGTCGCTCAAGGGAGAAAATACCCTGGGTGGAGGCTAAATCTGTCGTGTGTCGGGTATTTCGGGAGTGGAAATCAGTTTAAGCTCCATTTGGACGATGCAGCCTGCGGCTGCACCGCCGCTCTGGGGAGGAAATCCCCTGCGTGGAGGCTAAATCTGTCGTGTATCGGGTATTTCGGGAGTGGAAATCAGTTTAAACTCTATTTGGACGATGCAGCCTGCAGGCTCTCGTCGCTCAAGGAGAAAATACCTGGGTGGAGGCTAAATCTGTCGTGTATCAGGTATTTCGGGAGTGGAAATCAGTTTAAACTCTATTTGGACGATGCAGCCTGCGGCTGCACCGTCGCTCAGGGAGAAATCCTCTGCGCAGAGGCTAAATTTGTCCTGTATCGGGTATTTCCGGGAGTGGAAATCAGTTTAAACTCTATTTGGACGATGCAGCCTGCGGCTGCACCGTCGCTCAAGGGAGAAAATACCCTGGGTGGAGGCTAAATCTGTCGTGTGTCGGGTATTTCCGGGAGTGGAAATCAGTTTAAACTCTATTTGGACGATGCAGCCTGCGGCTGCACCGCCGCTAAGGCGAGAAAATACCCTGCGTGGAGGCTAAATCTGTCGTGTATCGGGTATTTCGGGAGTGGAAATCAGTTTAAACTCTATTTGGACGATGCAGCCTGCGGCTGCACCGTCGCTCAGGGGAGGAAATCTTCTGGAGGAGGCTAAAGCTGTCCTGTATCGGGTATTTCGGGAGTGGAAATCAGTTTAAACTCTATTTGGACGATGCAGCCTGCGGCTGCACCGTCGCTCAGGGGAGAAAATCCCCTGCGTGGAGCCTAAATCTGTCGTGTATCGGGTATTTCGGGAGTGGAAATCAGTTTAAACTCTATTTGGACGATGCAGCCTGCGGCTGCACCGTCGCTCAGGGGAGGAAATCTTCTGCGCGGAGGCTGAATCTGTCCTGTATCGGGTATTTCGGGAGTGGAAATCAGTTCAAACTCTATTTGGACGATGCAGCCTGCGGCTGCACCGCCGCTCAGGGGAGAAAATCCCCTGAGTGGAGCCTAAATCTGTCGTGTATCGGGTATTTCGGGAGTGGAAATCAGTTTAAACTCTATTTGGACGATGCAGCCTGCGGCTGCACCGTCGCTCAGGGGAGGAAACCCTCTGCGCAGAGGCTAAATTTGTCCTGTATCGGGTATTTCTGGAGTGGAAATCAGTTTAAACTCTATTTGGACGATGCAGCCTGCGGCTGCACCGTCGCTCAGGGGAGAAAATACCCTGGGTGGAGGCTAAATCTGTCGTGTACGGGGTATTTCGGAAGTGCAAATCAGTTCAAACTCTATTTGGACGATGCAGCCTGCGGCTGCACCGTCGCTCAGGGGAGGAAATTCCCTGCGCGGAGGATAAAGCTGGCCTTGATCGGGTATTTCGGGAGTGGGATTCAGTTTAAGCTCTATTTGGTCGATGGAGCGTGCGGCTGCACCGCCGCTCAGGAGAAATCCCCTGCGTGCAGGCTAAATCTGTCGTGTATCGGGTATTTCGGGAGTGGAAATCAGTTTAAAATCTATTTGGACGATGCAGCTTGCGGTTGCACCGTCGCTCAAGGGAGGAAATCCCCTGCGTGGAGGCTAAATCTGTCGTGTATCGGGTATTTCGGGAGTGGAAATCTGTTCAAACTCTATTTGGACGATGCAGCCTGCGGCTGCACCGCCCCTCAGGGGACGGAATCCCCTGCGTGCAGGCTAAATCTGTCGTGTATCGGGTATTTCGGGAGTGGAAATCAGTTTAAAATCTATTTGGACGATGCAGCTTGCGGCTGCACCGTCGCTCAAGGGAGGAAATCCCCTGCGTGGAGGCTAAATCTGTCGTGTATCGGGTATTTAGGAAGTGGAAATCAGTTTAAACTCTATTTGGACGATGCAGCCTGCGGCTGCACCGTCGCTCAAGGGAGAAAATACCCTGGGTGGAGGCTAAATCTGTCGTGTATCGGGTATTTAGGAAGTGGAA
The DNA here is from genome assembly GCA_029168955.1 of Aplectana chamaeleonis. Classification (NCBI taxonomy): domain Eukaryota; kingdom Metazoa; phylum Nematoda; class Chromadorea; order Rhabditida; family Cosmocercidae; genus Aplectana; species Aplectana chamaeleonis. Next base: position 126,836 of record JAPDOI010001843.1, on the reverse strand, counting down.
ATCAGTTTAAACTCTATTTGGACGATGCAGCCTGCGGCTGCACCGTCGCTCAAGGGAGAAAGTACCCTGGGTGGAGGTTAAATCTGTCGTGTATCGGGTATTTCGGGAGTGGAAATCAGGTTAGACTCTATTTGGACGATGCAGCCTGCGGCTGCACCAATCGCTCAAGGGAGAAAATACCCTGGGTGGAGGCTAGATCTGTCGTGTATCGGGTATTTAGGAAGTGGAAATCAGTTTAAACTCTATTTGGACGATGCAGCCTGCGGCTGCACCGTCGCTCAAGGGAGAAAATACCCTGGGTGGAGGCTGAATGTGTCGTGTACCGGGTATTCCGGGAGTGGAAACCTGTTCAAACTCTATTTGGACGATGCAGCCTGCGGCTGCACCGCCGCTCAGGAGGAAATCCCTGCGTGCAGGCTAAATCTGTCGTGTATCGGGTATTTCCGGGAGTGGAAATCAGTTTAAAATCTATTTGGACGATGCAGCTTGCGGCTGCCGTCGCTCAAGGAGAAAATACCCTGGGTGGAGGCTAGATCTGTCGTGTATCAGGTATTTCGGGAGTGGAAATCAGTTTAAAATCTATTTGGACGATGCAGCTTGCGGCTGCACCGTCGCTCAGAAGAAATCCCCTGCGCGGAGGCTAAAGCTGTCCTTTATCGGGTATTTCGGGAGTGGGATTCAGTTTAAACTCTATTTGGACGATGCAGCCTGCGGCTGCACCGCCGCTCAGGGAGAAATCCCTGCGTGCAGGCTAAATCTGTCGTGTATCGGGTATTTCGGGAGTGGAAATCAGTTTAAAATCTATCTGGACGATGCAGCTTGCGGCTGCACCGTCGCTCAAGGAGGAAATCCCCTGCGTGGAGGCTAAATCTGTCGTGTATCGGGTATTTAGGAAGTGGAAATCAGTTCAAACTCTATTTGGACGATGCGGCCTGCGGCTGCACCGTCGCTCAGGGAGAAAATACCCTGCGTGGAGGCTAAATCTGTCGTGTATCGGGTATTTCGGGAGTGGAAATCAGTTTAAACTCTATTTGGACGATGCAGCCTGCGGCTGCACCGTCGCTCAGGGGAGAAAATACCCTGGGTGGAGGCTAAATCTGTCGTGTACCGGGTATTTCGGGAGTGGAAATCAGTTCAAACTCTATTTGGACGATGCAGCCTGCGGCTGCACCGTCGCTCAGGGGAGGAAATCCCCTGCGCGGAGGCTAAAGCTGTCCTTTATCGGGTATTTCGGGAGTGGGAATCAGTTTAAACTCTATTTGGACGATGCAGCCTGCGGCTGCACCGTCGCTCAGGGGAGGAAATCCCCTGCGTGCAGGCTAAATCCGTCGTGTATCGGGTATTTCGGGAGTGGAAATCAGTTTAAACTCTATTTGGACGATGCAGCCTGCGGCTGCACCGTCGCTCAGGGGAGGAAATCCCCTGCGTGGAGGCTAAATCCGTCCGTGCATCGGGTATTTAGGAAGTGGAAATCAGTTTAAACTCTATTTGGACGATGCAGCCTGCGGCTGCACCGTCGCTCAAGGGAGAAAATACCCTGGGTGAAGCTAAATCTGTCGTGTGTCGGGTATTTCGGGAGTGGAAATCAGTTTAAACTCTATTTGGACGATGCAGCCTGCGGCTGCACCGCCGCTCAAGGGGAAAATACCCTGGGTGGAGGCTAAATCTGTCGTGTATCGGGTATTTCGGGAGTGGAAATCAGTTTAAACTCTATTTGGACGATGCAGCCTGCGGCTGCACCGCCGCTCAGGGTAGAAAATCCCCTGCGTGGAGGCTAAATCTGTCGTGTGTCGGGTATTTCGGAGGTGGAAATCAGTTTAAACTCTATTTGGACGATGCAGCCTGCGGCTGCACCGCCGCTAAGGGGAGAAAATACCGTGGGTGGAGGCTAAATCTGTCGTGTGTCGGGTATTTCGGGAGTGGAAATCAGTTCAAACTCTATTTGGACGATGCAGCCTGCGGCTGCACCGCCGCTAAGGGGAGGAAATCCCCTGCGTGAAGGCTAAATCTGTCGTGTATCGAGGTATTTCGGGAGTGAAAATCAGTTTAAACTCTATTTGGACGATGCAGCCTGCGGCTGCACCGCCGCTAAGGGAGAAAATACCGTGCGTGGAGGCTAAATCTGTCGTGTCGGGTATTTCGGAGTGGAAATCAGTTTAAACTCTATTTGGACGATGCAGCCTGCGGCTGCACCGCCGCTAAGGCGAGAAAAATACCCTGGGTGGAGGCTAAATCTGTCGTGTATCGGGTATTTCGGGAGTGGAAACCAGTTTAAACTCTATTTGTACGATGCCGCCTGCGGCTGCCCCGCCGCTAAGGGGAGAAAATACCCTGGGTGGAGGCTAAATCTGTCGTGTGTCGGGTATTTCGTGAGTGGGAATCAGTTTAAACTCTATTTGGACGATGCAGCCTGCGGCTGCACCGCCGCTAAGGAGGAAATCCTGCGTGAAGGCTAAATCTGTCGTGTATCGGGTATTTCGGGAGTGAAATCAGTTTAAGCTCCATTTGGACGATGCAGCCTGCGGCTGCACCGCCGCTAAGGGGAGGAAATCCCCTGCGTGCAGGCTAAATCTGTCGTGTATCGGGTATTTCGGGAGTGGAAATCAGTTTAAACTCTATTTGGACGATGCGGCCTGCGGCTGCTCCGCCGCTAAGGGAGAAAATCCCCTGCGTGAAGGCTAAATCTGTCGTGTATCGGGTATTTCGGGAGTGGAAATCAGTTTAAACTCTATTTGGACGATGCAGCCTGCGGCTGCACCGCCGCTAAGGGGAGGAAATCCCCTGCGTGAAGGCTAAATCTGTCGTGTATCGGGTATTTCGGGAGTGGAAATCAGTTTGAACTCTATTTGGACGATGCAGCCTGCGGCTGCACCGTCGCTCAGGGGAGAAAATACCCTGGGTGGAGGCTAAATCTGTCGTGTATCGGGTATTTCGGGAGTGGAAATCAGTTTAAACTCTATTTGGACGATGCAGCCTGCGGCTGCACCGCCGCTAAGGAGAAAATACCGTGGGTGGAGGCTAAATCTGTCGTGTGTCCGGGTATTTCGGGAGTGAAATCGGTTTAAACTCTATTTGGACGATGCAGCCTGCGGCTGCACCGCCGCTAAGGGAAAATCCCCTGCGTGGAGGCTAAATCTGTCGTGTGTCGGGTATTTCGGAGGTGGAAATCAGTTTAAACTCTATTTGGACGATGCAGCCTGCGGCTGCACCGCCGCTAAGGGGAGAAAATACCGTGGGTGGAGGCTAAATCTGTCGTGTGTCGGGTATTTCGGGAGTGGAAATCAGTTTAAACTCTATTTGGACGATGCAGCCTGCGGCTGCCCCGCCGCTAAGGGGAGGAAATCCCCTGCGTGAAGGCTAAATCTGTCGTGTATCGGGTATTTCGGGAGTGGAAATCAGTTTAAACTCTATTTGGACGATGCAGCCTGCGGCTGCACCGCCGCTAAGAGGAACCTGGGTGGAGGCTAAATCTGTCGTGTGTCGGGTATTTCGGGAGTGGAAATCAGTTTAAACTCTATTTGGACGATGCAGCCTGCGGCTGCGGGAGAAAATACCGTGGGTGGAGGCTAAATCTGTCGTGTGTCGGGTATTTCGGGAGTGGAAATCGGTTTAAACTCTATTTGGACGATGCAGCCTGCGGCTCTAAATCTGTCGTGTGTCGGGTATTTCGGGAGTGGAAATCAGTTTAAACTCTATTTGGACGATGCAGCCTGCGGCTGCAAATCCCCTGCGTGGAGGCTAAATCTGTCGTGTATCCGGGTATTTCGGGAGTGGAAATCGGTTTAAACTCTATTTGGACGATGCAGCCTGCGGCTGCACCGTCGCTCGAGAAAATACCGTGGGTGTAGGCTAAATCTGTCGTGTGTCGGGTATTTCGGGAGTGGAAATCAGTTTAAACTCTATTTGGACGATGCAGCCTGCGGCTGCACCGCCGCTAAGGCGAGAAAATACCCTGCGTGGAGGCTAAATCTGTCGTGTATCGGGTATTTCGGGGTGGAAATCAGTTTAAACTCTATTTGGACGATGCAGCCTGCGGCTGCACCGCCGCTAAGGGAGAAAATACCCTGGGTGGAGGCTAAATCTGTCGTGTGTCGGGTATTTCGGGAGTGGAAATCAGTTTAAACTCTATTTGGACGATGCAGCCTGCGGCTGCACCGCCATAAGGGAGAAATCCCCTGCGTGAAGGCTAAATCTGTCGTGTATCGGGTATTTCGGGAGTGGAAATCAGTTTAAGCTCCATTTGGACGATGCAGCCTGCGGCTGCACCGCCGCTAAGGGGAGGAAATCCCCTGCGTGCAGGCTAAATCTGTCGTGTATCGGGTATTTCGGGAGTGGAAATCAGTTTAAAATCTATTTGGACGATGCAGCCTGCGGCTGCACCGTCGCTCAAGGGAGGAAATCCCCTGCGTGGAGGCTAAATCTGTCGTGTATCAGGTATTTAGGAAGTGGAAATCAGTTTAAACTCTATTTGGACGATGCAGCCTGCGGCTGCACCGTCGCTCAAGGGAGAAAAATACCCTGGGTGGAGGCTAAATCTGTCGTGTGTCGGGTATTTCGGGAGTGGAAATCGGTTTAAGCTCCATTTGGACGATGCAGCCTGCGGCTGCCGCCGCTCTGGGAGGAAATCCCTGCGTGGAGGCTAAATCTGTCGTGTATCGGGTATTTCGGGAGTGGAAATCAGTTTAAACTCTATTTGGACGATGCAGCCTGCGGCTGCACCGTCGCTCAGGAGAAAATACCCTGGGTGGAAGCTAAATCTGTCGTGTGTCGGGTATTTCGGGAGTGGAAATCAGTTTAAACTCTATTTGGACGATGCAGCCTGCGGCTGCACCGCCGCTAAGGAGAAAATACCGTGGGTGGAGGCTAAATCTGTCGTGTGTCGGGTATTTCGGGAGTGGAAATCAGTTTAAACTCTATTTGGACGATGCAGCCTGCGGCTGCACCGCCGCTCAGGAGTAGGAAATCCCCTGCGTGGAGGCTAAATCTGTCGTGTGTCGGGTATTTCGGGAGTGGAAATCAGTTTAAACTCTATTTGGACGATGCAGCCTGCGGCTGCACCGCCGCTAATGGGAGAAAATACCGTGGGTGGAGGCGAAATCTATCGTGTGTCGGGTATTTCGGGAGTGGAAATCAGTTCAAACTCTATTTGGACGATGCAGCCTGCGGCTGCCGCCGCTAAGGGGAGGAAATCCCTGCGTGAAGGCTAAATCTGTCGTGTATCGGGTATTTCGGGAGTGAAATCAGTTTAAACTCTATTTGGACGATGCAGCCTGCGGCTGCACCGCCGCTAAGGGGAGAAAATACCGTGGGTGTAGGCTAAATCTGTCGTGTGTCGGGTATTTCGGGAGTGGAAATCAGTTTAAACTCTATTTGGACGATGCAGCCTGCGGCTGCACCGCCGCTAAGGCGAGAAAAATACCCTGCGTGGAGGCTAAATCTGTCGTGTATCGGGTATTTCGGGAGTGGAAATCAGTTTAAACTCTATTTGGACGATGCAGCCTGCGGCTGCACCGCCGCTAAGGGGAGAAAATACCCTGGGTGGAGGCTAAATCTGTCGTGTGTCGGGTATTTCGTGAGTGGGAATCAGTTTAAACTCTATTTGGACGATGCAGCCTGCGGCTGCACCGCCGCTAAGGGGAGAAATCTTCTGCGTGAAGGCTAAATCTGTCGTGTATCAGGTATTTCGGGAGTGGAAATCAGTTTAAGCTCCATTTGGACGATGCAGCCTGCGGCTGCACCGCCGCTAAGGAGGAAATCCCCTGCGTGAAGGCTAAATCTGTCGTGTATCGGGTATTTCGGGAGTGGAAATCAGTTTAAAATCTATTTGGACGATGCAGCCTGCGGCTGCACCGTCGCTCAAGGGAGGAAATCCCCTGCGTGGAGGCTAAATCTGTCGTGTATCAGGTATTTAGGAAGTGGAAATCAGTTTAAACTCTATTTGGACGATGCAGCCTGCGGCTGCACCGTCGCTCAAGGGAGAAAATACCCTGGGTGGAGGCTAAATCTGTCGTGTGTCGGGTATTTCGGGAGTGGAAATCAGTTTAAGCTCCATTTGGACGATGCAGCCTGCGGCTGCACCGCCGCTCTGGGGAGGAAATCCCCTGCGTGGAGGCTAAATCTGTCGTGTATCGGGTATTTCGGGAGTGGAAATCAGTTTAAACTCTATTTGGACGATGCAGCCTGCGGCTGCACCGCCGCTAAGGGGAGGGAATCCCCTGCGTGAAGGCTAAATCTGTCGTGTATCGGGTATTTCGGGAGTTGAAATCAGTTGAAGCTCCATTTGGACGATGCAGCCTGCGGCTGCACCGCCGCTAAGGGGAGGAAATCCCCTGCGTGAAGGCTAAATCTGTCGTGTATCGGGTATTTCGGGAGTTGAAATCAGTTTAAAATCTGTTTGGACGATGCAGCCTGCGGCTGCACCGTCGCTCAAGAAAGGAAATCCCCTGCGTGGAGGCTAAATCTGTCGTGTATCAGGTATTTAGGAAGTGGAAATCAGTTTAAACTCTATTTGGACGATGCAGCCTGCGGCTGCACCGTCGCTCAAGGGAGAAAATACCCTGGGTGGAGGCTAAATCTGTCGTGTGTCGGGTATTTCGGGAGTGGAAATCAGTTTAAGCTCCATTTGGACGATGCAGCCTGCGGCTGCACCGCCGCTCTGGGGAGGAAATCCCCTGCGTGGAGGCTAAATCTGTCGTGTATCGGGTATTTCGGGAGTGGAAATCAGTTTAAACTCTATTTGGACGATGCAGCCTGCGGCTGCACCGCCGCTCAGGGGAGGAAATCCCCTGCGTGCAGGCTAAATCTGTCGTGTATCGGGTATTTCGGGAGTGGAAATCAGTTTAAACTCTACTTGGACGATGCAGCCTGCGGCTGCACCGCCGCTAAGGGGAGGAAATCCCCTGCGTGAAGGCTAAATCTGTCGTGTATCGGGTATTTCGGGAGTTGAAATCAGTTTAAGCTCCATTTGGACGATGCAGCCTGCGGCTGCACCGCCGCTAAGGGGAGGAAATCCCCTGCGTGAAGGCTAAATCTGTCGTGTATCGGGTATTTCGGGAGTGGAAATCAGTTTAAGCTCCATTTGGAAGATGCAGCCTCCGGCTGCACCCCCTCTCAGGAGGAAATCCCCTGCGTGGAGGCTAAATCTGTCGTGTATCGGGTATTTCGGGAGTGGAAATCAGTTTAAACTCTATTTGGACGATGCGGCCTGCGCCGCCGCTAAGAGGGAATCCCCTGCGTGAAGGCTAAATCTGTCGTGTATCGGGTATTTCGGGAGTTGAAATCAGTTGAAGCTTGATTTGGACGATGCAGCCTGCGGCTGCACCGCCGCTCAGGGAGGAAATCCCCTGCGTGCAGGCTAAATCTGTCGTGTATCGGGTATTTCGGGAGTGGAAATCAGTTCAAACTCTACTTGGACGATGCAGCCTGCGGCTGCACCGCCGCTAAGGGGAGGAAATCCCCTGCGTGAAGGCTAAATCTGTCGTGTATCGGGTATTTCGGGAGTGGAAATCAGTTTAAGCTCTATTTGGACGATGCAGCCTGCGGCTGCACCGCCGCTAAGGGGAGGAAATCCCCTGCGTGAAGGCTAAATCTGTCGTGTATCGGGTATTTCGGGAGTGGAAATCAGTTTAAAATCTATTTGGACGATGCAGCTTGCGGCTGCACCGTCGCTCAAGGGAGGAAATCCCCTGCGTGGAGGCTAAATCTGTCGTGTATCGGATATTTAGGAAGTGGAAATCAGTTTAAACTCTATTTGAACGATGCAGCTTGCGGCTGCACCGTCGCTCAAGGGAGGAAATCCCCTGCGTGGAGGCTAAATCTGTCGTGTGTCGGGTATTTCGGGAGTGGAAATCAGTTTAAACTCTATTTGGACGATGCAGCTTGCGGCTGCACCGTCGCTCAAGGGAGAAATCCCTGCGTGGAGGCTAAATCTGTCGTGTATCGGATATTTAGGAAGTGGAAATCAGTTCAAACTCTATTTGGACGATGCAGCCTGCGGCTGCACCGTCACTCAGGGGAGAAAATACCTGCGTGGAGGCTAAATCTGTCGTGTATCGGGTATTTCGGGAGTTGAAATCAGTTTAAGCTCCATTTGGACGATGCAGCCTGCGGCTGCCGCCGGGAGGAAATCCCCTGCGTGAAGGCTAAATCTGTCGTGTATCGGGTATTTCGGGAGTGGAAATCAGTTTAAGCTCCATTTGGGAGATGCAGCCTGCGGCTGCACCGCCGCTCAGGGGGGGAAATCCCCTGCGTGGAGGCTAAATCTGTCGTGTATCGGGTATTTCGGGAGGGGAAATCAGTTTAAACTCTATTTGGAGGGTGGAGCCTCCGGCTGCACCGCCGCCGCCATGGGGAGAATCCCCTGCGTGAAGGCTAAATCTGTCGTGTATCGGGTATTTCGGGAGTTGAAATCAGTTGAACCTCCATTTGGACGATGCAGCCTGCGGCTGCACCGCCGCTCAGGGGAGGAAATCCCCTGCGTGCAGGCTAAATCTGTCGTGTATCGGGTATTTCGGGAGTGGAAATCAGTTTAAACTCTATTTGGACGATGCAGCCTGCGGCTGCACCGCCGCTCAGGGGAGGAAATCCCCTGCGTGCAGGCTAAATCTGTCGTGTATCGGGTATTTGGGGGGTGGAAATCAGTTTAAACTCCTATTTGGACGATGCAGCCTGCGGCTGCACCGCCGCTAAGGGGAGGAAATCCCCTGCGTGAAGGCTAAATCTGTCGTGTATCGGGTATTTCCGGGAGTTGAAATCAGTTTAAGCTCCATTTGGACGATGCAGCCTGCGGCTGCACCGCAGAGGAAATCCCCTGCGTGAAGGCTAAATCTGTCGTGTATCGGGTATTTCGGGAGTGGAAATCAGTTTAAGCTCCATTTGGACGATGCAGCCTGCGGCTGCCGCCGCTCAGGGGAGGAAATCCCCTGCGTGGAGGCTAAATCTGTCGTGTATCGGGTATTTCGGGAGTGGAAATCAGTTTAAACTCTATTTGGACGATGCAGCCTGCGGCTGCACCGCCGCTAAGGAGGAATCCCTGCGTGAAGGCTAAATCTGTCGTGTATCGGGTATTTCGGGAGTTGAAATCAGTTTAAACTCTATTTGGACGATGCAGCCTGCGGCTGCACCGCCGCTCAGGGAGGAAATCCCTGCGTGAAGGCTAAATCTGTCGTGTATCGGGTATTTCGGGAGTGGAAATCAATTTAAACTCTATTTGGACGATGCAGCCTGCGGCTGCACCGTCGCTAAGGGGAGGAAATCCCCTGCGTGAAGGCTAAATCTGTCGTGTATCGGGTATTTCGGGAGTGGAAATCAGTTTAAGCTCCATTTGGACGATGCAGCCTGCGGCTGCACCGTCGCTAAGGGGAGGAAATCCCCTGCGTGAAGGCTAAATCTGTCGTGTATCGGGTATTTCGGGAGTGGAAATCAGTTTAAACTCTATTTGGACGATGCAGCTTGCGGCTGCACCGTCGCTCAAGGGAGGAAATCCCCTGCGTGGAGGCTAAATCTGTCGTGTATCGGATATTTAGGAAGTGGAAATCAGTTCAAACTCTATTTGGACGATGCAGCCTGCGGCTGCACCGTCACTCAGGGGAGAAAATACCCTGCGTGGAGGCTAAATCTGTCGTGTATCGGGTATTTCGGGAGTTGAAATCAGTTTAAGCTCCATTTGGACGATGCAGCCTGCGGCTGCACCGCCGCTAAGGGGAGGAAATCCCCTGCGTGAAGGCTAAATCTGTCGTGTATCGGGTATTTCGGGAGTGGAAATCAGTTTAAGCTCCATTTGGAAGATGCAGCCTGCGGCTGCCCCGCCGCTCAGGGGAGGAAATCCCCTGCGTGGAGGCTAAATCTGTCGTGTATCGGGTATTTCGGGAGTGGAAATCAGTTTAAACTCTATTTGGACGATGCAGCCTGCGGCTGCACCGCCGCTAAGGGGAGGGAATCCCCTGCGTGAAGGCTAAATCTGTCGTGTATCGGGTATTTCGGGAGTTGAAATCAGTTGAAGCTCCATTTGGACGATGCAGCCTGCGGCTGCACCGCCGCTCAGGGGAGGAAATCCCCTGCGTGCAGGCTAAATCTGTCGTGTATCGGGTATTTCGGGAGTGGAAATCAGTTTAAACTCTACTTGGACGATGCAGCCTGCGGCTGCACCGCCGCTAAGGGGAGGAAATCCCCTGCGTGAAGGCTAAATCTGTCGTGTATCGGGTATTTCGGGAGTTGAAATCAGTTTAAGCTCCATTTGGACGATGCAGCCTGCGGCTGCACCGCCGCTAAGGGGAGGAAATCCCCTGCGTGCAGGCTAAATCTGTCGTGTATCGGGTATTTCGGGAGTGGAAATCAGTTTAAAATCTATTTCGACGATGCAGCTTGCGGCTGCACCGTCGCTCAAGGGAGAAATCCTGCGTGGAGGCTAAATCTGTCGTGTATTGGATATTTAGGAAGTGGAAATCAGTTTAAACTCTATTTGGACGATGCAGCCTGCGGCTGCACCGTCGCTCAAGGGAGAAAAATACCCTGGGTGGAGGCTAAATCTGTCGTGTGTCGGGTATTTCGGGAGTGGAAATCAGTTTAAACTCTATTTGGACGATGCAGCTTGCGGCTGCACCGTCGCTCATAGGGAGGAAATCCCTGCGTGGAGGCTAAATCTGTCGTGTATCGGATATTTAGGAAGTGGAAATCAGTTCAAACTCTATTTGGACGATGCAGCCTGCGGCTGCACCGTCACTCAGGGGAGAAAATACCCTGCGTGGAGGCTAAATCTGTCGTGTATCGGGTATTTCGGGAGTGGAAATCAGTTTAAACTCTATTTGGACGATGCAGCCTGCGGCTGCACCGCCGCTCAGGGGAGAAAATGCCGTGGGTGGAGGCTAAATCTGTCGTGTGTCGGGTATTTCGGAAGTGGAAATCAGTTTAAACTCTATTTGGACGATGCAGCCTGCGGCTGCACCGTCCCTCAGGGGAGAAAATACCCTGCGTGGAGGCTAAATCTGTCGTGTATCGGGTATTTCGGGAGTGGAAATCAGTTTAAGCTCCATTTGGACGATGCAGCCTGCGGCTGCATCGCCGCTAAGGGGAGAAAATACCGTGGGTGGAGGCTAAATCTGTCGTGTGTCGGGTATTTCGGGAGTGGAAATCAGTTTAAACTCTATTTGGACGATGCAGCCTGCGGCTGTCGCCGTCCGGCACACTAAGGCCTCTGGTCCATAACACCTTAGGATCCGTACCTAGGGAGTCATGGAGTCTTTGGCCACAAGCCACAATTTCGCCACCCTGAACTGTCGATCGCTGTCGAGTGATATCCAAAAAACTGCGCTATCCAGACTTTTGAGCTATTTCCATGCACCGTTTGCTGCTTTGCAGGAAACCCGCCTCAAGGATAGACCCGTCATCAGCGTCGGAGAGTACACCATCTACTGCGGTAACGCTGACGATAGGAGAGCGGGAGGCTGTGCAATAGCTGTAAGGAAGGATTTCAATGGTATGGTCAAGGAGTTCGGCTCAACGTCGTGTCGGAATGCATTCGTACGACTGCGGGATCACAGAGGATTCAATCTGTGGATAGTGAGTGCTCATGCGCCCACTGAAACCGCCGAAGACATTTCGAAGGATGCGTTTATGAGGAACTCAATACGTTGCTGGCCAGGATACCTTATCAACATGCTGTTGTCGTGGGGATTGACGCAAATGCGAAGATGGGACTTGATCAGGAATCCGAAGTACTCGGTAAATGGTTCTACCCAGTGGAGCAAACATCGGACAATGGCTACCGCCTTGCTGTCGACTTTTGTGAACGCAGTGGTCTGATTATTGCATCGACATTCAAGAGGAATCATCGCCGCCATCAGCTTACGTGGCAGGGACCAACCCGGCTATCTCCAGAAGAGCAGCGGAAGCGGAAGATGACAACTTTGAAACTACAGCTTGACTATGTCTGACGAGGAATATTCCAGTATCGGACATTCGAAGATCTAGAGCTGTGTGGGATGTCGCATTCGATTCGGATCACCGTCCTGTTCTGTTGAACTTCACTGCGAGGATTCATAAGAGGAAGCGAGGGGCTCAGCCTCTCCAGAGGATTGACATGACAAGTCTCAGAGATGAAAGAGTGCAGAAGGAATTTCCGACAACGCGTTTCTATTCACATCGGAGTACGGACTAAGAAGAAACTTTGCGACGCGGATTCTTTGTCAAGTGCATCCAGGACGCTTCGAAAGAGGCACTCCCGGTTGTACAGCCTAAGAAGAAGTTCGCCTACGTCTCAGAAGAAACAACATCTACCTACAACAGAGTATGTACTCTCGAACTGCAGGAAACTTCGTGGAGGAGAAGCGTCTGAGGAGGAAGTTGCGTCGGCAGCTTCAAAGTGACCGCGAACGAGAGTGGACGTGTAGAGCTAAGGAGTTCGAGAAGGCTTGGGAGGAGAAGAATCCGAAGAAAGCCTACACGTTGCTGCGACAGTATAGCGGGAAGATGAAGAGATGTTCTCCTGTCTTGAACACTACCAATGGAGTTGCAGTTGGTGATGCGACGCTGCCAATATGGAAGGATTACTTCAGTTCACTACTGAATCGTCCAGCGCCATCAGTACCTGAGCTCCCGCATGTTCAGAGAGCACATTACGATGTCAGTGAGGAACCGCCGACTGAGTCTGAAGTTTTGGATTGTGTCCGGAAAATGAAGAATGGAAAGGCAGGTGGAGATGACAACATCACTGCTGAAATGCTGAAAGCTCTTCCTCCGTCTGGGATTCGTGAAATGACCAACACCATCCGTGCCATATGGATGAGCGAAAGGATACCCGATTCGTGGAGACATGCGATCATCGTACCTCTTCACAAGAAGCTATCCGTCACGGATCCTAAGAACTACAGAGGAATCTCTCTACTTCGTGTCATGTACAAGGTTTTAGAACGTATCATTCTCGAGCGACTTATCAAACATCGTGAAGGAACGACCAGAGATGAGCAAGCCGGTTTTCGACCTGGAAGATCGACCATCGACCAAGTGTTCGTCGTGAAGAGTAATTGAATCGTGGCAGCGGTTTTCGAAGCCATTGCAGCTTGCTTTTTTGGACTTTGAAGCCGCGTTCGACTCTCCTCATCGTGATCGATTGCTCAATGCTCTGCGAGCAGATGGAGTCCCGGAAAAGTATGTTCGGTTAATCGAGGACATGAACAAAGGAACAACAGCAGCAGTTCGTACACCTGTCGGATTTACGTCAGCTTTCGAGGTGAAAACAGGAGTAAGGCAAGGAGCCGTTGCAGGACCTTTTCTTTTCAACTTCGCCGTTGATGACATCATGCGTAGAGTTGCAGGACAGTTTCCTGCGGATGTGATCCTAACACTATCAGGACGCTCCCTTGTCGACCTGGAGTACGCCGACGACATTGTGTTATTCGCTGAAAACAACGCAAAACTGCAAAGGATTGTGAACCTCGTTTCGAAGTATGCCGCAGCCTATGGACTTCGTCTTCGTCCCGACAAATGCAAGCAGATGTGGGTCTCTCAGAGGCCTTCAACTGGAGTTTGTGTGGACGGACAACGTATCGAACTGGTGGACGATTTCTGTTATTTGGGCTGTTTGCTGAAGAACGATGGTAGTTATGCAGCGGATATTCGACAACGATGTGCGAAAGCTACGTCTGCATTCAATTCTCTAACCAAGTGTTTGTGGTCTACCACCATCGCGAAGGAAGTCAAGTTGCGCGTCTACCTATCCGCTATTCGCCCTATCATGATGTACGGATCGGAGACGTGGGCAGCACCGAAAACGCAGATGGAAAGGTTGGATTGCACGGAGAGGAAGCTTTTTAGGCGTTTGCTTGGATATTTCTGGCCGCGTGTATGCCATAACGAAGACCTTTACAAGGAAATCGACGCAGTACATCAACGCTTGACACGAGGGAGGTGCCAGCATCTCCTAACGCCATCTCAAGCAGCAATGGAAAGTCGACTTCGACTGCTCGGGCATATACTAAGAAGGACTCCGGATCGTCTCGTACAACACGCTTTAAAAATGCTTCCAAATCCTGTCTGGAAACGGCCACCTGGGCGTAGGCGAAAGTTCTGGACGGATGTGGTTAAAGAGGATTTAAAGTCACTCGGCATCGAAAGACAGTTCAGGCGCGATGTTTCGTTTGCTTAGGAAATGGAATAGTGACAGCTGGATGGAATGTGTTCAAATTGTGGCTGAAGACCGTGAAAAATGGACACGGCTGACTACTAGGACGGCACACCTCGGTGAAGATGCGGAATGACCGCGTCAGGCGAAAGCCAACCGATTAAGTCAAGTAAGTCAGCCTGCGGCTGCATCGCCGCTAAGGGGAGAAAATACCGTGGGTGGAGGCTAAATCTGTCGTGTGTCGGGTATTTCGGGAGTGGAAATCAGTTTAAACTCTATTTGGACGATGCAGCCTGCGGCTGCACCGCCGCTAAGGGGAGGAAATCCCCTGCGTGAAGGCTAAATCTGTCGTGTATCGGGTATTTCGGGAGTGGAAATCAGTTTAAACTCTATTTGGACGATGCAGCCTGCGGCTGCACCGCCGCTAAGGGGAGGAAATCCCCTGCGTGAAGGCTAAATCTGTCGTGTATCGGGTATTTCGGGAGTGGAAATCAGTTTAAACTCCATTTGGACGATGCAGCCTGCGGCTACACCGCCGCTCAGGGGAGGAAATTCCCTGCGTGGAGGCTAAATCTGTCGTGTACCGGGTATTTCGGGAGTGGAAATCAGTTTAAACTCCATTTGGACGATGCAGCCTGCGGCTGCACCGCCGCTAAGGGGAGGAAATCCCCCGCGTGAAGGCTAAATCTGTCGTGTATCGGGTATTTCGGGAGTGGAAATCAGTTTAAACTCCATTTGGACGATGCAGCCTGCGGCTGCACCGCCGCTAAGGGGAGGAAATCCCCCGCGTGAAGGCTAAATCTGTCGTGTATCGGGTATTTCGGGAGTGGAAATCAGTTTAAACTCCATTTGGACGATGCAGCCTGCGGCTGCACCGCCGCTAAGGGGAGGAAATCCCCCGCGTGAAGGCTAAATCTGTCGTGTATCGGGTATTTCGGGAGTGGAAATCAGTTTAAACTCCATTTGGACGATGCAGCCTGCGGCTACACCGCCGCTCAGGGGAGGAAATCCCCTGCGTGAAGGCTAAATCTGTCGTGTATCGGGTATTTCGGGAGTGGAAATCAGTTTAAACTCCATTTGGACGATGCAGCCTGCGGCTACACCGCCGCTCAGGGGAGGAAATTCCCTGCGTGGAGGCTAAATCTGTCGTGTGTCGGGTATTTCGGGAGTGGAAATCAGTTTAAGCTCCATTTGGACGATGCAGCCTGCGGCTGCACCGCCGCTCAGGGGAGGAAATCCCCTGCGTGGAGGCTAAATCTGTCGTGTGTCGGGTATTTCGGGAGTGGAAATCAGTTTAAACTCTATTTGGACGATGCAGCCTGCGGCTGCACCGTCACTCAGGGGAGAAAATACCCTGCGTGGAGGCTAAATCTGTCGTGTATCGGGTATTTCGGGAGTGGAAATCAGTTTAAACTCTATTTGGACGATGCAGCCTGCGGCTGCACCGCCGCTAAGGGGAGGAAATCCCCTGCGTGAAGGCTAAATCTGTCGTGTATCGGGTATTTCGGGAGTGGAAATCAGTTTAAACTCCATTTGGACGATGCAGCCTGCGGCTGCACCGCCGCTAAGGGGAGGAAATCCCCCGCGTGAAGGCTAAATCTGTCGTGTATCGGGTATTTCGGGAGTGGAAATCAGTTTAAACTCCATTTGGACGATGCAGCCTGCGGCTGCACCGCCGCTCAGGGAGGAAATTCCCTGCGTGGAGGCTAAATCTGTCGTGTACCGGGTATTTCAGGAGTGGAAATCAGTTTAAACTCTATTTGGACGATGCAGCCTGCGGCATGACCTTGAACTCTAGCTATCTAGGAAGCAGGATTCCCTCAAAATATTCACAGCCAAAAAAAAATTAAAAAGCTGATTAGAGGAACTCAATAAAAAGGATAGCTCACTTGTCAATCGCGGTGTCCACATCGAACCGACATTCAGAGTCCTTCGAAAAATAGTATATATTTAACCCAGACAGAACATCACAGAGAAACATATATATGAGAGAAACGGCAAAAAAGTGTTGCCAACATTCATTCATTCAATCATTCAACGACTTTATTGTGGGAATAAATTTACCCTATTCCTAAGAATTCCATAGCTGCGTCAGTCGATAGAAAGGTACTGAACATGTTTTTCAACAAACTGTGGTGGAGGATTTTCTTTAAAAAAAATGATACGATTCTATTCATTCAATCACATTAGTGATGAAAACCTGATTAGCTTTGAGGTTAATACTTCCACAGTTAAATTCACGTGCAGCCCTGTTCTGTGCCTCTAATAGAATGTTTCCATCCAACATTGATAACCGTCTTCTTTCCAGTTTTCCGCAAATGGAACGCAGAATTGCACAAAAGATCCGAAAATTTCTGTCAACCCCCTAATCCATCATCAATATAAGGGGCGCCGGAGAAATTAGGCCTCTTTAGGGCCAGGTGAAATGTGATGACACCAGAGCGAGGAAGAGATGACAAAAATGACAAAAAAACAAAAAAAAAATGTGCTGTTGCGGCGGTCTTCGTTAATGGCGCGCTCTACTGCCAAAACACAGACGAGGCATGGGCGAAAAACTCGTCCATGCCTCGTCTCTTTAGTCACAGATATTCGTGATTTGCTGTTTAAAACTCAGTTTCTGCGTGGGCTGGTATCCTATTAGACCTTTGAGCACTACTGCTTTCTGGAAACTGGAGAAATTCATGCCTGTCGTAGTTTTGATGGGTGGAAAATGAAGGAGTGGACGAGTTTGGGCACAACAGTCGTGTGGTCCCGCTTAGATTGCCCTGTTCGACATGTACCACCGACAAAGGATTTCTTTTCCGTTTTTTATTATTAAAGGATCATGTTTCATCATATTATTACATTAGCAATATATTATCAATATCATGACACAATTACTATGAATAATTTATCTTCATTCTAAATCGTAATACAACAAATTTTGCTCATAACAACACGTTTTCACGCAACTACAATGCTGAAAAAGGAATCTTTTCATGCATAGTTTTCCATTCACTAACAATAAATACTCTAAATTGAAATAGTCGTATTTAAGTAAACGAAAGCACCTTAAAGCACTTGTGATTGATTACACTTCTGCTTATATCTGTACAGGAACACAAAATGGACATTCAATAAGATCGAGACGTACGAATGCAATGCAGGAGTACAAAATGGACAAGCAAATAGATGGAAACATGGGGAATCGCGGAGCGCAAAATCTGCCAAACCAATTTCTTGTGTTATTACGAGAACTATTCATTATTCGAATACCGTTAAGATCATATAACGCGCTCCTTGTGGATTTTTCGCAGTCCACAATATGCCATACATCAGTCGACTAGATCCGGATCTCCATTGCACTGCACGCAACATTTTCCGTCAGCCCAACTTCTTTGGCATTCTGCAGCGTCCTAATGTTCCGACTGTTTCGATGCATTTGGTATTCGACCGGCTCTGAAATATTTCTCCTAAACAGCTCTGAAAAGTAATTCAGAAAATTTCAAAGAGGAAGAACCAATATTTGATGTTATGTTATTATGAAATGAAAGGTACTCACTTCCGTATTGCTCCGCTCCAGCGTCTTGAACACTCGATCCACTTCGTATGCCCCTTCGTCAAGCTCGATTCCCGGACATTTACACTCTGAAAATTTTCGGATGGTTTGTGTTGAACCCGGTTACATTTAAGGAATAGAAAATAATGAGGAGGAAGGAATAGTGAAAGGTAGCTGGAGAATAGTGAAACCAACAGAATCACCAAAATGATGAAATGAAAATCAGGTTAACAAGCGTGCTCCATTGGAACAAATCAGAGATGATTGCGAACAGAGCGCGAGGCCGGGTCATGATTTATTCTCCCAGCGCGGCGCCGTTCAACTATTTCAGCAGGTCTCGCATGGAACATGCTGTCTCGCGAAGATTCCGCGTGGGAGCAGTCGCTGGCCTCGCGCTGAGGGGTGCTCCGCCCACCAATCGCGCTAAATGCCGAAAATGCCCCAGCGCCGCGCTGTCCGAATGTCAGAGCATTTCGCAACATTTCGCAGCGTTTCTGGCGTCTCTCGCCTCTCGCCTGGCAGCCAGCCAATCACATTGGAGCGCGTTTGACTCAAGCGAGCCTAGTTGAGCACAGATAAGTTGATTTCGAGTGTAGTACTGCATTTTCGCTCGAGAACTACTTTACTACAATGTGTAATAAAGATGCATGTAATGCTAAGACGCATATTGATTGCAAGTATGGACATTTGTATGCGGCTCAAAAACATTTCGTAACTTCTAAACGTTTTCCGTTAGAATTTACATGTATCACTAACAGTTAGACCTTGTCTCAAATAGTTTTGATCATTTCTGACTGGATCACACTCAAGCTTGGTGCGTTCCGAGTCCGTTCAACACATGCCTGATGTTGAGAGACCTGAATCTTACCTAATTGTGAGTCAAACTGGTATATACTAGACCAGCAGTGGACCGAGTACCCAGGGGTTGGGCAGGCTTGCGACCGGTCGCAACGGGGGAAGTCGTAATGAGAATTTCGAGCTTTTTAGAAACACAGAAAAAATTTAGAGATTTTGAGGGGTTCGTAAAATTTTGGAAAAAAATGGGGTTTATCTCCAAATTACTTGGGAGAGGTAGCCCATTTCTCCATTCCATGTAGGGGGGGAGTTCAGGGAAAATTTTGGTGCACCAAAGGGGAGTCATCAAAATTTTTGGTCACCAGGTCGCAACTTGGCCTGCTCAACCCTGCCGGTACCTCAAATTACAGGATTTATTGAGCAGGGATTGATGATTCGCTCAAATCTCTTTGCCTAATTATGGCTATTCTGATCAAGGGAAGACAAGACCTCGATATTTTTGATGAGGATAACTGCTGGGTTCGAACTTTTCGCGCGCACTACTCTGCTGCGATTCTAGTAGACCGAAAAAAGAAGAGCCGCTCCCGATATTGAGGGGAGTCTATTTTTTTTTCGAATCCACGTCAAATTTTCGTCCACCAAGGGGTTCCAGCATTTTGGGGAAGGTTTCGCTCAGACATACTAGAATTAAAAAAAACAAGGTATCCATCCCGCGGCCGAACCCCCTTACCTACAAATTATGGGGTACACTTTCGAAAAATTCCAACGAACAACCTGGGCTAGCAGATCCTACCGCCATCATTGGGAAGTGCTGCCGAGATGTCGTACGTTCGTGCCGTGGCAGTGTGGAGGAAAGAAGATCACCTCCGTGCAAACCGACGTCAATCCCTCCGCGGAGAGGGTTTTTGTCATGGGAGAGGTGCTGGCTGGCTGCAGCTCTCCTGAGGATTCTTCTACAAATGGCCGGCGTCGAAAGGAATCCAGGACCCGCGAAGAAGAAGAAGTACCCATGTGCCACTTGCGGCAGAGAAGTCAATTGGTATGGAACCAGCGTCCAAATGTTTTGGATGCGAAGGTGGAGTGCACTTCTCTTGTTCGGGTCTCTTGATTCTGTGAGAGCACCACGATTCTTCCTTTTCGTTGTATTGTATTGCTCCGCCTCCAGTAACTCAAATTCCTCATCCTACCAACCGCCCCCTATCTATTGTACACATCAATCTAAACGGCCTTCGGACCAAGCTTTCTGAATTATCTCTCTTTGCCCCGTACTCATCACCCGGATGTTATCATGGTCCAGGAGACCAAACTCTCTCCCTCTGCTACCTCTAGACATCCAAACATCCCGGGCTATACCCATATCATACTCCCAGGTCATCTCAAGGAGGCGGAGTCTCTACTTTTGTTCTGTCCTCTCTTCCCTCTCATTATTTAAACACTCCAGTGGATGGCACTCCTCAGTACCATCCCCATCCATCTACACTCTTAAAACACCACTTTCTCTTTTCAATATATACATTCCTCCTCCCACATCCTGTCCACCAACCTACAACCCTATCCCTCTACTCAAAGCAGCTGTATGACAGCTCTCTATCTTCCCTCAATTGTCTTTGCGGGTGACTTCAATGCTCACACGTTCTGCTCGTCACGCTCGATTCTGATGCTAGAGGAAATGACGTCGAAGACTGGGCGGATGAGTGCGACACTCGTTATCCTTAACGATGGCCCAGCCACCTTTCGTCTCCCTGCCTACGGTCGATCCTCCAGCCCAGACATCTCCTTGTCTCTTCTAATCTCTCCTAACGCCTGCTCTTGGTCTACATCCACAACTCTTTCCAGTGATCACATACTCGGTCTTTGTCAATATCGACTCTCTCCTAACTCTCTTGCTCCTAACCACAGAGTGACTTCGTCATCGTTCTTATCTCTCAATTTCAGGCCTTGCAGACTGGAGGCCTGTTCAGGAGGTTGCACTTCGCCAAGCGGCCGAATATCCGTGGAATGGCAGTGTACACCAGAAGGAGCGCCACCTCTCCTAATGCCATCAGGAAGGCGATGAAAGCTGCAGATCCCTGAAGGTCATTATCAAGACCTTCTTTCCCAATGTCACCAGGGGAGACACTGCAGAGATAAGGACAAGGGACGCAAAGAAGGCTGCTAATCATCTTGACCCAGACATTTGCCGAGCTGGATAATGAGATCAGGATGGACCTTGATAGGCACAAAGAAAGAATCTTGGGGAAAAAGTTCACTGAGAAGATGAACTTCCAGAAATGATGCAAGCAGCAACGTGGAAGGCCTTGAAAAGAAGGATCTCCGGAAAGTTCACCTCCGCCGAGCAATTCCACGATTGAATTCGACGGCGGAGTCTTCAAGTCAGGGAAAAGAGGCCGCAAATGCTCTTCAGGAAAAGCATTTTTCATAACTAAATCAAAGAGAGAAGCCAGAATAGAATAACTGTTCACGGGAACTCTGTAAACTGCCACTCATGGCTGAAGATGATGCAGTCACGCCCGCTCAGGTCGAGAAGGTTATCAAGGAAATGAAGTAACTCAAAGGCAGTAGGGCCAGATGGTTTGAGCCCAGCAGTTCTAAAGAGACTGCCAAATGAACTACTACACCTGCTCAGCTGACGTCATTAATACATCGTTTCGCACCTGTACATTACCTCAAGATTGGAAAGTAGCGCGTCATCCCATTGCCGAAGCCGGGTAAATCACCATCCACGGCAAAAGGTTACAGGCCAATCAGTCTTCTCTCACCTATTGCCAAGAAGATTGCTGAAAAATTGGCTGTGGAGGAGCTTGCCGAACAGGTAATATGCGCTCATAAACAACAAGCATCAACATGGTTTCCGTAGCTACATTCCACCACTACGGCCCTGCTGGGAAATTGTGAGCTATGTTTGGACGGCTTCAATGCCATGAAACCTCAGCACGTACCCGTAGGTTGTAGCCCTCGACCTAACAGAAGGCTTTGTGACACTGTAAATTTGGGCATTTTGTCCGGAGAGCCTGTTAAGGTCTACCATTCCGCCCTGGCAGAAGCGGTGGATAACCGCATTCACCAAGGACGTCGGGCAAATGTGCTATCTCAAGGGCACGTCTCCAATAGCATCCCAATTGCCGCCGGTGTACCTCAAGGAGGAGGTTCTATCGCCTTGCTCTTTTCAGTCTGTATATTGAAGATCTACCCGTTCCATCCCAAGACATCATCCTGGGTCGTGGCATATGCGGATGATATTGCTATACTATGCCGGGACCGCGACATAAATGCTTAGCTGCCAGTAAGATCAATGACTACTTGATCAGAGTTGCGAAATGTTTCTCGAATAGCAAGATGCTTACGGTCTCTGCCGCTAAATCATCCCGTAACCGTCTTTTCCACTGATGTGCGGAGCACTCAGTGCTCATCCCATGTTGAAATGGGACGACGCCTGCGCGGCCGCCCGATTCCCTAAGCTGCTCGGACTCGTGTTGGACCCTTCGCTGAGGTTTCATAAGAACACTGAGCAGAAGCAAGCTGCAGTGAAAACAAGACTTAACGTCCTACGTGCTCTCAACGCGGAACGTCCTGGGGGTGCAGTAAAGAAACGATCCTGACCACGTACAAGGCCATCGTACAGCCCGCCCTGGAATATGCTGCACCAGGTCTGGCAGCATATCGTGTCAGAGCACATCCTGGTCCAAGCTGCAGCGCATTCAAAAATGGGCATTGCCGAATCGCAACAGGCTGTTCTAAAAAGCTCTCCAGTAAGAGCACCTACACGCCGAAGGCTCGCATCCTGCCAGTTAAGGACCATTGCCAACTCCATGCACAACAGCTGTACATAAACATCCCTCGGAAGCAGCCAGGAATCATCCGTCATGAAGACTATTAGACCCCGTCAGAGAGAGAAGTATAAGAAAGTCGTTTGCCGATGCTCCCACGAGAAATCAATATACAGAGATGGACCAACGCACAACAAAGAACGCCTCCGTCTCTTACGTGCTCGACGCATACCCAATTCGTCAAGGATCACTTATGCAAGACCGCCGTAAACTCCATTCTCGGAGTCAGTGCCGCCTGAGGTCAGCGAAAAGCCGAGATGGAACTCCGGTGGGAACAGCGTGCCAGGTGCACCGCCACTTGCACCTCGTTGCCGCTGCGGGCACTCCCCCATGCTTATGTCTTATTAACATAAGATCGATCAGCAGCCAGACCTGACGAAGTGCCCGGATTGGCGTGGTAATAAAGGGCATACTACTGCGCACCTTTTCAACTTCCCGATGAGACCCACATCGTTCAAAAGCAACAGGTAGATCTGTGGACGAATCCGACGCTTGTGGCTCAGTTCCTCCAATCTATGACAGGACCTCTATATGGCTGCAGTAGAAAGAAGAAGAGGAAAAGGGTTTTGATTTGGCACAATAGTATTTGAGAGAATCCACGGTTAAAAAGAGTGAAATACTTGCAGCATTTGATTTCGCATGGAATTAAACACTGAAAGAATCGCTAAATATTCTATAAATGATGTGCTATTGATTTTGGGCTGTGCACCTTCTTTTTAAACATCAAAAAATTATTGTAGCATTGAGAAGACGAAATCAAGCAGTTTAAATTAAGGCGCAAACTCGGTGCACGTATGTATCCATCTATTTAAAATGAAGATTTTACTTCAGGCAGGTGCGATATAATAGACAATCGGTAGGGAACATATAGTGGTGAAAAAATTTGCTGGATCTCCGAGTCTTTTGCCAGAATCATTGGGTGCCCGCGACAAACTAACTTTTCAAAGAGCTCAGACTTACAAATTTTGACTATAAGCATTCGTGTTTCCAGAGAGCGCGTGTTTTGACCTTTGGGCTAAAAATCATTTTTCGATGTTTAGTAAAAAAGTGCACAGCCAAATCAATGGTACATGTTTCATTCAATATGCCGCGTTTCATGATTGTTTTATTCCATGCCAATTAAAATCCTCTAAGTATTTCACTTCTTTTAACGAGATTCCCACAATGCTGTTACTACGTCAAATCTTAACCCTTGCCATGGCGAGCCGTGATCATATAGACGACTTCATTTCATTTCCAGCGAAGTTTCGCTTGTATGAAGAAGATAATAGGTCGCTTCTGCTCGTTCTGATTATCTACCCTGCTCGGCACTGTAGGGCGCAAGTTACTTTCCCAGCCCCTCTACCCATTCCCAGCTGGATCACGCCAACTTTCCAGTCGCTCTGGGCATTCCCATTGGGGTTCAACTCACGTGCCCGGCGCACTCCCCCGCTTGCTTTCGCGCAGGCGTCTCTGGACCGTATGTACATCTCTCCCCGCACGTTCCCGTCCCGCGAAGCCGCTCTGTGATTAGTGTCGGGCGAAATTGACCAATCATGGATGGCCTTCGCGAGGAGACGGGGACATGCCTGGTCTCTCTGGCGTTCTATTCCCAATCCCGGGATTCGCCCACTTTTCCCAGCGCTCTGCACACCCCAATTAGGTGCCGCCCCTTTCAACACCGCAGCTCTGCACAGTCCCAGTTGAATCCGCGCTTTCCCGGTGCTCTGCGCACTAAGAGGTAGGTGCCACCCACATTCCCCGACGCTCTGTTTCCAGAATGGACCGCACTTTATTAACGTTAATCTTTTATGCTAACTTCCACATAGTCATCCGGGTGAAAATTGTCTTTCTCTCTTTCAGGCGGCTCTAGACTTGTAGAAAGGATAAAAGGCTCATTTCGGGCACACGGATCCCGTGCCCAATTGGGTCACTGGACATGGAGCAGTGGACCATGTGATCCTGATCCAAACCAAACATCCTACAGAGCTACTCTGACACTAAAATCTGTTAAGTCATGTCACGTTACCGAAAACCCCGAGGTTGGTGCAAAGTTTCTTGGGTGTGAAAATGAGTAAACTCCAAATACCGAGTGGTGCCGGTTGCCACAAAGACATGAAATTACGATATCAGTTGTATTTCTATATCAGACCGACCGACTTAAAATTCGCAAATGAAAGTTCAAAAGCGTTTTATGGCTTTGTGGCAATCAGCACCGCACGGTATTTAGCGTCTGGTGTGAAAGCTCGGTTGCATAATTCTATCAAAAGGGGTCTTCCAAGCGAAAGAGGTTTTGGTTCCGAGTCGAAAACGTTCCAACAAAGAGGGAACAATGTCAGGAAAGTGAAATGCAGAAATTATTTAAAAAAAGTGAACAATATAATTCCAAGGGCTGATACTATTGATAAACTTTCTTCTAAATGGCGAAAGCAAGCCGTTTGCTGTGTTATTACACTGGAAGCACTTTGGTTCCGAAAACGATTCTAAACAACAAGAATCATTAAAATGTATATGCATGTAAACCTGTGCCTGTCAAAGTTCAAGATGGTTTCGAAAAAGACTTACACAGATGGTTAGCTCCGGCTGTATGAGGAGAAAGCAGAACTGCAGAATAAGTTACAGCATCAAACAAGAGTATTTACATAAAGTATCAGGAAAGAGATAGAAGCCATTTTCACGGAGAACACTAAACTCTTCTCGTCAAATACCACAGCGACATGTTTTCGCTGTTTAGAAAGAAAATCAAATGAGATATCGCCTTGAAATTATAATGTTCACTTTTTGTTTACTCTCTGCATTTCACTTTCTCATTGAACTTATACCCATTTGTTGGAAACGTTTTTAACAAGAACCAAACCTCTTTCGCTTGAAGGCCCTTTGACTGCTTAAAAGCTTGGGCTCACTTTTTTGTGATATTGCGCAGTAATATCAAATGTATGTAATTCATGGAAAACTAGCATAGTTCATGCGCTTAACATTAAATCGGTGCATACATGGGCTGCTAATATTATAAACTTCTCGTCTTTGTCAAACAATTATAATTACAAGAAATTTACATTAGGCAAAATCGCCTCTGGATTTCCTGAATAGTTCGATTCTTGATCCATTATCGGCGATCCTTCTGAAACTGTGGTGAACATAAATACTTTACATACTGCTGTCAATATCTGTGCCAAAGATTCATAAATCAGCACAGAAGTTAAGACGACGTCCCGGTGACGTCATCAGAAACCAGATGCACTTTTCACAACGTTTTGATGACGGAACTATCGCAGACGAGGGGGCCACCCAGCAAACAAGACAGAAATCAAATAAAATAATTCACTGAGCACAATTTTAGACGCGCTGCAGCTTGGACCAGAGGTGTCCGACACGATAAGCTATGAACCCAAACTGGCGCAGCATACTCCAAGGCGGGTTGCACAATGGCCAGCTATACGTGGTCAGGATCATTTCTTTATTACGCGTCTGGGACATTCCACCAGAGCACGCCGGACGTTGAGTCTGGCGCCATATTGGCCTGCGTCATCCAGTCGTTCTTATGAAGCTTCAACGAAGGATCCAACACGAGTCCCAAAGCAGCTTGGGGAGTCGGGTGGCCTGCTGGTGAGAGTTTCGTCCACATTTCACCATAGGATGGGCACTTTCCACCTGTGCTCTGCGTGTGATGGAAGCTGCCGAGATGTGTCGTGCGTTCGTGCCGTGGCGGTGTGGAAACAACATCACCTTCGTGCAAACCGACATCACTCCCTCCACCAAGGGGTTTTTCGTCATGGGAGAGTCGCTGGCTGGCCCCAGCTCTCTGATTCTACTACGAGGGCTGGCGTCGAGAGGAATCCTGGGACCTCGTGCGAAGTATCAATGTACTTTTTTCCTTAAGAAAAGTCAACTGGGTGGAACAAGCGTCCAATGCTTTGGATGCAAGGTGAGTGCACTTCTCCTGTTCAGGTCTTAGTTCTGTGAGCATCACAACTCATCTAACCGTTGTGTTCTGTGCTCACTTTAGCAACTCTGATTTCTCATTCACCAACCGCCCCTCTCTATTGTACATATAGTCTTAACGGCCTTCACTTTTAAATTGTCTGAACTCTCACTCTTCGCACGTACTCATCATCCGGATGTTATTACTGGTTCAAAAAAACCAAACTCTCTCCTCTACCCATATCCCCAACCAAACATTCAGGCTACACTGCCTATCACATCAGACAGCTCTTGGAGGCGGGTTTCTACGTTTGTGCTTTCAACTTATTCTCATCTATTGATGTTCCTAGGACGGTACTCTCGAGTGCGTTCCGTTCACCTCCCTCTTAAAACTCCACTATCTCTATTTAATATTTACATCCCTCCTACCACTTCTTGTCCCCCAACCTACAACCCCATACCTCTTCTTTAAGCAGTTAGCGACTATCTGTATACTCTCTCCCCATCTGGCTGTCTTTGCGGGTGACTTCAATGCTCACACGTTCTGTTCTGCGCTTGAGTCCGACGCCGGAGGAAGACGTCGGGAATGAGGCTGAGGAGTGTCGATCCTGGTTATCCTCAGCGATGATCGCCCTACTCGTCTCCCCTTCCCTACGGCCGACCTTCTAGCCCGGACATCTCCCTCGTTTCATCCAATCTTTCCTAATTCTTGCACATGGTCCGCCACCACAACTCTTCCAGCGACCACATTTCCGTCTTTCTCCATGATGATCTCTCCAAACTCTTCTTGCCCATATACCAGTGATAAATCAACGTTCTTATCTCAATTTAGGCCTTGCTGACTGGGTCCTGTTCAGAGGTTGCTCCGCCAGACATGATATCATGGGAATGGCGATGCACCAGAAAGAGCATCCGCATATCTGCGACGCCATCCAGGAAGGCTACAAAAGCAGCCATACCTGAAGGACGTGTGAAAAGTTTCTACCCTAATGTCACAGGAGTTACGAAGATCAGGGACAAAGAGATGAGAGCTGATGCGTTTGTGGACCTGGTGTTGGCTGGATGAATGAAGGATCTGGTTCAACACCGAAAAAACAGTTGGAAGTTGCTGAAGATTGGGCACGAGAACGACGAACAACTGCGTGGAAAATGTTGAGAAGATATCTGAAAATTGCGCCCCCTCATGAACTCTACTGCAGAGTTCGATAACATCTTCAAATCAGGAAAGAGCTGCCGCATATGCTCTTGCAAAATTTCTTCATCACACGTACCAAGCAGTGGCTTACAAAACAAGTCACGGTAAGAGAACTAAGCCGTCTGCCGCTGATGGCATGAACGCCTGAGGCCTTTACTCCTGCTCGGTGCAAGAAAGGCTATCGAAAATGCGGAACTCGAAGGCTCTCGGACCTGATGGTATCCTCGGCAGCCATCTTGGCTTCACGGAACTTCTACCGATGATCGCAGATATCGTAAACACTTCTTTCAGAACCGCCACTCTACAAGCATGGAAGACCGCCAATGTGATACCCTGCTAAGCCAGGCAAATGCATAGCACGGTGAAGGGCTATCGCCCTATATTGTACATTATCACCGATCGCGAAAGTAGCCGAAAAGCTAATCGTAAGGGACGCAGCAGAGCAGAATGGAGCACAACAACATCAGCACTGGGTTTAGAAAGCTTTCACTCCACCACCCTGCCCTTCGGAGATTGTCAGCTATGCGGTCGATGGGTTCAATTTCAAAGCCTCTTAGAACAGTGGCCGTTGCCCTCGATCAACAAAGCATTTGATTCTGTAACCTGGGACTTTTATCCGAGAAACTGTGAAGTCCTCGCTGCAACCGTGAAGCGTTGGATAGCGGCGATTTGAAAGGTCGTCAGGCCAAAGTGCCCATTCCAGAATCACGTCTCCGATAGTATACCGCAGCAGCCGGTGTGCCGCAGGGAGTGGGTTTTGTCACCTGCCCTCTTTAAAGCCTGTTATATTGAACCTGCCCGAGCCTCCTGAGGGACATAAAAATTGTTGCGTATGCCGACGATATCACCATCATGTGCCGTAATCGTGACATACAGGTAGCCGCAAACAAGATCAACGACTATCTCGTCGAGCTTAAAAACTTTCTCGATAGTATGGTGCTCACAGTTTCCGCAGCAGTCTTCTGTTTCGGTATTCATCCGACCCAAAGGAACAGCGCCCAACCTGTTTGTCAGGTGGGATGGTGACCTCTTGCCTGGCGCAATTTCCTAAACATGGGCCTCGTTTGGACCCATCGCTGAAGTTTCACAAAAATGCTGAACGAAGCAGGCAATTATCAGGCAAAGCTTAATGTGTTAGAGCTCTAGGAGGAACGTCCTGGGGTGGCAGCAGAGACAATCTTGACGATATCGAGCTATTATGCAGCTGCATTGGGTATCACTGCACCTGTCTGGCAGCACATCGTGTCGGACAGTTCCTGGACTAAGATGCAGCGAATTCAGAATGCTGCACTACAGGCCACTGGATGTGCAAAAAGCTCACCGATTGAGCACCTTCCGCCGAGGCGTATCACCAGTGAAAGAGCATTGTCAGCTCAGGCTCAGCAGATGTTTGATAATGTCCTTAAGCAACCCTAATCTCCGTCAGAAGACTGTCAAATCCGTGAAGAGAGATCGATCAGAGTGCCGTTTGCCGATGCTCGAACAAAGTGAATGTACAGAGATGGACCGACTCGAATCAAGAACGGCTTCGTCTCTTACGCGCGGAGCACACCCGGTTTGTGAAGGATCATCTCGCCAAAGCGGCCGTCAACTATTCTCGGTGATGTGCCGCGGGAGTATGATACCAGGTCGAGCTCGGTAGGCGCGCCAGGTGTATCCTCGCTTCGTTGCGCTGCGGACATTCTCCATTGCTTATGTCTTACCTGCACAGGATCGACAATAGTCAGCCCTGACGTGTGCCCGGACTGTGAAACCAAGGCCGACACTAAACACCTATTTGACTGTCCGAGAAGAAGCCAGCAACGCTCACTACAATAGACTTGTGGACCAGATCAGTGCTGGTCGCCCAGTTTCTCAACGTGACGAGAAACCCCTCAGTGGCTGCAAGAAGATTATCAGTGGAAAAGACGGTGACGGATGATTTGGAAGCAGGGCGAGAGCATTTTGCGACCGAAGAAACGCTTCAACTCGATCAAGTAGTCATTGATCTTACTGGCGCTGCTACCTTAATGTCGCGATCTCGGCACAGAATAGTAATATCATCCGCATATGCAACGACGTTGATGTCTTGAGGGAACAGGCCAGATCTTCTGAATACAAACTGAAAATGCAGGCGATAAAACTCCTCATGGAGGACTTTTTAGCGGCGATGGGGATGCTATTGGAAACATGTCCCTGGAATAGTACATTTTGCCCGACGTCCTTTAGTGAAGGCAGTTATCCACCGCTTCTGCCATGGCTTGATGGTGGACTTCAACAGACCTCTCTGATAGTAGGCCTAGATTGACAGTGTCAAATGCCTTTGTTAATTCGAGGGCCACACCAACAGTACGTTGGAGTTTGATGGCAGTAGAAACCCTTCAGTCCAGAACGCAGCTCTAAATCTCCAACAAGGCCGTAGTGGTGGAATGTAATTTGCGGAAACCATGTTGGTGCTGCTGTCCGCTGTTATGCTCCGTGCAAGCTCCTCCACGACCAGTTTTCGGCAATTTTGCCGATGGGTGAAACAGACTGATCGGCCGGTACCCTTTAGCCGTGGATGGTGGCTTTCCCGGCTTCGGCAGTGGAATAACACGAGCACTTTCAATTCTGGGGTAAAGTACATGTACGAAACGATGCATTTATGACGTCAGCAATAATGGGCAGTAGTTCACTGGGCAGTCTCTTCAGGACTGCAGGGCTTAAACAAATACAGCCCCCTGCCTTCGAGTTGCTCACATGGTTTTCCGAATCTCCACCGGGAAGTTCAAAGCAGTCCTTAGTAAGATCAATTCCATCAGCAACACTAGTTTGCTGCAAAATGCCCCTGAAAGACATATTTAGATGTTTGGTCAGAGAGAAGTAGGAAATGGAGATTTCGCCAGAGAAACATTTTTTCGAGGGTTTGAAAGAATCACCCCAAAGTTGAATTTCACGCAAATGAGTCCAGGATCTCCTGGACCGAGAATCTGTTCTTGATCTGGGTGTAACGTACGTTACAAAGTTTGGTCCCTAGCAAATACATCTGTCGCTGGAGTCTAAAGACCAAAATGAGAGTCAACTTCATTTTGAGGCATTCAAATCCGTAGCCCGCTACTGCTTTTCCAAACTTTTCACGTAGCTGCCGAGATGTCGTACGTTCGTGCCGTGGCAGTGTGTAGGAAAGAAGACCGCCTCCTCACGTGCAAACCGACGTCAATCCCTCCGCGGAGAGGGTTTTGTCATGGGAGAGGTGCTGGCTGTACAGCTCTCCTGAAGATCCCTACAAAGAGCCGGCGTCGAGAGGGATCCAGGACCCGTGAAGAAGAAGAAGTACCCCATGTGCCACATGCGACAGAGATGTCACTTGGAATGGAACCAGTGTCCAATGGCTTTGGATGCCAAAGGTGGGTGCCGCTTCTTCTTCTTCTTCTTCGCAACCACGTCGAGAGTTTTGTCATAGGTGGAAAAGCTGGGGCGACCAGTAGTCGATTCGTCCATAGATCCATTGTGGTCAGCGTGGTACGTCTCTGGACGGGTTCCAATAAATGTGCTGTATCATACGGCCGATAGTAGTCCGAGACAAACATCAGATTTGCTGCTGTCAATCTTGCTGACGTAGGACATGAGCATTGACAAGTGACCGCAGCGCAACGATGCGAGTATCGCATCTAGCCCTTCTTCCGAGTTGAGTCTCCGGATTTGCAGACTGGGGGCGGTACTTCTCTAGTATAGGATTCACCGCCCCTTCTCAAGATGACACCGTACGAACTTGGTGTGCTCCTCAGCGCAAAGACGGACTCGTTTTTGTTGCGAGTCGTGCCATCTTTACAAGTTAACCTTACATGAAGCATCGGCAAAAACGGAGCTCCTCAAAAATGCCTATATGCTTTGAAGGGCGAGAAATTCCAATGGTGGACGAGTTGTCTCAGGCCTCTGTATTTCTCTTGATCAGCTTAATCGGCACGAGAGCAGAACAGGATGAGGGAGATAGATCGGAAGAGAGTGAAGAACGACGAGTCGGTTGAAAATCATCCATACATCTGGCCGCTATTGAGATCCAGAAAATCGGGAAGGGCCGGACCTGTGGTGGTGGCTGGAGGGGTCGGGCCCGTGGTGGTCGCTTATATCTCTACGCTCATTTGGAAGGAATTGAGATCTCGCATTTTGGCACATTTCATGGGGAGGGGTCTTCTACACAGCTACACGAAAATCTCAAAATTCATATCTGAGGGTGTACTGTGCCTTTTAAGCACTCTCCAGGACGGGTTGGTTTGGTTGCTTAATAATATTAGTGTGTGGCGTCAGCACACTAAGGCCTCTGGTCCATAACACCTTGGGATCCATACCCAAGGAGTTCATGGAGTCTTCGGGTACAAGCCACAATTTCGCCACCCTGAACTGTCGATCGCTGTCGAGTGATATCAAAAAACTGCGCTATCCACACTTCACAGGCTATTTCCAAGCACGGTTTGCTGCTTTGCAGGAAACCCGCCTCAGAGATAGACCCGTCATCAACGTCGGAGAGTACACCATCTACTGCGGTAACGCTGACGATATAGGAAAGTGGGAGGCTGTGCAATAAGCTGTGTAAGGAAGGATTTCAATGGTATGGTCAAGGAGTTTGGCTCAGCGCGTCGTGCGGGAATGCATTCGCTGACTGCGGGATCACAGAGTATTCAATCTGTGTGGATAGTGAGTGCTCATGCGCAAACCGAAACGCTCATGCG
The DNA here is from genome assembly GCA_029168955.1 of Aplectana chamaeleonis. Lineage (NCBI taxonomy): Eukaryota > Metazoa > Nematoda > Chromadorea > Rhabditida > Cosmocercidae > Aplectana > Aplectana chamaeleonis. The sequence continues at coordinate 94,777 of JAPDOI010001843.1, read as the reverse complement.
TCCACTGGAAACCGCCGGAGGACAATTCGGAAGGATGCGTTTTATGAGGAACTCAATACGTTGCTGACCAGGGCACCTTGTCATTATGCTTGTCGTGGTTCCAGGAGGAAGAGCTTCCTCGCTGCATCCGGAGGTAGGAGGAAGAACTTCCACCCGGGACCCCACGGCTTTGTAACGACTCCAACTTATCCCGGGACTGCACGCTCTGCTCGCTTCCCTACACTGCCACTGCAGGAGAAAAATACTACTAGGCCCTACTGGAGTAGTACGGACTAAGAAGAAGCTTTGCGACGCGGATTCTTTTGTAGAAGTGCATCCAGGACGCTTCAGAAAGAGACACTCCCGGTTGTACATCCTAAAGAAGAGTTTGCCTACGTCTTAGAGGAAACGTCTCTACTTACAATAGGGTAAGTGCTCTCCGAACTGCAAGGAAACTTCATGGAGGAGAAGCGTATGAGGCGGAAGTTGAGTCAGCGGCTTCAAAGTGACCTTGAACGAGGCTGGAGCTAAAGGAGTTCGAGAAGAAGCAGGAGGAGAAGAATCCGAGGAAAGCCTACACGTTGCTCAAACAGTGTAGCTGGGAAGATGAAAAAGATGTTCTCACAATGTCTTGAACAACACCAATGGAGTTGCAGTTGGTGATGCGACGCTGTCAATATGGGAGGATTACTTCGGTTTCACTACTGAATCGTCCAGCGCCATCAGTACCTGAAACCGCATGTTCGGAGTGCACCTTACGATGTCAGTGAGGAACGCGCCGACTGAGGCTAAAGTTTTGGATTGTGTCCGGAAAATGGAGAATGGAAAGGCAGGTGGAGATGACAACATCACTGCTGAATTAGCACCAGCTTTTCCTCCGTCTGGGATTCGTGAAATGACCAACACCATCCGTGCCATATGGATGAGCGAAAGGATACCCGATTCGTGGAGACATGCGATCATCGCGCTCCTTCCTAAGAACCCTATCCGTCACGGATCCTAAGAACTACAGAGAAGATCTCTCTACTTCGTGTCATGTACAAGGTTTTTAGAACGTATCGCCTCCGAGCGACTTATCAAACATCGTGAAGGAACGACCAGAGATGAATGACCGGTTTTCGACCTGAAAGATCGACCATCGACCAAGTGTTGGTCATGAGAAGGAAATAATTGAATCGTGGCAGCGGTATTCGAAGCCATTACAGCTTGCTTTGAGACTTTGAAGCCGCGTTCGACTCTCCTCATCGTGATCGATTGCTCAATGCTCTGCGAGCAGATGGAGTCCAGGAAAAGTATGTTAAGTTAATCGAGGACATGAACGAAGGAACAACAGAAGCAGTTCGTACACCTGTCGGATTTACGTCAGCTTTCGAGGTGAAAACAGGAGTAAGGCGAGGCCGTAGCAGGACCATTTCTTTTCAGCTTCGCCAGGTTGATGACATCATGCGTAGAGTTACAGAGACAGTTTCCTGCGGATATGATCCTAACACCATCAGGACGCTCCCTTGTCGACCTGGAGTATGCCGACGACATTGTGTTGCTTCACTGGCAACGCAAAACTGCGAAGGATTGCGGGCCTCGTTTCGAAAGTATGCCGCAGCCTATGGACTTCGTCTTCGTCCCGACAAATGCAACCAGATGTGGGTCTCTCAAGAGGCCCATTCAACAGGAGTTTGTGTGGACGGACAACGTATCGAACTGGTGGACGATTTCTGATATTTGGGCTGTTTTGCTGAAGGGCTTGATGGTAGTGATACGGCGGATATTCGACAACGATGTGCAAAAGCTACGTCCACGCATTCAGTTCTCTACAACCAAGTGTTTGTGGTCTACCCCATCGCTAAAGGAAGTCAAGTTGCGCGTCTACCTATCCGCTTCCTTCGCCCTATCATAATGCTTGCGGATCGGAGCACGTGGGCGGCACCGAAGACGCAGATGGAAAAGGTTGGATTGCAGGGAAGGAGCTTTTGAAGCGTTTGGCTTGGGTATTTCTGGCCGTGTGTATGCCGTAACGAAGACCTTTACAAGGAAATTCGACATAGTACATCCAACGCTTGACACGAGGAAGTGCCGCCCGGCATCTAACGCCATCTCAAGCGGCAATGAAAAGTCGACTTCGACTGCTCGAGTATATACTAAGAAGAACGCCGGATACGTCTCGTACAACACGCTTTAAGAATGCCTTCCAAATCCTGTCTGGAAACGACCACCTGGGCGTAGGCGAAAGTTCTGGACGGATGTGGTTAAAAGAGGATTTGAAGTCACTCGGCATCGGAGAGAGACTGATTCAGGCGCTATGTTTCCGTTTCGCAGGAAATGGAACAGTGACAGCTGGATGGAATGTGAATTTCAGATTATGGCTGAAGACCGTGAAAAATGGACACGGCTTGACTTAATGGGACGGCACACCTCGGTGAAGATGCGGAATGACCGCGTCAGGCGAAAGCCAACCGATTAAGTCAAATGAAGTCAAGAATAATATTGATTGGTAATTGCTGGGCTTGGAGCTGACGGTATCCCTTCACGAAAGGCAATATCAAAGACTTTCGGCATTCTGGAATACTGACTAGGGGAACTCTTTGCACATCCGGTGGCAATGCGCAAGAGCGGCATTTGTACGCGTTGCATCTTAAACCAGGAAGATTCTGAAACTAGATGCTGCCAAACCGGTGCATGACGTATTCCATGGCTGGCTGAAGAATCGCCTTATACTGTCATGAGTATCGTTTCCTTGTTGCTAACCGCACAGAGGTACCGCCTTTAGGGCCCTGAGAGAACGTGGGATTTGGCTTTAACAACAGCCTGCTTCTGCTCGAGTATTTTTATGAAAACTTGAGCGACGGATCGAGCGCACAATGACCTGAGCAGTTTGGAAAATCGAGCAGCAGACAGACGGTCTCCCAATCCCATCCTCTACCTCCGGATGAGCTCTGTGCTCGGGTTGGAGTCCGTTGTAAGGTGGATACTGACTTTGATTTCGATGCGGGAGATCTTTAGCATCTTGAGTCGAAGAACACTCTTCAAAGCGTCTTCAGGTACTACGTTGATCTTGGTAGCGGCTACGCTTATATCCCGGTCTCGACATTACGCAGTTGTTATATCATCGGCGTAGGCGACAGTCTTGATATCCTGTGGTGGTTCCAGGCATATCTTCTAGATACAGACTGAAAGAGAGCTGGTGATAAAACACCGCCCTGGGGACTCCAGCTGCCATAGTATAGAATACTGTTGGAGGACATGGACCTGGAACATGACTCTTTGCTCCGTCGACCTTTGATAAAGGCCGATATCCAGCGCTTTTGCCACGGTGGTATCGACGACTCCAAAAACGTTTCTTGACCGGATTCCTAGGTTAACCGTATCAAAAGCCTTGGTGAGATCGAACACGACAGCAACAGTTCCTCAATAGCTTCAAAGCGTTGAACTCCGTCGATTGCATAGCTAGTAATTTCTAGCAACGCAGTAGTTGTAAAATGCAAACCTTTTGAACTTCCCGTGTTGAAACAATTGTTTCTCGTTATGCTCTGCTAAATTCTCCACAATAGGCTTTTCGGCTACCTTGGCGAAAGGTGACATCAAGCTAATGGGTCGATAACCCTTTACTGACGACTGAGGCTTTGCATGGCTTTGGCAACGGGATGACACGTTGGCTGTCTTCCAGTTTTGGGGAATAATGCACGAGCTGAATGAAGTGTTAATGCAATCAACGACGAGTGGAGAATCTCAGTCAGAAGCTTCTTCAGTACAGCAGAACCAAATGCCGCCGTCCGGGACCGACAGCTTTTGGAATTCCGCTGTCGCTGTATTATCTTCTCTACGTGCGCCACAGTGTATGCATCGTATGCGCATGAGCGGGAGGCGGCACGGCTCTCACTGTCACTCTATTCTGCTGGACCTCGCCTTGTGACAAAGAAACTTTTTCCAAGATAATGCTGCTTCCTTACCCCGTCTTGGAAAACGTTATTATCAAATTTAATGGTGGATACGGTGGCTGGCGAGCTCTTTCCAGATTCCGCGTGCCTTCCCAAGTAGAGCACTGTCCGCCTTGAAATTCCAACTGTCCCGTGAACTTTTCCCATTCTTCTTTCTTGTGCCTGGCTCCAGATCTTTTCTGCTCCCGTCATCTAGTTGAGTTCAACGATAGGGTCTAGATGGTCGGCAGCTCTCCTAGCATCTCTAGTCCTAATCTTCTGGAGAAATTTGGTGCCTTCAAAAAACTTGGTACGAGTAAAACTGGCTCCTGGGGGCAGCCGAGTATCCCCTTACATGGCGCTTGGATTACTCTGAAATCCTGCTCTTCCTCTTTTGACTATTGTTCGTTCCAGTTGGATTTACAATGTTTTTACATCTTTGACTACTTCTGTTTGAGGTTGTTTTTTTGTCTCATTTTTTTCTTTTTTTCTTTCATATGAGTGTAAACTTATTGTGAATATATATATATATATATATATATATATATATACTCATATATATATATATATATATATATATATATATATATATATATATATATATATATATATATATATATATATATATATATATATAGTATATATATATATATATATATATATATATATATATATAGTATATATATATATATATATATATATATATATATATATATATATATATATATATATATATATATATATATATATATATATATAATTTCTCTAGTGATGTTTGGATAGAACATCTTAACTTGCGGCCCAACAGGGATAGCCGCCACTCTTCATGTGCCAGCAGATTACATCAGACAGGTGGTGCTCCTTTTGGTGCACATTGCCGTTCCACGGATAATCAGCCGTTAGGCAAGTGTAATCCTTTCACTAGACAGGCACCAGTCTGCTTGGCCTAAATTGAGATAAGAACGATGACGAACACCTGTATAGGGAGCAAGAGAGTTAGAGAGATCGATATTGACAGAGACCGGAATGTGGATCACTGGAAAGAGTTGTGGATGTAGACCAAGAGCAGGCATTAGAGAGATTAGAAGAGACAAGGGGGATGTCTGGGCTGGAAGATCGGCCGTAGGCAGGGAGACGAGTGGGCTGGGCGCATCGTTTAAGATAACCAGATCGCGCACTCCTCCGCCCATTCTTCGGCAATCATTTCCTTCTAGCATCATGAGTCAAGCGACGAGCAGAACGTGTGATAGCAGTGAGTACACGAACAATTGAGGAGATAGAGAGCAGTCATACCTGGCTGTAGCGAAGTGAGACACGGTTGTAAGTTGATGGGCAGGATGTGGAGGGAGGAATGTATATATTGAAAGAGAAAGTGGAGTTTTTAGAGGTAGATGGATGAGGATGTATGAGAGTGTAATCCACAGGAGTGTGTGGAATGATGTGAGAAGAGAGGACAGAACAAGACTCCGTCTCCAGCAACAACTGAGGGAGCATGGAGATGTCACACAGCTAGCCTAAGCAGACACGCTGTAGTTCATGGCAGATGGAGGTAAATGCAGTGAAATAGTAGAAAGGGAGCTTAGAGGGATGACTAGTAATCTGATGTATCCATCAGATGTAAACGACAGAGGTAGAGAGGATGTGACTAAGATCCCTGGGTCTCTGACACAGACCTGAGATGACTCAGGATTATGATATGCCCAGTATAGCCTGGGATGTTTGGATGTCGAGAGGTTGCAGAGGGAGAGAGAGTTTGGTTTCCTGAACCATGGATAACATCCGGGTGATGAGTACGGGCAAGAAGAGAGATAATTCCAGAGAGCTTGGCGCGAAGGCCGTTGAGGAATTTATGCGTACAAATAGAGAGGGGGCGGGTTTGGTAGATGAGGAATTGGGGTTACCGTGACAGACACACAATACAAACGAAAGGAAGAAATCGTGGTGCCTCACAGAACTGGAGACCCTAACAAGGAGAGTGCATCCACACTTTGGCATACAAAACATTGGACACTGGTTTTCCATCTCCAAGTGACATCTCTGTCGCATGTGGCACATGGGTACTTCTTCTTCTGAGCGGAGTCCTGGGTTCCTCTCGACGCCGGCTTTTTGCGGTAGGATTTTCAGGAGAGCTGCGGCGTGCCAGCACCTCTCCCATGACAAAAACCACTCTCCACGGAGGGATTGGCGTCGGTTTGCACGGAGGAGATCTTCTTTCCTCCTTACTGCCACGGCACGAACGCATGACATCTCGGCGGCAGGCGCTTACTCACCGTAACAAAGCAGTTAGATATTAATTGAACACGTTCAGAAAGAACGGATCTATGCGGAAAAATGGCATAATGGAAATTGCGCTGGGGATGTACCGGTTAGTGGAACATTTATTGGCCGCGGCTTATTTTCTTGTACCATTTTGTAGATTGCCTAATGCTCTCGTTTCAGCCGAACAACAGATGCTGTGTAGCTGCTCGTTTTGAACAGGGTTGGGCGCGATGTAATCGAAAATGCTCTGACAGAGATTTCACTACTGTTCTCAGAAAAACGGCATTTTAGAAAAGAAGCTTAACATTGGAACAGCCACCGAAAATTGCATTTTTAGGTTTGTTCAATGTGTTTTTGTTTGCAGCCCTTGAGACTGCTCCTATTAAGTGAAAACCCACTCGATGTATCCCATTCCAGGATTCTGGGCTAATTCTCTGTTCAGATCAAACATACTCATTACGGAGCGTTCATAGTCTCTCGGCAAACGACCCACCAACCCTCGCGCCAAGCTCGTCTTATGATGAATTTCATTTTTCTGCTGCGGGAGCAACTGCGTCTTCGCTGCGGCGACCAGTGTTGCGGTAGCGGCAGCTACCGATGACGCTTTAGTGATGCCGTTGCCTGTATTGTTCATGTGCTGACCTGTTTTTGACAACGTGAGTCCATGTGCTCCACCTACTTTCACAAGTTAGCAGCCCCTGAGCCCATCGTGAAATCAGCCGGGGCCGCTTCGATTCCACACACTCCTCGGTTGACATTTTTGTGCATGGTGCAGCCACATACGTTGTTATTAAATTACTACTAATTATTTATACTTCGATCTCGTTGGCAGCTATTTGGCCTATTTGTTAACATTCCCTCCCCCCTCCTTGGTTTGCTGGCGCCTTCGTCAGCAGCAATCGTGATAGTAAAATCTTCAACCACGGCTTCCGAATTTCTTGGTCCATCTACGACGTTAACTATGGAACCCGCGTCCTACACCAACATTTGTACTATTCGCGACCCCTATAAACGTGCTATCCACGTTGACCATAACCGCGTGGCTTCCTATGCTTTTTTGCTCGCGCAACTCCTGACAGTGCGTAGCGACTGCTCACCAACCTGCTCCTTTTTCAGCCTGCAGCCAGCATGCGTACATATGCTTCGTGCTGCGTGCATGAGCACCTATTCCCTCCTGAAATTTCTCAAGAAACTGGCCCTTTGCTGTCATTAGTGAGGAACAGTCGTTCTTGTGGACGCCCATTGCTGCACAGGGCTTCCACATCTGCGGAATAATATTTAGCAGTCTTGATGTCGAAGCGCATCGTGATAAGCGGCATCGCTTGTGACTTGGAAGGCGTCGGTTCTCTTTTGACGGTTTCTGTCCAGCACCGAAATCTCCTCGCTGCCTACTCAGCGCGAAAACTTCTGTTCCAGCTCTTTGGTGCTAACACCATTCTTGTCGCCCTACATGGTATTCCCATTCAAAGCGGGTTCATCTGAAGCAGGGGATACAAGATTCGGAATTCGATTCTGTCTCGCTTGCGAAAGTTCCGTGGTAACCTCATCTAGCGTGTCATTCCAGCAAAAAAAATCGGCTATCTCTCCGGCCCTACTGCCCTCTCATATTCGAACTAAAAACCCGATGGCATGATGACAAGAGTTGTCAACTCCGTTCTCCTATAAGTAGCGTTTTCCTAGGGTGCGCTTTTGGCGTATCTGATGCTAGCTTTTGCTAAGTCCGTCAACTGCAGAAATCTCGATGTTCAAAGCGCTTTCTTCTTCTTCTTCTGCAGCCTCAAAGTGGTTTTGTCATAGGTTGAGGAACTGGGCGGCGCTTGACAGGATTCGTCCAAAGGTCCATTGTAGGTTAAGGAGGTAGGTCTCTTCAGGCATATGAACAAGTTGCGCCGTGTGCGTGTCCGGGAGCACCACAGTCCGGGCATGCGTCTCGGTCGGCTGCTGTCGATCTTGTTTGACGTAAGACATGAGCAGTATAGAGTGACCAAAGCGCAGCGAGGCTTAAAAACACACATCTGGCTCGTCTACCGAGTTGAGACTCCGGACTCGCAAACCCGAGGCAGCACTGCTCCAAAGATAGGGTTGCACAGCCGCCTTCGTGAGATATCACTCGTACAAACTGGGTGTGCACTCCTCACGCAGAAGACGAGAGCCTTTCCATGTTGGAGTCGGCCCATCTCTGTGCATCAACTTTACGAGGAGCTTCGGCGAACGGCGTGCTAATCGACCTCTCTCTCTTATGGGCTTCATGATTCCCTTTGTCGGATGATTCCGGCTGTCTCAGAACGATGTATACATCTGCTGTGCCTGGGTTCCCACAATGCTCCCTTGGCCCGGCAATATGCAGGAAACCTCCCGCGTGAAGATGTTCTATTGGAGGCTCCTTGCACAACCGGTAGCAATTTCTAAGCGCAGCATTCTGTACACACGCTGCAGCTTATTCCAGGAGCTGTCAGACACCAGGTGCTGCCACACTGGTGCCGCATATTCCAGAGCCGGCTGAAGTATTGCTCTGTAGGTTCTCAATATAGTCTCTCGGCTGCTTCCCCGCATGATGCTCATCCGAGAGCTCTCAAGATATTAAGCCTAGCCTTGACGACTGTTTGTTTCTGTTCCGCGTTTTGCGGAACTTCGGTGAACGGATCAAAGAATAAATTGCCAAGCTTGGCTTGGGGAATTTTGCTGCTGGCAACAGGTCACCATCCATTTGACATCTGGATGGGCACTGTGTTCCTTCGTGTTTGTTGTGAAACACTGGAACAGAAGGATTTTGCAGCAGAGACTGTGAGCATCATTTTATCGAGGAAGAGCTTCAACTCGCGGCGAGATAGGCGCTGATCTTGTTAGCGGCTATCTGCAGGATCACTGATCCTGGCACATGATGGTGATGTCGTCAACGCATGCATAACAATCTTTACATCATTGGGAGGCTCAGGATGTCCTCCAAGATACCCAGGCTGAACAGGGCGGGGGACAACCACTCCGCCTTGCGGAACACCGGCTGCTATTGAGAATGTGCTATCGAATACGTGATTCTGGAACAGAACCTTAGCCCGGCGGCCTTTAGTAAACGCTGCAATCCATCGCTTCTGCCAGCGAGAACTTCAACAGTTTGTCGGACAGCAGTCCCAAGTTAACAGGAAGTCAAACGCTTTGCTCAGGTCGAGGAGCGACGGCCACCGTTCTCAGGGGCTTTCTCATGTTGAACCCATCATTACCGCAAAGCTCACGATCTCCAATAGAGCAGTAGGAGAAAGAGTGAAGTTTCCTGAACCCATGCCACGATGCTGGTGTCGCTCATTTTAATCAGCCAGGTCCGTCACGATCAACTTTTCAGCTAATTTAGCAACGAGCGATATGGCAGGCTTATTGGTCGAAAGCCTTTTACGCCGTGCTTTGGGACTTGCCTGGCTTTGGCAACGGTATCACATTGGGTGTCTTCCAAGCTTGGGGTAGAGTGCAGGTTCGGAAAGAAGTGTTAATGATGCATCTTACCCAAGCATCGGTAGAAAGTTCCGTGGGGAAGCTTCTTCAGGATGGCAGGGAGATACCAAATCAGGCCCGATAGCCTTCGAATTTCGCATTTCTTTGATAGCCTTCTACTTTCCTGTGAGAGTAAAGGCCTCAGAAGCGTTCATGAGCGGCAACCGGCTCAGCTCTCTAACCGTGACTCTGTTTTTGCACGCCTCGCTTGGTGCGTGTGATGAAAAAATTCTTGCCGAGTGCGTAAGCAGCCGCTTTCCCTGATTTAGAAGACGTTTTCCTCCGAACTCCAATAGCCCGGAGCTCATCGGGGAGCGGACTTGCCGGAAATTTTCCTCAACACTTTCCACGTCGTAATTCCGTCCGCCTTGAAATTCAGCTTTTCAGTGAACTTCTCCCAGCATTCCCTCTTGTTCTTTATCAGATCCTGCTTGATCTCATTATCCAGCACAGCAATCTCCGAGTCTAGATGGTCTGCGGCTCTCTTCCCATCTCTGGTTCTTATCTTCTGCAGTATTTCCCTGCTGACATTTGGAAAAAGGTCTTTACACGACCCTCAGGAAGATTGCTGCTTTCATGGCCTTGCGGATGGCGCTTGTTAGATGGCGCTCTTTCTGATGAACATCACCATTCCATAGGTAGTCGACCGCATGGCGGAGTGCAACATCTCTGAGACAGGTGTCCAGTCTGCTAGGCCTAAGATTAAGATATTCTTCACTTCCGCACTGCCGTTCAGTCCGCAAAGTGCGCTTGATTGCGAAAATCGTGCTGCGGCGCGGTTGCCGTATCCTCGGACAGGGATGTGGGATCGCACCCGGGCGGTGTGGATCACCCGGGCACCAAAGGCCAAAAGCGCCCGGGTGATCACATCCTGTCTGAGGATGTTCTGTGCAACCGCGCCACTGTCAAATTTCGCAATCAGGGTGCCCTTTGCGGACTGAACGGCAGTTGCGGAAGAGTAGCTGTAAATACGATGACGAAAACCAGAGTAAGGGGCGAAGAGAGTCAGAGAGATCAATATAGACAAAGACGGAATGCTTGATCACTGGAGAGAGTGGTGGATGTGGACCACAATGCAGCATTACGAAAGATTGGATGACACAAAAGAGATATCTGGGCTAGAAGGTCATTTCGGCCGTTGGCAGGAGACGAGTGGGCTGGTCATCATTGAGGATAACCAGATTGGGTCACTCCTCAGCCCATTCCTCGACGTCATCCTCTCTGGCGTTAGAGTCAAGAGCCCGGAACAAAACGTGTGAGCATTGAAGTCACCCACAAAGACAGCTGAAGGGAGAGTGAGCAGTCGTGCAACTGCTTAAGGAGGGAAGAGGATAATAGGAGGGGACAAGATGATATAGGAGGGAATGTAGATGTTAAATAGAGAGATAAAGAGGTTTGAGGGAGGTGGACAGGAATGTGTGCTCAAGAGTACCGTCCTTAGGAGTAATGGGGATAATATGAGGAAGGTAAGGCAGATTGCACAAGGTAGACACTCCGCCCCCAAGAGCAGACCTTGGCATGTGATAGGCGGTGTATCCCGGAATCGTTAGGCTGGGGGTAAGTGGTAGAAGGAGGGCTTGGTTTCAGCCTGAACCATGAATAACATCCAGTGATGGGAACGAATGCGAATAGAGAGAGGTCAGATAACTTTGTTGCGAAGGCCCGTTTGAGATTAATGTGAACATAATGGAGAGGGCGGTTGGTAACTGAGGAATCAGAGTTGCTGGGGGCAGAGCATGGAACACAACGAAAGGATGAGTCATGGTGCCTCACAGAACGCTGAGGCCCGAACAGGAGAGATGCACCCACCTTTGGCATCCGAAGCACTGAACGCTGGTATGTCTCCAGTTAATATTCATGCCGCACGTGGCGCATAGGTACTTCTGCGCTGGGGACCAGGATTCCCTCTTGATGCCGGCTTCCTTTGTAATAAAATCCTCCAGGAGGCTGCCGCCGACCAGCACCTCTCCGACGACAAAACCCTCTTCTCGGAGGGGTTGACGTCGGTTTTGCACGGAGAGCGATCTTCTTTTTCTCCACACTGCCACGGCACGGAACGTACGACATCTCGGCTGCAAAGCGCTTTCTTCCGTGTCAGATATACTACGTTGCTCCCGTCGTGTCCCAGCAGTTTTTCTCATTATATAGTTGCAATGACGTTTGGAAATGGGTGCATGCTAGCCCCACACCGGTCCCCATCACAAATACGTGATCCTCAGTAGGCACCGTTGACGGCCTCTGTCGAGGCTCTTTTGTTGTTGTGCAGTATACTCTTCCATTGTCACCTAACTCTCTCGCTTTCTAAGCGGGAGGAGAGCAGAGCAGAGAGTTCGGGTTGGTGTGAAGTTTGAGTTGTGTGAAAATCACGGTGCGGGCGAGTTTGGCGCCATCGCGGATTTCCGCACACCTGATTTGCGCGTGTTTTGGTTTCGATTTTTTCATTTTTTGACTTTGTTCGAAAACTACTTACCCCGAAACGATAGGAAGGCTTAGGAACGCGGAAACATGCGCTCTGTTTGGGTAGAAACAATTCATCAATACTTTCACTTTTTTGGCATTTAGCGTTCCGAAATTCCTCATTTCCGCGCATTTTCAATGTTTCGCACTCGACTTTTAGGAAATCGAAGAAATTCCTATGACGAAGGCCGATGCGAATTTCCCTTTTTTGTTCCGCTCGTTTTGGTTTGTAATGTTACTTATTAGAATTTTTGGTCAAAGAAGGCAAGTCCTTAAACATCGATAAGACGCTGTACCACCATTCATTGTACTCTACAGGTCGAACGTTTTTCTGCCCAAACTTTGTCAGGGGTTCTGAGCACGAATAAAGAGGTCCACGTTTTTGTTTTTGTAAAGCTTTCAGTTAGATTACGCTGTACCGTAGTACGCCGTTGTATTAGCTGGAATGTCTAGGAGGCTTTATTGAGGTGCTGATCGTGAGATCAGCTTGTCCGCTTTTTCGGTTTCTGAAAAGAAACCGTTCTTTTATTCGGTCTCAGTTCTGTGAGCCGGCACCACGATTCTCCCTTTCGTTTGCATTGTGTTGCTCCGCCTCCAGTAACTCCAATTCCTCATCTACCAACCGCCCCCTCTCTATTGTACGCATAAATCTTAACGGCCTTCGCGCGCGCCAAGCTCTCTGAATTATCTCTCTTCGCCCGTACTCATCACCCGGATGTTATCACTGGTTCAGGAAACCAAACTCTCTCCCTCTGCAACCTCTCGACATCCGAAACATCCCGGGCTACACTGCTTCTCACACTCCTACGTGCAGTCATCTCAAAGGATTCGGAGTCTACTTTATTCTATCCTTCCTTTCCCTCTCACTTAATACCGAATACTCCAGAGGATGGCACTCTCAGTACATCCCCATCCATATTCCTCTAAAAACCCGACTTTCTCTTTTTTAATATACAGTACCGTGCAGAAGTCTATTCGCGATGTCCTTTCCGCGAATAATGTTTTTATACTTCTCTTGGCTTGCCTCTAGCGAAACTTGATGAAACTTTGGTATGTTATGGGGCATCACAACCCATTCTTCACACATACACAAAATCGGTTTTTGAGAGTGCAGTTTTTGAATATGGATTTTTTTTTTACATTTTGCGGTAATATCTCAAATTAGGACTATTCCTTCAAAACATGGCTATAATAAATCCAAACCCGTAGCAGTTACTCGCCAATCGAAGCTCTTCCCGGAACCGTTGTATAGCTTTAGCCCGAGAGAATAGTCTCCTATTATCAGTCCCTCTATCAGAAATGTTTCTGAAGACCGAAAATTGAGCAGGTTAGAATAATCTTTGGAAATTCACCCCTATCAAAATTATTCACTCCAGAACCATTACAAGATATGTGCTTTATAAGCTTTGATAAAATACAACTTTCCAACATAAATTTCGCTCCTTTTCGATAACGTCAAGAGAAGGAATACTTAATAGGTGCACCATCGCATTATTTTCTTTCAAATTTATTTTCTAAACAAATTTCAGTAAGATTAATTTTTACAAGGGTATACAAGGGTTCCGAAAGGCCTTTCAATGGCGAATAGTTGCTACAGGTTTGGAATTACTTAATAGCCATATTTCGAAGGGAAATCCTTTTTTGAAATAATACCACAAAATGATAAAAAATTCCATAATTATTAAAAACTGCACAGCTCAAAAACCAATTTTATGTATATGTAAAGCAAGGGTTGTGATGCCCCATAACATACTAAAGTTTCATCAAGTTCCGCTAAAGAGGCAAGCCAAGATACGTATAAAAACATTGTTCGCGGAAATGCCACGCACTTGAATAAGACTTTTGTGCACGGTACTGTATACATTCCTCCCTCTACATCCTGTCCACCAACCTACACACCCTATACCTCTACTCCAAGCAGCTTTGCGGCTGCTCTCTCTCCCTCAACTGTTTTGCGGGTGACTTCGGGTGCTCACACATTTCCGATGCTACAGAGGAAATGACGTCGTCAAGAGATGGGCGGAGGAGTGCGACCTCGTCATTCGAAACGATGATCAGCCCACTCGTCTCCCTGCCAACGGCCGATCTTCTAGCCAGACCATCTCCCTCGTCTCTTCTAATCTCTCTAATGCTTGCTCTTAGTCCCAACATCCACAACTCTTACCAGCGATCACATTCCTGTCTTTGTCGATATTGATATCTCTAACTCTCTTGCTCCTATACAGGTGTTCGTCATCATCCTTGAGGTGCGTCCGAATGAGAATGGCGGCCCATGCGGCCGGCGGAAGCTTGACAGGCGACGGTCGGCGTTCGCCGCTCTCGGACGAGCATGCGAAACGTCGTCCCACCGCCATCGACTACGAACGGGGCCGGCACCGGCTGGCGGCAAGCACTGCGCCGATCAATCTCATGCAGACGGGTGGGGAGAGAGGGGACGCAGCCGTCGTTGAAATCCAACACTCGTCCGAGGGCGGCACATGCGACAGCCGCCTGCCAAGCTCGCCGGCCGCGTGGGCCGCCATTCTCAGTCGGGCACACTTTACCTTAATTTAGACCTTGCACAGACTGAAGCCTGTTCGAGGGAGGTTTGCGCTGTCGCCAAGCGGCTGGTTATCCGTGGAATGACGATGTACACCAGAAGGAGCGCCACCTATCTGATCGCTATCTTGAAAGGCTATGAAGCTGCGATCCCTGAAGGTCGTGTCAAGACCTTCTTTCCCAATGTCACCAGGGAGACACTGCAGAAGATAAGAACAAAGGGACGCAAAGAGGCTTGCTGATCATCTTGACCCAGACATTGCCGAGGCTGGATAATGAGATCAGGATGGATACCATTGACAGGCACAAGAGAGAATCTTGGGAAAAATTCACTGAGAAGATGAAGTTCAGAAATGATGCAGCAGCAACGTGGAAGGCTTTGAAAAGGATCTCCGGAAAGTTCACCTCCGCCAAGCAGATTCACACGATTGAATTTGAAGGTGGAGTCCTCAGAGTCAGGAAAGAGGCAAATGCTCTTGGGAAGCATTTCTTCATCACTAGAACCAAGAGGGAGAAGGAGAATAAGAATAACTGTGCGGGAACTCTGTAAATTGACACTCATGGCTGAAGATGAAGCAGTTACCCCGCTCCAGGTCGAAGAGGTGATCAAGGAGATGGAGCTTAAACTCTCGAAGGCAGTAGGGCCAATGGTTTGAGCCCAGCAGTCCTTAAGAGACTGACCAATGAACTTCTGCCCCTTCTCGCTGACGTCATTAATACTTCTTTTCGCACATGTACATTACTCCAAAATTGGAAAGTCGCTCGTGTGATTCCACACTGCCGAAGCCGGGAAAGTCACCATCCACGGCTAATGGGTACCGGCCGCTCAGTCCTGCTCTCACCCATCGCCAAAGCTGCCGAAAAAACTGGTTGTGGAGGAGCTTGCTGAGCATAACATCATTCAACAGCATCAACATGGTTTCCGTAAATTACATTCCACCACTACGGCCTTGTTGGAAGTGGCCAGAGCTATGTTCTGGACGGCTTCGATGCCCAGAAACCCCAGCGTACTGTTGGTGTGGCCCTCGACTTGACCAGGCAGGCATTTGACACTGTCAATCCTAGGCATACTATCAGAGAGTCTGTTAAAGTCTACCATTGAGCCCTGGCAGAAGCGGTGGATAACCGCCTTCACCAAGGACGTCGGGCAAATGCGCTATTCCAGGGACATGTCTCCAGGAGCATCCCGCATAGCCGCCGGTGTCCCTCAAAAGGAGTTTTATCGCCTGCACTTTTCCAGGTTACACCTTGAAGATCTGCCCGTTCCTCCTCAAGACATCACGGTCGTTGCGCTATGCGGATGATATCACTATTCTATGCAGGGATCGCGACATGAATGCCCAACAGCCGCCAGTAAGATCAAAGACTACTTGATCGAGTTGAAATGTTTTCTCGACAGCAGAATGCTCACGGTCTACTGCCTCTAAATCATCCGTTACCGTCTTTTCCACTAGTAATGCGGAGCACAGTGCCTATCCTATGGTAAAAATCGGGACGAAACTCAATCGCCGGCCGCCCGATTCTCCAAGATACTCGGACTCGTGTTTGGATCCCTCGTTGAAGGTTTCATAAGAATTGCGCATGAGCAGAAGCAAGCAACAGTGAAAACAAGACTCAACGTCACTACGTGCTCTCGGTGGAAGACGTCGCTGGGGTTGCAGTAAAGAAACGATCCTGACCACGCATAAGGCTGTTGTGCAACCCGCCTTCGGAGTATGCTGCGCCAGTCCTGACAGCACATCAGACTCATCTTGCAGTCAAAGCTGCAACGCGTCAAAATTCTGCTCTGCGAGATCGCGACGGGCTGTTCTAGAAAGCTCTCCAATTGAGCACTTACACGCCGAAGCTCCGCATATTGCCAGCGAGAGACTGTTGCCAACTCCAGGCGCAACAAATGTTCATTGACATCGTTAAGCAGTCAAATCATCCGCGTCGCGAAGAGTATTAAACCCAGTAAGAGAGAGATGTATCAAAAAAAGCCCAGTTTCGCCGATGCTACACTTTATCCGAAAGTAGATGTGCAGAGATGGACTGAAGCTGGCAACAAGAGCGCCTCCGTCTCTTGCGCGGAGCATACCCGATTCGTGAAGGAGCACTTGAACACAGTTGCCATAAACTCCATTTTTGAAGTCGCACCTCCCAGAGTCCAGCGACACCGATTGATGGTACTTGGCAGGCGTGCCAGGTGCACCCTTGCCTCGTTACGCTGTGGACACTCCCAATGTTTGATGTCATATCTGCAAAGATCCTATAAACAGCAAAGCCTGACAGAAAGGTGCCGGATTGCGGTGTGCCAAGGGCATCCTGCTGCACACCTGTTCAATTGCCCGAAGAAACCAACTTCATTGACAACAATGGTTGTGGATGAACCCAACTCCAGTGGCCGAGTGTCTGAACCTATGACGAGAACCCTCTCTGTGGCTGCAAAGAGGAGTGGCTGAGTCCATGGAACAACTTAGATTCTAAATTACTGAGATTTAGGCAGTCAGCAGCAACGTTTCAGTTCCACTATGGCATGGTTTCTGTTTGATAGAAGAGACGCTGAATGAAATCGAGATCTACGCCTATGATGGGATATGCCGTGTTATCTATTGTTTTCACTTTGACTGAGTAGCTTTCGAAATAAAACTTTGTGTGCATGGATTTTCTTTTTTTTTCTTGATGAGCTGTATGATCTAATGTTGGAGATGTGCTAAGATATTCTACTAATATTTACAAAGCCTAAGTGTACTCGCCATGAAATAAAGAAAAGTGCTAACTCGGCATAAATTCATATAGACATGTTGCAGAAATAGTTTTATCTCTGATTTTTTTCTCAAAATCCATGATCCTTTCAACGGCCCAGTGTTTCTTGTGAAGATCTCCCAGAACGCTAGACTTAATTCTGTCAATTGGTCAAAAGGTGTTTCAACATCAATTTATATTATTAAATTTCCAATCATGCCGATGTCGGACCCACTCCTCTTTCATCACTTTCATCTGCTGCGCTGTGCATCTATGCCCATGAATGAGATAATCGTGCTGCTTCCCATTTTCACGTCAGTCCGCCATGACCATTTCCTGGCCAGTGGACAGCTTATACTGTGGGCACCCTGAGTCAGTGCCATGAGTTCGTATTCAGATCAAAGAGGTGCCTCTGCATCCGCTCGTGAATGACCCTTTGTCGGATTGCGCTGGATCTCTCAGCCTAGGTTATCCCATACAGACGGAGGCCCACTGGTCGGGAAATCTGGTCACTCTTCTCCTTGGGCTGGACCCCGAAGTGTAGACTAAGGGAACCAACTAATGCTCTCATTCAGTAGTTTCTATGCAACAGGGAAAAAAATTGCTTTGCCCCAGCAATGCCGGGTTTGGTTGACCCCACAAACTGCATGGCACTGCGGATCTAAACCATATGTTATTTTTTCCATATTAAATTGATGGCCACAGATGTACTATTAGCTCATAATCAAAACTTCCAGACCATTCCAGACACTAGAGGCACTTTTTTTTAAAGGTGAGAAAATGTAGTTTGTTTCATTTTTTTCAATCTGAATGTATACTAATTGCTTCCTTGTTTCTGTTCGTCGTTTTGTGATTGACCAACAAAATAAATAATTATTATTTCTAAAAACTATCTTTTATATATATATACTATATATATATATATATATATATATATATATATATATATATATATATATATATATATATATATATATATATATATATATATATATATATATATATATATATATAGTGCGTTCAGAAATGATAAGACACCCTGAAAACCACAGTCTTCATGTTTAAATTGCGTGCAGCGTTCAGTAATGCTCATAAATGAATTCAGCAAGAGTAAATAACCTATATTCTTTGTTTCTATAACAATAGCATAATAATGTAATATATTTATTTTGAATTATCACATTATTCGTCGTTCGGAAATGATAGGGTCACTCATCAAAAAACAAAAATTATCAAACAAGGATCCAACACATACATGAAATCTAATATGATATCGCACCTCCAGTGTTGGAAATCAATTCAAAAATTCTATTCGGCATAGAAGTGATCAAATTGGATATCACATTTTTATCCAGAATTTCTCCAGGCTTCGAGTACAGCGGCCTTTAACTCGTATACGTTCCCATACTGCTTATTATTCTAAGTAAATCTGGCGCACAATTAAGCTGAGATATTTCTCCATCGGGTTGCTAGTCAGGACTACACGCGCTGGCATCTCCATCCGCGAACTAGGTTTTGTTGGAAGCCACGCTCTTTGTGGATCTCTGGAGACGCGGACCGCAGCGTTATCTTTGCTGGAAAATGTGGCGTGGTGACGCCTGTTTCCAGTAGAAGAACGCGCAGAAGATGCGCACGCAATGTTTCTTGATAGCTTTAACCTTTTCAACGACTCCGCCTCAGACTGAAATGGAACACGTTCCTCAAAAGAATCAGACTCTCTTCGCCGCCAAACAATAATTTCTTGAAGGCAGTGTTCTGACCGAGAAATTTCCACTTGCCGAATATCTCCACGGTTTATGGAAGGGGTCTGGAGACCCTATATCAGCAAGGCACTCATTGAAAAAGGACTACTGAAAGACGCGTTTTTGAGCCAAAAATAGGTTGTTTACGTTGGTTTTTGAGCGTGGAGGAATTGACCGCTAGAAAGGATGATACCTATCCAGTGCAATGAAGCGATCAGTCCCCTTATCAGCGCTTCCTTCGCCAGATCATTCCTATAAAATCGGAGTCTTCATTTGTTCGCTTTCGGAGGGGCGGATCTGCGGGGCCGGGGCGTGTCTGGGGCGCCAAAACGCTTGTACTTGTATCCGTTATTTTGCCACTCCTGTGCTCGTTTTCTACCGTATCTTTGGCACTGGGAGCCTGAGGATCCCTTCTCCTCTATCATTTGCTGTGGAAAGTCAACAAGGATGATCATGTTGAACACTGCCTTTAACCTTTTACATGGTGGATTTACTAGGCATACCCAACCCTCTTCAGCAAAATCTGAGGTCCGTCGTTGGGTCACTTGTGTTTGCTGACACACTCTGCCTACCAGAGCGAAAATTCCCATGACGCGCGCGTGACCTGCTCCATCCGCCCCACCATCCACCATCTTCTCGCCGTCTCTTCTTCTTTCTTCTCTCAGATCCCACTATAGATAAAGAGTTTTTCAAACATAAATGTGGAATATTTAAACCGCTATACAAGCACACTTTCCAGATGAAATTGCTGACTGGAGGTGTCTGGATAGTGTCGCTTTGGTTTCTCCTACAGGCACCGAAGCGGCACAAGAGGAATCCCGCAGTGGAAGCGAAGTAGCGGCTTCGCGATCGGTCGGTGCACCTTTGGAAAAAGCGGATGACTGCGGGTAACTCGAATAAAATTGGTTTTGGGTTATAATACAACTAGGCGGGTGCCTGGGGAAAAATTACTTGCACCTGCAGATTGTTGCGGTCCACTACCTGACAGAAGAAAAAAAAACAGGGTATCCTTTGTTACTGTGAATAAGGAGATATGGGGAAGTACCTCAAACTTGGGGTAACTGAACCCACAACGAGAAAAGAAGAGAAGAAGAAGAGAAGAAGAAGAAGAGTGACGTAATCTCTGTTTTACCACTATTATATAGTCTGCGCATATTTGGGTTCTTCTGTTATATCAGTGAGACTGGCGCGCTTCAAAAGTGAAATCTTTTGAGGGTAACTCGCCCAGGAGCTGTCGAAGCTCAAGACACTGCTGGCGTGGAATCGTCTCGCCACCCGGTGATAGATCCGCGGATCCCGCCGTGGTACTATCCGCGGCATAGTCGAAGGTAGATACTCCGGGCACTGTCATGGAAGGTTTTTTACCTCCAAGAAACGAACTGAATTGGCAAAAACCACGCTGCCAAATTTTCTCAAATTTTTCATTTTTAAGCACCTTATATCTTCTTTTTTTCTGTATAGCTGGATTTTCAGGTTTTTGGTAAAGAAATTATCCCTCGAGTTGTATTCTATTAGTCTTGAAATGTTTCACTAGCATTACCGCAACAGAATATCGATTTAAGTTTTAGCCCAAATTCTGCTCAGCTGTCAAAGCCGAATCTGTCAAGAAAGCAAGTACAGAAATGTAGCACATCAATTCAGCTGGAAACACAACCCATAATATCGCCACTCGAAGCAAATTGATTTCCTAAGGTAGTATTTATAGATTCAGTGAAACAATCGCTGCAATTGTCCGTATTCAAAATAACTGTATTTCTCTAAGAAGGGAGAGTTTCGGGAAGCTAAAACCCTGTTACTGTTCTTATATATCTGGCTGGCAGCTACATAAAAATGCGAAAAAGAAAGAAAAACGGTTTGCAATGGCTGGCCGTTCCGAGGTCAGATGGAGCACCATGTACGGTGATGCAATAATCTTCTACTGATCCAAGCGTGTCGGAACCCCAAATCAGGCGTGGGATGAATAGGTCGGATGAATGAAGTGATAGTGTTAGCTTTCGAAGGTTGATCAGAAAAAAAACTTCCTAATGAAATGATGATATTGCACATTTCGATTGTTCGACATTTAAAAATTCGAAGATGCTCTTCGAAATATTCGAATTTCGAGAATACTGATTCGAAAGTCTGTTTTTGAAATATTCGAATTTCGAATATTATTCAAAAAACTCACTTTTTACGAAGTATTCAATTTCAACGGCTATTCGAGAGCTTAGGTTTCGAAATATTCGAATTTCAGAAAATTATTCGAAAATCAAAATTTTCAGATTTTGAAATGATTCGAAATTCGAAAAATCATTCGGGCTCATTTCTCGAATAATATAATTCGGTCCGAAGTATATGCCCTACCCTTTACCAATTGGGTATCATCAATTTTGTTTACCATGAGAATTTTATTACCGTTGGTAATTTATAATCGTCTAGTGTGAGAAATGACGGAGCGGACGAGTTGCGACATAACCGATGAACCTTCATGTAAGCAGTACAAAGTATGAAAATGAAAGCATCTCTGCGCTGTTTTATTTCGGCCGGAACTTCTTTTCGAATCGAATAGTCGCTTTTGAAACGAAGTTGGCGTCGTGGATTGCGTTTCATCGCAATGACATACAGAGTTCAGTTGGTTTCGAAGCTGTTGCAAAACTCTTCAAGAATCATATCTGGAACAGGTTAGACATGAAACCTGTTTGGAGACTGCACAGCTAGACTTTAGTAGAGAAACAAAGAACAACAGATCGCAAGTTATCGACGGAGGCTTGCATTTGCTCAGAAAAAAATAGAAAGCCAAACTTGTATTCTATCAAAAAGGGGACTTGAGCGAAAGAGGTTTGGATTGGCGTGAGAAACGTTCCAACAAAAAGTAGACAATAGGCCAAGTAGAAGGCGGGAAGTCATCAAAAAGTAGACAATACCCTCTGAGACCTGATTTTCTTGGCCTATATGTGCTTAACAGTGAAAACAAGCCGTTGCAGTGTTCTACGCGGAAGCACTACTGGTTCCTAAAACAGTCCTATTCTTCATGAGAACTCGTTAAAGGCTATGTGCATGCAAACCTAATACTTACCATCAGAATAGAAGATGATGTCATGGGCTATATACAGACGGTTTAGGTCTAGCTGTAAGGAAAAGCGAAACTTTAGAATAGAATTACAGCATTGAGCAAGAGTATTCCCGTAAAATTTCGTGAAGCCCAGACCGAAGCCCTTTTCCCGGAAAACACTGAACTCTTCCTCGTAAAAATACCTGGCAACGGTTTGTTTTCGCTGTTAAGAAGTATAGGCCAGAAAAAATCAGTCTCAGAGAGTATTGTTCACTTTTTGTTGACTCTCCTCATTCTACTTGCCTATTGTTTCACTTCTTGCTGGAACAGTTCTGACATAACCAAACCTCTTTCGCTTGGAAGTCCCCTTTTTGATAGATGGTGTTCGCTTTTTCTTCATATTACGAAGTAATATCTCTGAAAATCTTCAATATTTTCCAAATAGCATGGGTTGATATGACAATCAATGGTAAATGAACTGTTGCGCGCGCTACAAATGACGCGCGACTCTCTTTAAATCGACGTCCTGATGACATCATCCACATGCCCCATGCACTTTGATGACGTCATCAAAAAGTAACAAACTTTTTAGTCACTTCCCCTGTCCCTACCCTACGAAAAAGTACAGCCTACAACGTGTTTTATCGATTTGACCTACCAACTGATAATATCACTTGATATGATAAGCAGTAAAAATAGGAATCAATGGTAAACAGTAAGTCACAGACTTGTTAGTCACTTCCCCTGTCTCTTCTCTACGAAAAGTACAGCCTACAACGTGTTTTAGCGATTTGATGTACCAACTGATAATATCACTTGATATGATAAGCAGTAATAATAGGAATCAATGATGAACAGTAAGTCACCAGACTTGTTAGTCACTTTCCTAGTCCCTTCTCTACGAAAATTGCAGCCTACAACGCGTTTTAGCGATTTGATTTATCAACTGATAATATCACTTGATATGATAAGCAAAGTGAAGTAGTTAGTGTTAAACAATAAGTAACAAACTTGTTAGTCGCTTTTTCCTACTCTCCTTCCATCAGAAAAGTACAGCCTACAACGTGTTTTATCGATTTGATGTACCAACTGACAATATCACTTGATATGATAAGCAAAGTGAAGTAGTTAGTGTTAAACAATAAGTAACAAACTTGTTAGTCACTTTCCTACTCCCTTCACATCGAAAAGTACAGCCTACAACGTGTTTTAGCGATTTGATGTACCAACTGATAATATCACTTGATATGATAAGCGGTAATAAGTGAAGTAGTTAATGTTAAACGGTAAGTACTCATTGTCTGCCCACTCACCAGCCTGCTTATCTATCCACATACCAACTTACCTGCCTGTTCAACTGATCGCCTGCGACCATTGGCATTGACCACTACTAAAATTGCGTAACGCACGAGGAGGAGCGAAGCACAAAGCACGAAGCGCGAAGCAGGGAAGCAGGAACGAGTAACATGCACAACAAGAATTTTTGATAAGGGGACTCGCTTGATCTAACTTTGTTAGTTTTGAACCGGTTTGGCTCGTTTTGTCAGCATGTGCCTCCTGGACCCTCTCACCTTATATCCCGATGGAAATCCTTGGAGAATCTGTTTAACGGGTTTTTATCAACTACTTTACAGAATTCTAAGTGATCACAAGTCCTGGGCAAAAACCAAACCTCTAGTATCCTCCAGCCTGCTTCGCGGCTGAGAGCGATGAAAAACTGTGATGACCGATTCCTGAATGAACAAACTATGCAGATAACACTTAGTGGCTCTTTATTCATTTTCACATTCAGATTTTTCTCACAAATCGGATTTGCAGGGCTTGTAGATTCTCTGGGCAATATCATGTCACTAGGTTGAGAAGAAACGGAAAAGGTCTCACACAATAAGGAGGTGACACAAACCATCAGCCTAGACTGATGGATAGATCGATCATATATAGGTGGGGGGGCTTTCTCTTGACTTAGAAGGGAGTAAGGGGCGGGGAAGCAGCTTTGCAGCAAAGCTCGAATGGGATGAAAAAACAAAAAAATGAGGCCGTCGGCCTTGGAACTCCCAGGGTGTCTGACTTTTTTCTTCTTCTTCTTCTTATCGGCCACATTAGAGCTTCTCCGCAGCCACATCCACGTATCCATAACTGTTAGGAGATAGTCGGCCTTGCAGGACGCTGAAAATACATGAAATGAATCGTGCCCTGGTTGTGGCGGTCAGGACATTCGTCAGGGATCGACGAGTCGATCTTATGCGACGAAGGCAGCAGCGAGTATGAGGAGTGTCCAGAACGTAGACCTGCCAGGTGATGACGCCGCGTGTACGTCTGGGTAGGTCCGTTTCTTTGGTCTCATCGATCGAGAGGGCACGTCACCAGGAGTTGGATTTAGGGGAGCACTGGAGGAAGAGAGAGAGAGAGGTGATTCTCCTGGCGAATCGGGTGTAAGCTCCGATTTAAGCAGCAGTCTGACGCGGTTCTCGGGCTCCGACGTCGCCCAACGTTGAAGCGATCCAAGACAGAGACTGCAGCAATGAAGTGGCAAGAGCGTATATGTCATGTGGAAATGGGGACCAGATGACAGTAGGGGAAAATTAGGGTGTGTGGAGTTCCTTACAATGCCAACATGGAACTGTTGCAGGACTGGATGTTATTGACAATGCTGCTGCTAGGAAGCAGCGAACACTCTTGATGTAGATGAGATACCGATGTGGATCTACCAGGGCATCCAGTGATCACATGCGTGGTAGAGCAGTGTTCTGTGCACGCTGAAGCTTGCTCCAAGAGGCTTCCTGAACAGGTGTCTTGACCATACTGGGAGCCTCCATATTCCGGCACCAGTTGCACCTGATAGCCCTGTAGGTGGTTCGCAGGATTTCCTTGGAGACTTCCTCATGTAGTGCCTGCATAGCATGAACGTAGAATGTTGTTACGTGTGTTAAGTGGCGGCAGCAACACGAATACGTGTGTTTTCGTGAGAAAACGTAGGTGACGGGTCCAGGAATACACCGGAAGTAGACGAGAATGTTCTTGATAAGGGCAGCATTGTTTCTCTTCCCAAAGAACCTTGGGATGCAGCTTTATGTTCAGCAGTAGCTGTAGTGCATAAAGTAACGCTGGACTTGGTTGGAAGACCTTTAGCTGCTTCGATTCCAGGAACTTGGCCAGACTAAGACGAGGTATTTGTTCATATCAACCCAGTGGCTCGATCACGATGACCAGAGGTCAGTACAAATAATAATTGGTATCATCCGCATATAGACATAAATGGATGTTTGACGACGGCTTCAGCACATCAGACAGATACAAAAAGAAAACAGGCTGGGGAGATAAAACCTCCTCCTTGTGGGACGCACCTTCAGGGACTGCAGACTTCGACAAGTGTCCACCAAATTTCACTAACGAATGGAACGATTTTCGACAATGTTATCACGGGTCCATCTTTTGCACCAGTCGGGAATAATAGTAGAGTCCAGATGATCGATTTGGACACCCGGCGGGATACTGACATTATCGAAGAGCAGCGGTTAAGTCAACTGCCACGACAATACTTCTCTTCTTCTTTGTAGAGCCGCAAGGAAGGTTTTTGTGGTCAAAGGTTCAAGAAACGGGCGACTGAAACCGGATTCGTCCACAAATCCATTTGTTATGAGAGTGGTAGGCCTCTTTGGGCATCTCGAATAGGTGTTCAGTTGTGTGGCCACGGCTACCACAGTCCGGGGCACTTCCGTCCGGCTTACTGCCGATCGATCTTATGCGTAAGAATGACATCAGCATATGGGGGAATGACCGCAGCGTAACGAGAACAAGGGGGTACTTCAGCCCGCCTGCCGAGTTCCATCTCGGTGTGTCGCTGACTATGTGGTGGTGCGACCCCCGTATGGGGGATTGACGGTCATCCTACTCGAAGTGCATCCCTGACGAACTTGGTGTGCTCCGCGCGTAAAAAGACGAATTTAAGACGCGATCGGTTGGGGAGTCCGGGTCCATCTTTAATATGTTAACTTTCTCGGGAGCATCCGCAAAAAGGCCTTCTGATATGTGTCTCTCTCACGGGATCTCGGCGGATCCTTCTTAATGGGTGGTCAGGCTGCTGACAATGTTAATAACCGGATTGCTGCGCTTGGAGTTGGCAGTGCTCCTTAACTGGCAGAATTCGGGCTTCAGCGATGAAGATGTTCCACTGGGGTGCTTTTAGCACACCCTGTAGCAAATCCGAAAGAGCAGCATTTTGGGACTCGCTGCGTATCTTTGTCCACGATGAATCCGATATCATGTGCTGCCATACTCGGTGCAGCGTACTCCAACGCCGACTGCAATATTGCCTTTCGTAGGTGGTCAAAATTGTCTCCTTAACTACTTCCCCACGACGTTCCCTCCTCCCAGAGCTCGTGGGACGTTGAGCTTTGCTTTCACTGTAGCCTCGTTTCGCTCAGTATTCTTGTGGGTCCTCAACGAAGGATCCAATACTGAAGCCGAGCAGCTTTAGGAAAACGTGCAGCAGGCGCAGGCGAGCGTCTTCCCAATTTACAACGGGGGTGAGCGCAGTGTTCGCCAGGGTCAGTGGAGAAGCGATACAGATGATTTAGCGGCAGAGACAGTGAGCACTCATATCATTAAGAGAGTTGCTGGAACGATGAGGGGTAGCTATTGATCTTGCGTGCAGCTACATTAATGTCTGTCGCGGCTTCAAGATGGTGATGTTATCCGCATACACCGGCGACTTTGATGTCACTTGGGGGAACGGGGCAAATCTTTCCAGGTAAAAGACTGAACAGAGCACGCGATATGACTCCTCAGCCAGAGGTACACCGGCAGCGATCGGGATGCTAGTAGAGACATGGTTTCAGAAACAGCACTTTTGCTCGGCGATGCCCTTTGATGAGTGCTGTAATCCATCGCTTCTGCCAAGGCAAGGGATGGTGGACCTCAATAGCTTCTCAGACAGTATGCCCAAGTTGACAGTGTCAAACGTCTTCGGCGAGGTCCAGGGCTACTCCAACAGTGCGTTGAGGCTTGGGTGGCGTTCGAAGCCATCCAAAAGCCTAGCATCCCAATCTCCAGCAGCGCCGTGGTGGTAGAAGTGTAATTTGCGGAATCCATGCTGGGTGCTTCTGATTGTTATTATGCATCGCGCAAGCTCGCCGACGGACCGGTTTCTCAGCGACCTTTGGCGTGATTGGTGATAACAGACTTATTGGCCTGCGTATCCCTTAGCCGTCGATGGTGATTTACCTGCCTTAGCAGAGCAGCAGAACGACGCTTGCCATTTTCCAGTCTTGGGGTACGATGACACGTGTGCGAAAGGATGTGTTGATGACGTCAGCCAGGATTGGCATAATCCTCAGTCGGCAGTTTCTTCAAGATCGCTGACTAATGCCATCCGGCCCTACCAGCTTTCTGGAGTTGCGCATCTCTTTACCACCTTTTCAATCTGCGCGGGGGATCCGAGATGCTCAACCTGACGCGTGGTGGATCTGTGGAGCCGACTACCGCAAGATCAAGTGAGACTCATCAAACGGGCATCTGGTAACCCACGAGAGGAGTTTTTTCCCGTGTGGGAGTGCGAAATGGGCTGGCTGCCGCACTCCTTCGTATTCTACTACTACGATAGTTGGCATTGAGAGGAACCCAGGGCTACGCGCAAGACTTCCGCGCGATATCCCTGTTGTCACTGTGGATTACTTCGGCTCAACACGTCAGCGTTCAGTGCGGTGGTTGCCTTGGCTGGGTACACCTCAAATGTTCGGGGTTAGCTAGCTATTGTGACTACACTGATGCTTTTTGTTGTATATCTTGCTTTCTAATTCTCCCTCCCTAGTGCTCCTCATCATAGTTCTGGACATTTTTCAACTTAACATTAATGGCCTGCGTGCCAAAACTTGTTGAACTGACATTGGTTACATTGAACGCTATCATCCTTGATATCATCCTCCCTGCAGGAGACAAAACTTTCAGCGCTTCCTCTTCCCTTCCCTCGCCTCCCCGGTTACACGTTCCTACCACTCTCCTGTACTTCCCGTATGGTGGTGGCGTCTCTACTTTTTTTGTAAAACTCTTCTATTCTCTCACACCTCATTGCAGCTCTCTCTTGCATTGATACATCGTTGTTGAGTGTATCGGTGTCCATATTGTATTGGCAAAGCGTTGCCCATTAGATGTTGTGTTAATGTTTATATTCCCCAACCACCTCTTGTCCTGTGTAATTCTTTTGATCCTACACCATTTTTGCTTACTGTACACTCCTTCCCTCCCTTCGTCCTCAGTTATTATGGCTGGTGATTATAATGCAGCCACCTCATCGTCCTGGGTTCTCCCTCTCCAGGTCTCGATGAGTAGTGAGGCGAACTACTTGAGCAGTTTCTATGGATGATTGTGATTCATACGTTAACACAATGAGGATGCCCCTACTCGTCTCCCCAACACGGGCAAAGCCCTTCTGCCAGATGTTACTTCTTTGCCCTTCTCTCTCTGCGCTGTATGTTGCAACTGGTCCACTGCTGTTGTCATGCTGCGGTCAGCGATCATGTACCAATATGTGCTTCACTGGATTTGTCTCTTTAATAGCGTCATCTCCAAACCCTTCTCAGGCTCACGTAGCAAATTCAGTATACCAATTATCGTAAGGCTAATTGGGTCCTTGCTGTTTAAGGAGGTGTTACTCGTCGGTAGCCAAATATCCGCTCACCGGCGATCTGGCTCCACACAGAGAAAGAGTAGCGTTCGTCGTTGATGCCATATGCAAATGCTCCTCTAGAACAGCCATTCCTACAGGACGGGTGAGAATCGTTTCACCCTAACGTTCTGAAGGAAGTTCTGGAGCTGATCGAACTACGAGATGAGAAGCGTCGAGCCAACTTCGCTGACTCTCGAGCATTCAGCAATCCGTCTGACGAGATCACCAACTTGCCTGCTAACAATCACAAGCAAAAGAGATGGCAGGAGCTTACTGAATCCATTAACTTCAAGACTGACGCCAAGAAAACATGGAGCGTTCTCAAGAAGCTTGTGAGGAAGAGAATGTCAACGGAGCGAAACATGCTGGAGTTCCTTCTGGTAGATCTGAGTCTGGATATGGTGCTGCCCTGTCGGCTTGGGAAACTCTTTGCCTCGGCGACGTCGCGCCGTGATCGTTCTCTACAGAAGAACTCTCCGGTCCATAAGGAAATCCAGTCGTCACGATACACCTGCAATAACTCCCTCTACTATGTCAGCCCTCATCAATTCCTTGAAGAACTCCAGGGCTGAGGGACCCGACGGCATCTCAGCTATCCATCTGAAGCATCTGCCAAACCAATTCCTCGAGTTACTAAGCGATCTTATCTACTCTTTCGTTCAGTACTGGTGTGATTCCCGCAAGGTGGAAGCAAGCCATCGTCCTAATTGATCCCGAAGCCAGGAAAGCCTGAGGACAAGGCAACCTCACATCGACCTATTTCCTTACTGTCCCCATTGCCAAGTTAGCGGAGAAGATCATCTGTCCGCATCTCCAAACCGCAATTACTACATAATGTGGCATCAACATGGCTTCAAGAAGGCTCACTTTCATCATTACTGCACTCACATCGATTACGGAACACATAATTGCCGGTTTCAATAGCAAAGCTCCTGCTGGTAGAAGCCTGGTCGTCGCAGCCGATCTGACATCCGCTTTTGACAACGTCAGCACTTCCTTGCTGTCGAAGTCGATTCTGGACTGTGATATGCCCGACTGGTGTAAACGATGGACCGACAACTTTGTCAAAAACCGCTCTATACGTGTGAAGTTCGACGGACACTTGTCGAAGTCTGTTCCTTTGAAGGCAGGCGTTCCCCAAGGTGGAGTATTGTCACCAAGCCTATTCTCTCTGTATCTGTCCGATATTCCGAAGCCATCGCCTAACATCCACTTATGTCTGTATGCGGATGACATCACTATTGTGTGCACTGACCCTGTTATTGACTGCGCCTCTGCGGAGGGATGAAGCAAACACCTCAGCAGTTCAGCCGTATTCTTGAAATCAAAACAGTTAAAGGTCTCGCCTACGAAGTCCAGCGTTACTCTGTGCACTACTGCCACGGCTGAACACAAACTGCATCCCCAGGTTTTCTGGGAAGGAAATCTGCTGCCTCTATCCAAACACCCTCGTCTACTCGGTGTATTCCTGGACCTCTTCATTGCGATTCCATGAAAACTCACGAATTCGAGCTGCTGCGCCAATGCGCGTAACAACATACTCCGCGCTCTAGCTGGCACTACATGGGGTAGCTCAAAGCGAGTCTTCAGCGTTACGTACAAGGGGCGATGATACAGCCCGTACTGGAATATGGGAGCCCCGGTCTGGTCAAGGCACCTTTGACGGAAACGTCCTGGAACAAACTTCAGCGAACACAAAACGCTGCTCTACGTGTCATCACTGGATGCCCCAAGTCCAATTCTCGCCATATCCCATCTACATCAAGAATGTGCACTACTTCCTGTAAAGCAGCATTGCCAACTGCAGACCCAACAGTTCCATATTGGCATAGTCAGGAATGTCGCTCACCCCAACTATCACTTGCTATCATCCAACCCCCTCATTCCCAACAAGGCAACATCCGTGCACCGTTGTATGCTGCTGTCTCTGTAAATGACCGTCAACGTTAAGCGACCCCAGAGCTCAACTGGAAGAGGCTCCTGCAGATGGAGCACACCAGATTCGTCAATGAATACCTTCCCTGTGCCCCTCCCAATTCTATACTCGATGGTGTACCGCCCAAGGTCGATGATAGTGAGATGGATCTACCAAGACGCTCCCGAGTAATTTTGGCAGGTCTTCGCTGTGGACATTCCTCATTCCTGAAGGCCTATGTCCATAGGATCGATCCATCGGTCCCCGACGTATGTCCTGACTGCCATGGCACAGGGCATGATTCATTACATTTATTTTCATGCCCAGCTCGACCAACTTCACTGACAGCTCTGGATATGTGGAAGAAACCGTGCGATGTGGCCGCCTTCCTGCGCCTATGAGAAGATGCTCGTTGTGGCCGATAAGAAGAAGAAGAAGAACAGCCTCACAGAGCCACTGGTCTCACATGAGTCCCAACTGTAAGCCCAACCAAGCAACCTTTGGTGCCCTCTCCTAAATCAACAAACTTAGGAGGGACCAACTCCCCCAATCGACCCCAGCTGCTGCAAAACTCAACCACAGTCGTCTCCGTTATCAACTCGAAAAGGGATCAGTCCAGAACTCCGCGCACTTTAATCGATCCCTTCAGAAGGTCGGATGGGATGGAATGACTCTGCTGGGGATCCCGTCCCACAAGTTCATCAGAGAAGTTAGCAGAGAAAAATCACTCGCTCCGCACGGCCAGCTTGATCTGGCCTCAATGTCTTTCTGGTGCACGTCCGCGAGGGTGTCATCCACATGTCGTATGATCTGAACACGCTGCGGCATGATGCTTCTCTGAATCAAAACGAGGTGTGAGTCGACTGGACACGATTGATCTGACTGCCGCTTTGCGACCAAACACCTATTGTGTCAGAAGCGACTATTCTCCTCTACGAATCCGATATTCGCTCTAGAAGAGTTCGACGCCCAACTTACGTCTTCTCCTCATGGCGGCAACATCACAATTATGTACTATTGACCCTGTTTCTATTAACATTCTGCGCCACTGCATAGATGAGGTCACAGCACCCGGTGGCCAATATGTATTGATTAAAGAGATAAGGAGCTCGAGTACGGCCAGATAATATACTCTCCGCCGCTCTACATATAAAGTCAGGAATGGGGTAGCTGCAAGATGGTTTTGCGTGTGTATAAGGCAACAGCCCGTTCTGGAATATGGAGCCTCACGTTATGTCGTAATGCTTCTTGGAGGTGCGGGTTGATGAATTTCTCCGCTAACTTAGCAATAGGGGACAAAAGGGGAGATGGGTCGATGGGGAAGTTGCTTGATCTTCCTGGTTTGCCCAGAAGCTTGAGGATCCGGTAGAACAATTTGCTTTGCTTCCATCTGGCGGGAATGACACCAGTGCTGAGATGACGAGTAGACCAGATCACATAGTAATTCAAGAGGAACTGTTCCGGCAAGTAAGTTGAGATGGACGGCTGACACGCCGTCGGGTCCCTTGCCAAGCTCTCGAATTCTTCATGGAGTGGATGAGGGAAGACATCTCAGTGGCAGCTACTGACAGGTACATCTTGTCGGCTGAGCTTTGGCCTTATAGACCGGAGAGTGAGCCTGTTGGAACGATCACGGCGGGACGTCGCTGAAGCCAAAACGTTTTTCCAAGCCGACATGCAGCCTTAAATCCGGACTCAAAGTTTCCCCGAAGGGAACTCAAGCATGTTGCGATCCGCTGCCAATTTCTTCCCAGATAACCGCTTAAGAATGCTCCAGGTCTTCTTTGCGTCAGTAGGAGAAAATTCTGAAAGGATTCAGTGAACTCCATCCATCGCGTCCGCTTGTAATCATTCAGCCTTTTGGTGAATCTCATCAGACAGTAGTTGAATGCTGGATCTCCAGAGTCAGCTCAGCGTTTCTCGTCCCGTAATTCGATCAGTTCCAGGACGTCTTTGGGGAACGTTAAGGATGAAACGTTCCTAACGCGCCCTGTAGGAATTGCAATTCTGGAGGCATTGCATATGGCATCAACGATGAACTTGTCCCTTCTCGTGAACGGAGCCGGTAGCAGCGGATAGTGGGCTACCCGACTGAGTACCACCTCCTTAGAAACATGACCCAGTTAGCCTTACGATAGTTGGTTTACAATTTGCTACGCGAACCTATGAAGAAAGGTGCCAGGTGACTATCGAGATACAAATCCAATGAGGCACATATGGGTACATGATCGCTGGCCATAGCTATCCCCAGTATGGACCAGTTGCAGGAAACAGCAAGAGGAGGATGATACAAAGAAGTGACGTATCCGGAGAGGACGGCACTGCCCGTGGAAGGAAAGGCGAGTGGGGGTATCCTCGTTAATGGCAAAAAGATCACAATCCTCAAGCCAAAAAGCTCTAGTAGATCACCTCTGTCATCAAGGATCTAGAGAGGAGAACCAGGATGTAGAGTGAGCATTAAAATCGCCAGCTTCATGACAACCAGAAGAAGACGATGGGAGGGCAGTGTGCACAGATTGCAAAAATGGAGTGGGGGTCAAACGGAACTGGGACACGAGGAGGTGGGGGAATATAAACATTGACACGATATCTATAGGGGCAACTTTGCAATACAACAAGAAACACCTATACATTCTACAACATTGTCATTAGAGATAGAAATATGAGGTGGGAGGGTATGGAAGATTTCACAAACGTAGACACGCCACCACCATGGGATGTGCGGGGAAGGTGGTAAGACGTATAACCGGGGAGGCAGGGTAGGGAGGATGTTGGGCTAAGTTTAGTCTCCTGAAGGGAGAATGACATCTGGACAGAAAAGCGTTCAATGTACAATGTGAGGCTCAGCAAGATTTGGCACGCCAGGCCATTTGATATTGAGTTGAAAAATGTCTAGACTATGAAGACGAGACACTAGGGGAGAGTTAGAGCCAAGAGAGTACAACAATAAGCATCCAGTGTAGTCATTTATGGCTGGTTAACCCCGAACATTGGAGGTGTACCCAGCCGAGGCAACCACCGCACTGGACGCTTGCATGTTGAGCCGATAATGCCACAATGACAACAGGGATATCGCGGAGTCTTGCTGCGTGGCCCTGGAGTTCCTCTCAATGCCGGCTCACGCAACAGTAGAACGCGAAGGAGTGCGGCAGCCAAGCCATTCCACACTCCCATACAGTAAAAAACTCCTCGTGGAGTTGTTGATGCCCGTTTGATGAGTCTCCTTGATCTTGGTAGTCGACTCCACAGATCCACCACGCGTAGGTTGAGCATCTCGGATCCATTGCATCCTGACTGCATGACAAAGCCTCTAAATTTGAAATTAAGCACGTGCCACATAATAAGTCACCGCGAATTCGATGCGGCCTTATTTACCATGGTCGTTTTCCTTTAGAGGCAGTAGGCACGCTCCCAAACACGCTCGAGATGTACACCATAAAGGCTATATGAAACCGCGAAATTCTCATGAAGTCTCTGCGCGACGCTGCTTCTTCTTCTTATCGGCCACAACGAGCATCTTCTCATAGAGCGCAGGAAGGCGGCCCACATCGCACGGCTTCTTCCACATATCCAGAGCTGTCCCAGTGAAGAGTTGGGCGAGCTGGGCATGAAAATAAATGTAATGACTCATGCCCTGTGCCGTGGCAGTCAGGGACATACGTCGGGAGCGATGGATCGATCCCTATGGACATAGGCCTTCAGGAATGAGGAATGTCCACAGCGAAGACCTGCCAAAATTACTCAGGAGCGTCTTGGTAGATCCATCTCACTATCATCGACCTTGGGCGGTAAATCGTCGAGTATAGAATTGGGGAGGGGGCATTTTAGGAGAGGTATTCATTGACGAATCCTGGTGTGCACTCCATCTGCAGGAGCCTCTTCCCGGTTGAGCTCTGGGGTCGCCCAACGTTGACGGTCATTTACAGAGACAGCGGCATACAACGGTGTACGGATGTGGCCGGGAATGAAGGGGTTGGATGATAGCAAGTGATAGTTGGGGTGTGCGACATTCCTGACTATGCCAATATGGAACTGTTGGGTCTGCAGTTGGCAATGCTGCTTTACAGGGAAGTAGTGCACATTCTTGATGTAGGTGGGGATACAGGAGTTGGACTTGGGGCATCCAAAATGACACGTAGAGAACCAGCGTTTTGTGTTCGCTTCGAAGTTTGTTCAGGACGTTTCCGTCAAGTGCCTTGACCAGACCGGTTGCTCCATATTCCAGTACAGGCTGTATCATCGCCTTTATTACGTGACGCGCAAGACTTCCTTTGAACTACCCCATGTATGGCAGTGCCAGCCTGGAGCGCGGAGTATGTTGTTACGCTTGCATTGGCCCGCAGCAGCTCGAATACGTGAGTTTTCATGGAATCACAATGGAAGGGTCGAGGAATACACCGAGTAGACGAGGCGTGTTTGATAGGGCAGCAGATTTCTTTCCCGGAGAACCTGGGGATGCAGTTTGTGTTCAGCCGTGGCAGTAGTGCACAGAGTAACGCGCGCTGGACTTCGTAGGCGAGACAGCTTTAACTGTTTGATTCCAAGAATACGGCCAGACTGCTGAGGGTATTTGTTCCATCTCCCGCAGAGGCGCGGTCAATAACAGGGTCAGTGCACACAATAGGTATTGATGTCATCCGCATACAGACATAAGTGGATGTTAGGCGATGGCTTCCGGAATATCGGACAGATACAGAGAGAATGAGGCTTGAGCTGACAATACTCCACCTTGCAGGGAACGCCTGCCTTCAAGGGAACGAACTTCGACAAGTGTCCGTCCGAACTTCACACGTATAGAGCGGTTTTTGACAAAGTTGTCCGGTCCATCGGTTTGCACCAGTCGGGCATATCACAGTCCAGAATCTGGCTTAGACATCAATGAAGTGCTGACATTACATTGTCAGCAGCGGCTGTCATCAACTTCGACGACCAGAGCTTCTACCAGTGGGAGCTTTTCCTATTGGAACCACGGCAATTATGTGTTCTGTAAATCGACGTGAGTGCGGTGATGAGTGGAGTGAGCCTTCTTGAAGCCATGTTGATGCACGCATAATTCATTCATTCCCATTCATTCATTCTACGACTTTATTTTAGGAGGAAGCAATTAGGAAACATACATATGTGAATACATACGCTAACGTCGGCATGGATCCTGAAGAGACTTCGCATTCAATGTTGGACGTTGGCGCAAACTCGGTGCTATATGCTATAACATAGGTGCACCGAGTTTGCGTCAACTTCCAATGAAGAACGCAAAGTCTCTTCAGGATCCACGCCGATATTATGTGAATGAGATTCTTTGTTAAAGTAAAAGAAGATGCATAACAATGGCAGAAGAAGGGGACAAAATATGAAATTTTGCAGAGAAATTTTTACAAATCGAATGACCTCTTGTCTCAAGAGACCTGACACCACCGCTTAGACAGCAAGGAAGAGCTGACATTGTCAAAAGCGGCTGTCAGATCAACTGCGACGACCAGGCTTCTACCAGCAGGAGCTTTGCTATTGAAACCGGCAATCATGTGTTCCGTAATCGACGTGAGTGCGGTGATGATAGTGGAGTGAGCCTTCTTGAAGCCATGTTGTTGCATATTATGTAGGAGTGCGGTTTGGAGATGCGGACAGATGATCTTCTCCGCTAACTTAGCAATGGGGACAATAGGAAATGGGTCGATGAGAGGTTGCCTTGTCCTCAGGCTTTCCTGGCTTCGGGATCGGTAGGACGATGGCTTGCTTCCACCTTCCGGGAATCACACCAGTACTGAACGACGAGTAGATAAGATCGCTTAGTAACTCGTGGAATTGTTCTGGCAGATGCTTCAGATGGATAGCTGAGATGCTGTCGGGTCCCTCAGCCCTGGAGACTCCAGGGCTGGGTTCTTCAAGGAATTGATGAGGGCAGACATAGTAGAGGGAGTTACTGGAGGTGTATCGTGACGACTGTTTCCTTATGGACCGGAGAGTTCTTCTGTGAGAACGATCACGGTGAGACGTCGCCGAGGCAGAGTTTCCCAAGCCGACAGGCAGCACCATATCCAGACTCGAATCTACCAGAAGGGAACTCCAGCATGTTTCGCTCCGTTGAGATTCTCTTTCCTGAAAGCTTTTCGAGAACGCTCCATGTTTTCTTGGCGTCAGTCTTGAAGTTAATGGACTCAGTAAACTCCTGCCATCGCTTTTGCTTGTGATTGTTGAGCAAGTTGGTGATCTCGTCAGACAGTTGCTGAATGCTCGAGTCTGCGGGGTTGGCTCGACGCTTCTCATCTCGTAGTTCGATCAGCTCCAGAACTTCCTTCGGAAAGTTAGGGTGAAACGTTCTCACTCGTCCTGTAGGAATGGCTGTTCTAGAGGCATTGCATATGGCATCAACGACGAACTTCTCTTTCTCGTGTACAGAGCCGGTGAGCGGATAGTTGGCTACCCGACCGAGTAACACCTCTATAAAAACAGGACCCAATAAGCCTTACGATAATTAGTATACAATTTGCTACGTGAGCCTGAAAAGGGTGCTAGATGACTATTAAGAGACAAATCCAGTGATGCACATATTGGTACATGATCGCTAGCCATGACAACAGCAGTGGACCAGTTACAACATACAGCCAGAGAGGAGGAGACGAAAGTGACATCTGGCGAAGAGGGCCTGCCCGTGTTGGGGAGACGAGTAGGGGCGTCCTCATTAATAGCAACAAGATCACAATCATCCGCAAACTGCTCAAGTAGTTCGCCTCTATCATCGAGACCTAGAGAGGAGAACCAGGACGATGAGTGTGCATTATAATCACCAGCCATAATAACTGAGGACGATGGGAGGGAAGAGTGTACAGTAAACAAAAATGGTGTAGGATCAAAAGAATTGGGACAAGAGGTGGTTAGGGGAATATAAACATTAACAACATCTAATGGGCAACTTTGCAATACAATATGGACACCGATACACTCAACAACATTATCAGCGGGGAGCGCAATGAGGTGTGAGGGAACAGAAGATTTTACAAAAGTAGAGACGCCACCACTATGGGAAGTGCGGGGGAGGTGGTAAGACGTGTAACCGGGAGGCAGGGGGAGGGAAGAGGAAGCGCTAAGTTTTGTCTCCTGCAAGAGGATGACATCAGGATGATAGCGTTCAATGTACAA
Source organism: Aplectana chamaeleonis (assembly GCA_029168955.1). Taxonomy (NCBI): domain Eukaryota; kingdom Metazoa; phylum Nematoda; class Chromadorea; order Rhabditida; family Cosmocercidae; genus Aplectana; species Aplectana chamaeleonis. Next base: position 56,937 of record JAPDOI010001843.1, on the reverse strand, counting down.
TGTCAGTTCAACAAGTTTGGCACGAAGGTCATTAATGTTAAGTTGAAAATGTCCAGACTATGATGAGGAGCACTAGGGGGAGAATTAGAGCAAGATATACAACAAAAAGCATCGCTGCCGAGATGTCGTACGTTCGTGCCGTGGCAGTGTGGAGGAAAGAAGATCATCTCCGTGCAAACCGACGTCATCCCTCCACGAAGAGGGTTTTTGTCATGGAGGTGCTGGCCGGCCGCAGCTCTCCTTCGGATTCTCCTGCAAAGGGCCGGCGTGGAGAGGAATCCTGGACCCGCTCAGAAGTACCTATGCGCCGCGTGCAAGGATGTTACCAGGAGACATACCAGCGTCCAGTGCTTCCGGATGCGACAGGTGGGTGCATCTCTCCTGTTCGGGCCTCTGTTCTGTGAGGCATCATACCTCTTCTTTTCGATGTGTTTTGTGCTCCTCACCTACCAACTCTGATTCCTCAAACTCCAATCGCCCCTTTCCATTGTACATATAAATCTCAAGCGGCCTTCGTGGCAAGCTTTCTGAGCTATCTCTCTTTGCACGTACTTACCATCCAGACGTGATCATGGTTCAGAAACCAAGCTCTCTCCATCCCTACAAATCCTCATCCCAATATCCCGGGCTATACTTCTTACACCATGCTCCAAGGTCAAATCTTGGCGGAGGAGTTTCCACTTTTGTATTATCTACCCTTCCCTCACACCTCATACCTAACACTCCCACGGACGGTACTCTCGAGTACCTCCCGGTCCATCTCCCCCTCAAAACTCCCCTTTCTCTCTTCAACATCTCTATTCCCCCTACCACATCATGCCCTCCATCCTATGATCTATTCTACTCCTCAGGCAGCTTTACGACTGCTCCTCTCATCTTCGTCTATATTTGCGGGCGATTTTAATGCTCATACATTTTGCTCGTCTCTTGGCTCTGATGCTAGAGGAAGTGACGTCGAGGAATGGGCGGAGGAGTGCGACCTGGTCATACTAAACGATGATCAGCCCACTCGCCTCCCTGCCAACGGCCGATCTTCTAGCCCAGAAATAACTCTTGTCTCTTCCAACCTTTCAAACACCTGCTCATGGTCTACCTCGACTACATTGTCTAGTGATCATATTCCTGTCTTTGTGCACATCGATCTCTCAAATTCTCTTGCTCCTTATTCTGGTGTTCGACAACGTTCTTATCTCAATTTAGGCCAAGCAGACTGGTGCCTGTTCAGCGAGGTTGCGCTCCGCCTAGCGGCTGACTATCCGTGGAACGGCAATGTGCATCAAAAAGAGCACCACCTGTCTTATGTAATCCGCCGGGCCATGAAGACGGCTATTCCTGTTGGCCGCGTTAAGACGTTCTATCCAAACGTCACCAGAGAAATTCTCCAAAAGATTAGGACTAGAGATGCCAGGAGAGCAGCCGACCATCTAGACCCTGTCGTTGCTCAACTCGATGACGAGATCAGAAAAGATCTGGACAGGCACAAGAAAGAAGAATGGGAAAAGGTGACGGGACAGTTGGATTTCCAAGGCGGACAGCGCAACTACGTGGAAGGTACTACGGAAGCTATCTGGAAAGAGCTCGCCAGCTACCGTATCCACCATTGAATTTGATAATAACGTTTTCAAGACGGGTAAGGAAGCCGCCTACTCTCTTGGAAAAAGCTTCTTTGTCACAAGTACACGGCGTGATCCGCAGAATAGAGTGACAGTTAGAGCTGTGCCGCCTCGCTCATGAGCACGGCCGATGCGTACACTGTGGCGCACGTAGAGAAGATCATAAAGGACATGCGGAACTCCAAAGCTGTCGGTCCCGACGGCATTTGTCCTGCTGTACTGAAGAAGCTCCCGACTGAGATCCTCCCACTCGTCGTTGATGTGATTAACACTTCATTCAGCTCGTGCATTATTCCCCAAAACTGGAAGACAGCCAACGTCATCCCGTTGCCAAAGCCAGGCAAACCTCAGTCGTCAGTAAAGGGTTATCGACCCATTAGCTTGATGTCACCTTTCGCTAAGGTAGCCGAAAAGCTCATTGTGGAGAATTTAGCAGAGCATAACGAGAAACAATTGTTTCAACACGGGTTCAAAGGCTGCATTCTACAACTACTGCGTTGCTAGAAATTACTGGCTATGCAATCGACGGGTTCAACGCTTTGAAGCCATTGAGAACTGTTGCTGTCGCGTTGGATCTCACCAAGGCTTTCGATACGGTTAACCTAGGAATCTTGTCAAGAAACGTTTTGGAGTCGTCGATACCACCGTGGCAAAAGCGCTGGATATCGGCCTTTATCAAAGGTCGACGGGCAGGAGTCATGTTCCCAGAACCATGTCTCCAACAGTATTCCTATGGCAGCTGGAGTCCCCCAGGGCGGTGTTTTATCACCAGCTCTCTTCAGTCTGTATCTAGAAGATATGCCTGAACCACCACAGGATATCAAGACTGTCGCCTACGCCGATGATATAACAATCATGTGTCGAGACCGGGATATAAAGGTAGCCGCTACCAAGATCAACGAGTACCTGAAGACGCTGAAGAGGTTCTTCGACGACAAGATGCTAAAGATCTCCGCATCGAAATCATCAGTATCCGTCCTCACAACGGACCCATCCGAGCACAGAGCTCATCCGGAGGTAGAGTGGGATGGAGACCGTCTGCCTGCTGCTCGATTTCCAAAACTGCTCGGTCTTGTGCTCGATCCGTCGCTCAAGTTTCATAAAAATACCGAGCAGAAGCAGGCTGTTGTTAAAGCCAAACTCAATGTTCTCAGGGCCCTAGGCGGTACCTCATGGGGTAGCAGCAAGGAAACGATACTCATGACGTATAAGGCGATTCTTCAGCCAGCCATGGAATACGCCGCACCGGTTTGGCAGCATCTAGTTTCAGAATCTTCCTGGTTTAAGATGCAACGCGTACAAAATGCCGCTCTTCGCATTGCCACCGGATGTGCAAAGAGTTCCCCAGTCGAGCATCTGCATGCCCGAAGCCCGTCTATTGCCTGTGAAGGAGCACTGTCAGCTGCAAGCCCAACAATTACGAATCAATATTATTAAGCAACCAAACCACCCGTCCTGGAGAGTGCTTAACCCCGTTAGAGAGAGAGCCAAAAGAATGCCATTTGCCGATGCTCCATGCAAAGTCAACTTGCAGAGATGGCACGACTCACAGCAAGAACGACTCCGTCTTTTGCGCGAGGAGCACACCAAGTTCGTACGGTGTCATCTTGAAAAGGCGGCGGTGAATCCTATACTAGGAGAAGTACCGCCCCCAGTCTGCGAATCCGAGACTCAACTCGGAAGAAGGGCTAGATGCACACTGGCATCGTTGCGCTGCGGTCACTCGTCAATGCTCATGTCTACGTCAGCAAAATCGACAGCAGCAAATCTGATGTCTGTCCGGACTGCGGCAATACTATCGGCCATGATACAGCACATTTATTTCGCTGTCCGGTGAGACCTACCACGCTGACCATAATGGATCTATGGACGAATCCACTACTGGTCGCCCAGTTTCTTCACCTATGACAAAACCCTCGATGTGGCTGCAAAGAAGAAGAAGAAGACAAAAAGCATCAGTGTAGTCACTATAGCTAGCTAACCCCGAACATTTGAGGTGTACCCAGCCAAGGCAACCACCGCACTGAACGCTAGCGTGTTGAGCCGATAATCCACAGTGAGAACAGGGATATCGCGGAGTCTTGCGCGGCCCTGGGTTCCTCTCAATGCCAGCTCGTAGTAGTAGAATACGAAGGAGTGCGGCAGCCAGCCATTCGCACTCCCATACAGAAAAAACTCCTCGTGGAGTTGTTGATGCCCGTTTGATGAATCTCCTTGATCTTGGTAGTCGACTCCACAGATCCACCACGCGTAGGTTGAGCATCTCGGATCCCTCTATCTCCCTCAATTGTCTTTGCGGGTGACTTCAATGCTCACACGTTCTGCTCGTCGCTTGACTCTGATGCTAGAAGAAATGACGTCGAAGAATGGGCGGAGGAGTGCGATCTGGCTATCTTAAACGATGGCCAGCCCACTCGTCTCCCTGCCTACGGCCGATCTTCCAGCCCAGACATCTCCCTTGTCTCTTCTAATCTCTCTAATGCCTGCTCTTGGCCTACATCCACAACTCTTTCCAGTGATCACATTCCGGTCTTTGTCAATATCGATCTCTTTAACTCTCTTGCTCCCTATACAGGTGTTCGTCATCGTTCTTATCTCAATTTAGGCCTTGCAGACTGGAGCCTGTTCAGGGAGGTTGCACTCCGCCAAGCGGCCAAATATCCGTGGAATGGCAATGTACACCAGAAAGAGCGCCACCTCTCTGATGCCATCCGGAAGGCGATGAAAGCTGCGATCCCTAAAGATCGTGTCAAGACCTTCTTTCCCAATGTCACCAGGGAGACACTACAGAAGATAAGGACAAGGGACGCAAAGAGAGCTGCTGATCATCTTGACCCAGACATTGCCGAGCTGGATAATGAGATCAGGATGGACCTTGACAGGCACAAGAAAAGAATCTTGGGAAAAGTTCACTGAGAAGATGAACTTCAGGAGTGATGCTGCAGTAACGTGGAAGGCTTTGAAAAGGTCGAGATGTCGTACGTTCATGCCGTGGCAGTGTGGAGGAAAGAAGATCACCTCTATGCAAACCGACGTCACCCCTTCCGCGAAGAGGGTTTTTGTCATGGGAGAGAAGCTGGTCGGCCGCGTCTCTCCTTCGGATTCTCCTGCTAAGGGCCGGCGTGGAGAGGAATCCTGGACCCGCTCAGAAGTATCTATGCGCCACGTGTGGCAATGATATTAACTGGAGATATACCAGCGTCCAGTGCTTCGGATGCCAAAGGTGGGTTCATCTCTCCTGTTCGGGTCTCAGCTCTGTGAAGCATCATAACTCTGTTTTTCGCTGTGTTTTATGCTCTTCACCTACCAACTGTGATTCCTCTTCCTCAAATCGCCCCTTTCCATTGTACATATCAATCTCAACGGCCTTCGTGCCAAACTTTCTGAGCTCTCTCTTCGCACGTACTAACCATCCAGACGTGATCATGGTTCAAGAAACCAAGCTCTCTCCATCACCTACCCGTCCTCATCCTAATATCCCGGGCTACACTGCCTTCCATGCTCCAAGGTCAGCTCTTGACGGAGGAGTTTCAACCTTTGTTTTATCTTCTCTTCCCTCCCACCTCATACCCAACACCCCCACGGATGGTACTTTCAGTACCTTTCAATCCATCTCCCCCTTAAAACTCCCCTTTCTCTGTTTAACATCTATATTCCCCTACCACCTCATGCCCCTCCTCCTACAATCCCATTCCTCTTCTCAAACAACTCAACGATTATTCCCTCTCATCATCAGTTGTTTTCGCGGGCGACTTTAATGCCCACACCTTCTGCTCGTCCCTTGGTTCTGATGCTAGAGGAGAAGAAGTCGAAGAATGGGCTGAGGAGTGCGATCTGGTCATCTTAAACGATGATCGGCCCACTCGTCTCCCTGCCAACGGCCGATCTTCTAGCCCAGACATAGCTCTTGTCTCTTCCAACCTTTCCAACGCTTGCTCATGGTCTACCTCAACAACATTGTCTAGTGATCATGTTCCCGTCTTTGTGCACATCGATCTCTCAAACTCTCTTGCTCCTTATTCTGGTGTTCGTCAACGTTCTTATCTTAATTTAGGCCAAGCAGACTGGTGCCTGTTCAGTGAGGTTGAGCTACGCCTAGCGGCTGATTACCCGTGGAACGGCAATGTGCACCAGAAGGAGCATCACTTATCTGATGCAATTCGCAGGGCCATGAAGGCGGCTGTTCCTGTTGGCCGAGTTAAGACGTTCTATCCAAACGTCACCAGAGAAATCCTTCAGAAAATCAGGACTAGAGATGCCAGAAGAGCAGTTGACCATCTAGACCCTGTCGTCACTCAGCTGGATGATGAGATCAGAAAAGATCTCGACCAGCACAAGAAAGAACAGTGGGAAAAATTCACAGAACAGTTGAATTTCAAGACGGACAGCGGAGCTACTTGGAAGGCGCTTCGGAAACTATCGGGAAAGAGCCTGCCAGCCACCATCTCCACCATTGAGTTCGGTAATAACGTTTTCAAGTCAGGAAAAGAAGCCGCCTACTCTCTCGGTAAAAGTTTCTTTGTCACGAGTACAAGGCGAGGTCCGCAAAATAGAGTGACAGTAAGAGAGCTGTGCCGCCTCCCGCTCATGAGCACGGCCGAAGCGTACACTGTGGCGCAAGTAGAGAAGATTATAAAGGACATGCGGAACTCCAAAGCTGTCGGTCCGGACGGCATTTGTCCTGCTGTGCTGAAGAAACTCCCAACTAAGATCCTTCCGCTCATCGTTGATACAGGCCATAAAACGGCCAATGTCTCACCGTCGACTGCGTACCACGCGCTGCGCGACCGCACGCGCGTCGGAAGCAGACGGGTTTTGGCCGCCGCGCGACGAGCTTTGGCCGCCGCACGTGCGGTCGCGCAGCGCGTGGTACGCAGTCGACGGTGAGACATTGGCCGTTTTATGGCCTGTATGATTAATACTTCGTTCAGCTCTTGCACTATTCCGCAAAACTGGAAGACAGCCAACGTCATCCCATTACCCAAGCCTGGCAAACCTCAGTCATCAGTAAAGGGATATCGTCCTATTAGCTTGATGTCACCTTTCGCCAAGGTGGCCGAAAAGATCATTGTCAAGGATCTAGCGGAGCACAACGAGAAGCAGTTGTTTCAACATGGGTTCAGAAGGCTTCATTCCACAACTACGGCGTTGCTAGAAATTACCAGCTCTGCTATCGACGGGTTCAACTTTAACAAGCCATTGAGAACTGTAGCTGTTGCGTTGGATCTCACCAAGGCATTTGATACGGTTAACCTTGGAGTCCTGTCAAGCAACATACTGGAGTCGTCAATACCATCTTGGCAGAAGCGCTGGATATCGGCCTTTATTAAAGGTCGGCGGGCAAGAGTCATGTTTCAGAACCATGTCTCCAACAGTATTCCTATGGCAGCTGGAGTCCCTCAGGGCGGGGTTCTATCGCCAGCCCTCTTCAGTCTGTACCTCGATGATATGCCTGAGTCTCCACAGGACATCAAGGTCGTCGCGTATGCTGATGACATAACAATCATGTGTCGAGATAGGGACTTACAGGTGGCCACCAATAAGATCAACGAGTACCTGATCACACTGAAGAGCTTTTTCGACCGCAAGATGCTAAGGATCTCTGCAGCCAAGTCGTCAGTGTCCGTTCTCACGACGGACCCATCCGAGCACAGCGCTCATCCGGATGTCCTGTGGGATGGAGACCGATTGCCTGCTGCTCGCTTTCCAAAGCTGCTCGGTCCTGTGCTCGATCCGTCACTCAAGTTTCATAAGAATACCGAGCAGAAGCAGGCAGTCGTTAAAGCTAAGCTCAACGTTCTCAGGGCCCTGGGCGGCACTTCGTGGGGTAGCAGCAAGGAGACTATACTCACAACGTATAAGGCAATTCTTCAGCCCGCCCTGGAGTACGCCGCACCGGTTTGGCAGCATCTCGTCTCAGAATCCTCCTGGGCAAAGATGCAACGAGTACAAAATGCTGCTCTCCGTATCGCCAGCGGATGTGCAAGGAGTTCCCCAATCGAGCACCTGCATGCTGAGACCCGTCTATTACAATTGAAGGAGCACTGTCAGCTCCAGGCCAAGCAACTCCGCATTAACATTATAAAGCAACCAAATCACCCGTCGTGGAGAGTGCTAAACCCCGTGAGAGAGAGAGAAGTATAAGGAAGCCATTCGCCGATGCTCCAAACAAAGTCAATTTGCAAAGATGGCACGACTCACAACAAGAACGACTCCGTCTTTCGCGCGAGGAGCACACCAAGTTCGTACGGTGTCATCTTATGAAGGCGGCCATAAATCCTATACTAGGAGATACACCGCCCCTCATCTGCACCTCAGAGTCTCAATTCGGAAGAAGGGCGAGATGCACGCTCACATCATTACGCTGTGGTCACTCTACAATGCTAATGTCTTATGTCAGCAAGATTGACAGCAGCAAATCTGATGTGTGTACGGACTGCGGTACCGTCAACCATGATACGGCACATTTATTTAACTGTCCGGAGAGACCTACCACCCTGACACCAATGGACCTATGGACGAATCCACTACTGGTCGCCCAGTTCCTCCGCCTATGACAAAACCCTTTATGTGGCTGCAAAGAAGAAGAGAAGATCAGCGATGATTTCACCTGACTCGCTTTTCAATGCGGAAATACCCTTACGGGTCTTCACCCTAGTATTCATATAATTGAAGACATTTTTACGTTTACCAGAACAAATAAGCCGTTTTTCACGGTTTTTCGCCAAGCATTTGCATTCCCTTTCAAAGTCCTTTGCGCACTTATTAAAGGCCACCCGTCCACCCGGTTTAAAGCGATCTCGCCATAGGAAATGTTTCCTAGAGGCCAATTTTTGCAAACGCGGTGGGAAGTTTTTGGACTTATGGCCGCCTTTTTGAAGGGGACGCATTTTTTCATTGCGAAGTGAACGTATGAGATAAAAGCTTCATACATTTCATTTATGCTCAGGCAGTCAGAAAAGCATGTATCCCAGTCCATATCCAATAGAAAAAGATTGACATGATCCCAGTTCGCTCTGTGGAAATCCAGTTTTTTGTTGTTTGGTTAACCTCGGCTTCAAACACAATTTTGAAGGTTAAGGGGTCCGCAGAGTTGAAGTAGCGGCGTTGCTCGCAGCGACGAACAGCAGTAGGTGATGCAATATCAATTGCATTCGACGACGATGGCGACCGACACGGCGTGAAGGGCGACGAGGGGGCACCGCAAAGTGTATTGACGCCGCGACGGCCCTACATCACTGCCAGCGAGAGGCAACCGACGCCGCGTCGATAGTGTTTCGAAACATTTCTGTCGCCGCGTCAAGGCTGACGCTCGGCGACCACTCGCCGGTCTCTGCAACTCTGCAGACCCCTTTATGCTACAGTGGTCACTTGTATAAGAGTTAGGTTGAAGTTCCCATTCAGTGATCAAAGTGAGAAACAAGACAAACCAGAATTGACGAGGAAATGTTCTTCTTCTTCTTCTTCTTTGCAGCCACAGAGAGGGGTTCTGTCATAGGTTCAGAAACTCGGCCACTAGCACTGGGTTCGTCCACAGATCCATTGTCGTCAATGTAGTCGGTCTTTTCGGGCAATTGAACAGGTGCGCAGTAGTATGCCCTTGACTATCGCAATCAGGACACTCGTCAGGTTTGCTGTTGTCAATCCTATGCAAGTATGACATAAGCATGGGGGAGTGTCCACAGCGTAAAGATGCAAGGGTGCACCTGGCACGCCTGCCAAGTTCCATCTCTGTCTCGGAGACCTTTGGAGGTGCGACTCCCAGGATGGGGTTTATGGCAACTCTGCTCAAGTGTTCGTTCACGAATCGGGTATGCTCCGCGCGCAAGAGACGGTTCTAGTGATGAAAAAATGCTTCCCAAGAGCATTTGCGGCCTCCTTCCCTGATTTGAAGACTCCATCTTCAAACTCAATCGTGGAATTGTCGGCGGAGGTGAACTTTCCGGAGATCCTTTTCAAGGCCTTCCACGTTGCTGCTGCATCATTTCTGAAGTTCATCTTCTCAGTGAACTTTTCCCAAGTTTCCTTCTTGTGCCTGTCAAGGTCCTTCCTGATCTCATCATCCAGCGCAGCGATGTCTGGGTCAAGATGATTTGCGGCTCTCTTTGCGTCCCTTGTCCTTATCTTCTGCAGTGTTTCCCTGGTGACATTGGGAAAGAAGGTCTTAACGCGGCCTTCAGGGATCGCAGCTTCCATAGCCTTCAAGATAGCATCAGATAGGTGGCGCTCCTTCTGGTGTACATCGCCATACCACGGATAATCAGCCGCTTGGCGGAGCGCAACCTCCCTGGACAGGCTCCAGTCTGCAAGGCCTAAATTAAGATAAGAACGATGACGAACACCTGTATAGGGAGCAAGAGAGTTAGAGAGATCAATATCGACAAAGACAGGGATGTGATCGCTGGAAAGAGTTGTGGATGTCGACCAAGAGCAGGCATTAGAGAGATTGGAAGAGACGAGGGAGATGTCTGGGCTAGATGATCGATCGTCTATGGAAAGCAACGCGTTGAAGTAGTCATAAAAAGACAAACATAACTTTTAAGGAAAGGATTAGAACAATTTGTCGATGAAGATATTGCGCTCCATTGCTAATTCTGCTACGAATGTTGGAACGTAGCAGCTGCAGCTGGCTGGGAGTAAAATATACCCGACCACATACGTCGGGTAAAATTTACCTCGCTTTTTGCACGAAAATCCCGAGTAAGTAAGCGTGTGAATACCGGGTAAGAGCCAAATTCAAGGGACTTTACACTTACCTCGCGGGTAAATCATTGATGAATACGGCCCCAGGACAGGAATGTGATCACTGGAAAGAATGGTGGATGTTGACCAAGAGCAAGCATTAGAGAGATTTGGAGAGACGAGGGAGATGTCTGGGCTAGACGATCGGCCGTTGGCAGGGAGACGAGTGGGCTGGCCATCGTTTAAGATAACCAGATCGCACTCCTCCGCCCATTCTTCGACGTCACCTCCTCTAGCATCAGAATCAAGCGACGAGCAGAACGTGTGCGCATTGAAGTCACCCGCAAAGACAATTGAGGGAGAAAGAGAGCAGTCATACAGCTGCTTGAGAAGGGGGATAGGATTGTATGTTGAGGGACAAGAGGAAGAAGGAGGGATATATATATTAAAAAGAGAAAGTGGTGTTTTAAGAGGTAGATGGATGGGGATGTACTCGAGAGTGCCATCCACTGGAGTGTTTGGAATAATGTGAGAGGGAAGAGAGGACAGAACAAAAGTAGAGACTCCGCCTCCTTGAGATAACCTGGGAGTATGATATGCAGTATAGCCCGGGATGTTTGGATGTCTAGAGGTAGCAGAGGGAGAGAGTTTGGTCTCCTGGACCATGATAACATCCGGGTGATGAGTACGGGCAAAGAGAGATAATTCAGAAAGCTTGGTCCGAAGGCCGTTTAGATTGATGTGTACAATAGATAGGGGCGGTTGGTAGATGAGGAATTTGAGTTACTGGAGGCGGAGCACACAATACAACGAAAGGAAGAATCGTGGTGCCTCACAGAACTGAGACCCGAACAAGAGAAGTGCACCCACCTTTCGCATCCGAAACATTGGACGCTGGTTCCATACCAATTGACATCTCTGCCGCATGTGGCACATGGGTACTTCTTCTTCTTCGCGGGTCCTGGATTCCTTTCGACGCCGGCCATTTGTAGAAGAATCCTCAGGAGAGCTGCAGCCAGCCAGAACCTCTCCCATGACAAAAACCCTCTCCGCGGAGGGATTGACGTCGGTTTGCACGGAGGTGATCTTCTTTCCTCCACACTGCCACGGCACGAACGTACGACATCTCGGCAGCTGAGGAAATGTTCAAAGTAAGCAGTGAAACCCATACCAGAGTCGCCAGGAGAAAATGGATAATTGAAATCACCGACAGCTACTGAAGGGCACCGCACAGTACACCAGTCTGCTATAGTCTCGAGCATCTCGATGGAATCCTGGCCACTCGTTGCAGGCCTTCGGTAGGCTGCAATTGAACGAAAGGAGGAACCTAATTCCGAAACAACATCGAGAAAAATAAGCTCACAATGGAAATTGAACGATCTATGCCCAAAACCTACAAATTTAATACTTTTCTTCACAATAACCGTTATTCCACCACCGGCAGTACCCGATACACGATCACATCTATATACTACATAGGAATGGGATGGCGCTATTAGAGCATCCGGGTCACCCTCAGTAAACCATGTCTCGCATATAACGACAACATCGGGAGATGAGAATTCGAGTAAAGCGTGTAAAGAGTCAAGTTAATTCCGATCGAGCGAGCGTTGAAATAATAACAGTTCAAGGACTTATTAGCTTTTGAGGGCGGTCCGGACTCCCCGTCATTTCACATGTCAAGCGAAGGAGAGTACCGAGAGGGAGGGGGGGGGTGAACCGCCCGGGGAGGCGGAGAACACTGCGATGAAGCAGCGTTAACCTCCACCGAGGCTCCCCCTTTTTTGGGATGGCACTCTTGCTCATCACTTGGCCACGATAAATAACGGCGGTGTTGTCGACCTTGCGAGCGTCTCGTAATTTGGCGCGTAGTTCGGAAGAGTAAGAGAGCCTAACATAAACACGGCTGTATGCTCGGTCCATAGCAGACGTATGTAGGCGTGCGGTTTGAAGATGCGGACAGATGATCTTCTCCGCTAACTTAGGCATCTTTCATAGTCCTCACCGCAAGCGCGGCACGCGCGTTACGCGCGGGAGGGGCGGTGGACTATGAAATTTCTTACCGCGCAGCACGCGCGGTAAGAATTTTCACAGTCCATCAGCACCGCCATAGCGGCGCCGCCCAAACCGCCGTGGCGCTTTTACCGTTTCAATCAATAATTGCTTCTCGATTTGAGTCCACTCCAACATAAATGATTCTGGGACTATCCTGCGCCACCGCATACGCAAATGCAAGCCAGGAATTTCTGTACAAGTCCCAGTTGAGGCCCGCACCGCCATGGCGGTGCCGCTGGAGATTTTATAGTGGCTTTCCGCTCGTCACGCGCGTGCCGCGCGGTGAAAAGTTTCATAGTCCACCGCTCGTCCCGCGCGTGCCGCGCTTGTGGTAAGGACTATGAAAGATGCCTTAGCGTTGGGGGACAATAGGGATATGGGTCGATGGGAAGTTGCCTTGTCCTCAGGCTTTCCTGGCTTCGGGATCGGTAGGACGATGGCTTGCTCACACCTCAAGGGAATCACACCAGTACTGAACAACGAGTAGACAAGATCGCTTAGGCTCCGTCCATAGCAGACGACCAGCGGCAATGCGTCAACTGGCCGGCTGCAGTGGTCGCTGGGGAGTCAGATCAATAACAAATGCTGAAGATGCAAACCCCCAGCGCTTGACGGTCACATGACGCTAGGACGTCTGCTATGGACGGAGCCTTAGTAACTCGAGGAATTGGTCTGGCAGATGCTTCAAATGGATAGCTGAAATGCCGTCGGGTCCCTCAGCCCTGGAGTTCTTCAAGGAATTGATGAGGGCAGACATAGTAGAGGGAGTTATTGCAGGTGTATCGTGACGACTGTTTCCTTATGGACCGGAGAGTTCTTCTGTGAGGACGATCACGGTGATACGTCGCCGAGGCAGAGTTTCCCAAGCCGACAGGCAGCACCATATCCAGACTCGAATCTACCTGAAGGGAACTCCAGCATGTTTCGGTCCGTTGACATTCTTTCCTGAAAGCTTCTTGAGAACGCTCCATGTTTTCTTGGCGTCAGTCTTGAAGTTAATGGACTCAGTAAACTCCTGCCATCGCTTTTGCTTGTGATTGTTGAGCAAGTTGGTGATCTCGTCAGACAGTTGCTGAATGCTCGAGTCTGCGGGGTTGGCTCGACGCTTCTCAACTCGTAGTTCGATCAGCTCCAGAACTTCCTTCGGAAAGTTAGGGTGAAACGTTCTCACTCGTCCTGTAGGAATGGCTGTTCTAGAGGCATTCTTCTTCTTCTTATCAGCCACATTGGAGTTTCTTCTCATAGGCGCAGAAAGGCGGCAACATCACTCGGCTTGTTCCACATATCACGAGCAGATAGAGAAGTAGGTCTGGCAGAGCATGAAAATAAATGTAGGGAATCATGACAAGTATTTTGACAGTCAGGACATTTATCCGGGACCGATTCGTCGATCCTATGTACGTAGGCTTTGAGGTATGAAAAATGACCGCAACTTAGATCCGCCAGAAAGACGCGGGAGCGCGTAGGCAGATCTTCCTCACTATCATCAACCGTAGGAGACACAACACCAAGGATCGGGTTGGGAGGTGCACAGGACAGGTATTCAGACACGAATCTGGTGTGCTCGATTTGCTGCAGCCTCTTCCTTGTGAGCTCAGAGGTGGCCCATCTTTGACGATCCACTGTAGAAATGGCAGGATGCAGAGGTGTGCGAATATTACGGGGATGGGGATCTGATGACAAGAGGGGGTAGTTGGGATGTGCGGCATTCTTGACTATGCCAATGTCGAACTGTTGTGACTGCAGTTGGCAGTGCTGTTTGACAGGAAGTAGGGCACATTCTTGGTGAGGATGGGATATAGATGTTGATTTTGGGCAGCCAGTGATGACACGAAGTGCAGTGTTTTGTACACGTTGAAGCTTGCTCCAAGAGGCGTCCGACAGGTGCCTAGTCCATATCGGGGCTCCATACTCCAGAGTAGGCTGTATCATGGCCTTACATGTTGTGCGTAAAACTTCCTTTGTGCTACCCCAGGTAGTACCCGCCAGAGCACGGAGGATGTTATTTCGCGTGTTAGCAGTTACAGCTCAGATGCGCGTGTTTTCATTAAAGCGCAGTGAAGGATCCAGAAAGATTCCAAGTAGCCGAGGGTGCTTAGAGAGGGGCAACTGGTTACCTTCCCAGAGAACCCTGGGATGTAGCTGATGCTCAGCCGTTGCAGTAGTGCACAGAGTGACGCTAGACTTTGAAGGAGAGACCTTTAGCTGCTTCGATTCCAGAAATTTGGCCAGGCAGCAGAGGTACCTGTTCATCTCCGTAGTGGCACGATCGATAACAGAGTCAGTGCATACAATTGTGATATCATCTGCATACAGACATAAGTGGATGTTGGGCGGCGGCTTCGGAATATCAGATAGATATAAGGAGAATAGGCTTGATGATAATACTCCACCTTGAGGAACGCCTGCCTTCAAGGGAACCGACTTCGACAGGTGTCCGTCGAACTTCACACGTATGGAGCGATCTTTGACGAAGTTGTCAGTCCATCGGTTGCACCAGTCGGGCATGTCGCAGACCAGAATCGATTTTGACAGCAAAGAAGTGCTGACATTGTCGAAAGCGGCAGTCAGATCGACCAGACTTCTACCGGCGGGAGCTTTCCTATTGAAACCGGCAATGATGTGTTCAGATATTGACGTTAGTGCGGTGATGGTGGAGTGCGCTTTTGAAAGCCATGCTGATGGACGTTCTGCTGTGGTGCGCCTTGGAGATGCGGGTTTATCATTTTTTCCGCCAGCTTAGCGGTAGGGGACAATAGGGATATGGGACGGTGTGACGTTGCTTTATCTTCTGGTTAGCCAGGCTTGGGAACGGGGAGAGCAGTCGCTTGTTTCCAACGAGCAGGAATAATACCAGTGGTAAACGACGAGTAGATAAGATCACTGAGCACCTCTGCGTACTGTTCCGGCAAATGCTTCAGATGAACGGCTGAAATGCCGTCTGGTCCTTCTGCCCGCGAATTCTTCATCGACTTGATGATGGTAGAGACGGTAGAAGCAGTTATGGCAGGTACGTCACGTCGACTGAGTTTTCAGATCGCACGTAAAGTACATCTGTGCTCTTTGTTGCGGCGAGATGAAGCAGAAGCACAGAGTTTTCCAAGCTGACAGGCAGCCTTATATCCGAATTCGAATCTGCCCGAGGGGAACTCAAGCATATTGCGCGCAGGTGCCATCTTCTTCCCAGATAGTCGTTTTAGAATGCTCCATGCTTGTTTGCTATCAGTCGCAAAGTTGATGGATTCGGTGTACTCTCTCAAGCGTTTCTGCTTCTAGTCGTTCAGCACTTTAGAGATCTCCTCTGATAGTAGTGAAATGCACGGATCGGAAGGATCAGTTCTGCGTCTGTCGTCCCGTTGTGTGATTAGCTCCAGTGCTTCCTTTGGTACGTTAGGGTGGAACGTTCTTACACGACCGGTCGGAATGGCTATTCTCTTCTTCTTCTTATCAGCCACAGTGGAGTTTCTTCTTATAGGCGTAGAAAGGTGGCAACATCGCACGGCTTGTCCCACATATCACGAGCAGACAGACAAGTAGGTCTGGAAGAGCATGAAAGTAAATGCAATGAATCACGCCCAATATTGTGACAGTCAGGACATTTATTTGGGACCGACTCGCCGATCCTGTGTACGTAGGCTTTGAGGTATGAAGTGACCGGCTGCCGAGATGTCGTACGTTCGTGCCGTGGCAGTGTGGAGAAAAGAAGATCGCCTCCGTGCAAACCGACGTCAACCCCTCCGAGAAGAGGGTTTTTGTCGTGGGAGAGGTGCAGGTCGGCGGCAGCTCTCCTGAGGATTTTATTACAAAGGGCCGGCATCAAGAGGAATCCTGGTCCAGTGCAGAAGTACCTATGCGCCGCGTGCGGCATGAATATTAACTGGAGACATACCAGCGTCCAGTGCTTCGGATGCCAAAGGTGGGTGCACTTCTCCTGTTCGGGCCTCAGTTCTGTGAGGCATGATGAGTCATCCTTTCGCTGTGTTCCATGCTCTGCCCCCAGCAACTCTGATTCCTCAATTACCAACCGCCCCCTCTCCATTGTTCACATTAATCTCAACGGCCTTCGCAACAAGTTATCTGACCTCTCTCTATTCGCACGTTCTCATCACCCGGATGTTATCATGGTTCAAGAAACCAAGCTCTCTCCTTCTACCACTTACCCCCAGCCTAACATTCCGGGATACACCGCCTATCACATGCCAAGGTCTGCTCTTGGGGGCGGAGTGTCTACTTTCGTGCAATCTGCCTTACCTTCTCATATTATCCCTAATACTCCTAAGGACGGTACTCTCGAGTACATTCCTGTCCACCTCCCCCTCAAACCCCTTTATCTCTATTTAACATCTACATCCCTCCTATATCATCTTGTCCCCCTCCTATTATCCTCTTCCCCTCCTTAAGCAGTTGCACGACTGCTCACTCTCCCCTTCAGCTGTCTTTGTGGGTGACTTCAATGCTCACACGTTTTGTTCTGCTCTTGACTCTAACGCCAGAGGGGATGACGTCGAGGAATGGGCTGAGGAGTGCGATCTGGTTATCCTCAATGATGACCAGCCCACTCGTCTCCCTGCCAACGGCCGACCTTCTAGCCCAGATATCTCTTTTGTGTCATCCAATCTTTCTAATGCTTGCTTGTGGTCCACATCCACCACTCTCTCCAGTGATCACATTCCGTCTTTGTCTATATTAATCTCTCTGACTCTCTTGCCCCTTACTCTGGTTTTCGTCATCGTACTTATCTTAATTTAGGCCTAGCAGACTGGACCCTGTTCAGAGATGTTGCACTCCGCCATGCGGTCGACTACCCATGGAATGGTGATGTTCATTAGAAAGAGCGCCATCTAACAAGTGCCATCCGCGAGGCCATGAAAGCAGCAATTCCTGAGGGTCGTGTAAAGACCTTTTTTCCAAATGTCAGCAGGGAAATACTGCAGAAGATAAGAACCAGAGATAAGAAGAGAGCCGCTGATCATCTAGACCCGGATATAGCTGTGCTGGATAATGAGATCAAGCAGGATCTGGATAAGAACAAGAGGGAATGCTGGGAGAAGTTCACTGAAAAGCTGAATTCCAAGGCTGACGGAACCAAGACGTGGAAAGTGTTGAGGAAAATCTCCGGCAAGTCCGCTCCTCCTATAAGCTCCGCTATTGAGTTCGAGGAGAACGTCTTCAAATCAGGGAAAGCGGCTGCTTACGCACTCGGCAAGAATTTTTTCATCACACGCACCAAGCGAGTCGTGCAAAACAGAGTCACGGTTAGAGAGTTAAGCCGGTTGCCGCTCATGAACGCTTCTGAGGCCTTTACTCTCACCCAAGTAGGGAAAACTATCAAAGAAATGCGGAATTCGAAGGCTATCGGACCTGACGGTATCTCCCCAGCCATCCTGAAGAAGCTTCCCACGGAACTTCTACCGCTGCTTGCAGATATCATTAACACTTCTTTCCGGACCTGCACTCTACCCCAAGCTTGGAAGACAGCCAATGTGATACCGTTGCCAAAGCCAGGCAAGTCCCAAAGCACGGCAAAAGGCTTTCGACCAATAAGCCTGTTATCGCCCGTCGCTAAATTAGCTGAAAAATTGATCGTGACGGACCTAACCGATCAAAATTAGCGACACCAGCATCAGCATGGGCTCAGGAAACTTCACTCTACTACTACTGCTCTATTGGAGATCGTGAGCTTTCCGGTCGATGGGTTCAACATGAGAAAGCCCCTGAGAACGGTGGCCGTCGCCCTCGACCTGAGCAAAGCGTTTGACTCTGTTAACTTGGGACTGCTGTCCGAGAAACTGCTCAAGTCGTCGCTACCATCATGGCAAAAGCGATGGATTGCAGCGTTTACGAAAGGCCGCCGGGCTAAGGTTGTGTTCCAGAATCACGTATCCGATAGCATTCCAATAGCAGCCGGTGTTCCGCAAGGAGGAGTGTTGTCCCCTGCCCTATTCAGCCTGTATCTTGAGGATCTTCCCGAGCCACCACAGGATATAAAGATTGTTTTGTACGCCGACGACATCACCATCATGTGCCAGGACCGTGACCTGCAAGTAGCCGCTAACAATATCAGTGCCTATCTCGTCGAGTTGAAGCTTTTCCTCGATAATATGATGCTCACAGTCTCTGCTGCAAAGTCTTCTGTATCAGTGTTCACAACAAGCACCAAGGAACACAGTGCCCACCCAGATGTCAGATGGGACGGTAATCGTTTGCCAGCAGTAAGATTCCCTAAGCTACTTGGTCTTATTCTCGATCCGTCACTGAAGTTCCACAAAAACGCGGAACAGAAACAGACAGTCATCAAGGCAAAGCTTAATATTCTGAGAGCTCTCGGAGGAACATCATGGGGAAGCAGCCGAGAGACTATACTGAGAACCTACAGAGCAATACGTCAGCCTGCTCTGGAATATGCGGCACCAGCGTGGCAGCACCTGGGGTCAGACAGCTCCTGGAATAAGCTGCAGCGTATACAGAATGCTGCGCTTAGAATCGCTACCGGTTGTGCAAGGAGCTCCCCAATAGAACATCTTCACGCGGAGGCCTGCATATTGCCAGTTAAGGAGCATTGTGAACTCCCGGCACAGCAGATGTATATTAATGTTCTGAGACAGCCAAATCATCCGACAAAGAGAATTATGAAGCCCATTAGAGAGAGGTCGATTAGGACGCCGTTCGCAGATGCTCCTCGTAAAGTTGATGTACAGAGATGGGCCGACTCCAACATGGAAAGGCTTCGTCTTCTGCCCGAGGAGCACACCCAGTTTGTTCGAGGATATCTGGAGAAGGCGGCTGTGAACCCTATTTTAGAAGCAAGGCCGACTCGGGTTTGCGAAACCGAGTTTCAACTCGGCAGGCGAGCCAGATGTGCTCTCGCCTCGCTGCGCTGTGGTCACTCTATTCTGCAAATGTCTTACGCCAACAAGATCGACAGCAGCCGACCAGACGCATGCCCGGATTGTGGTGCTCCCGGACACGACACGGCGCACTTGTTCATGTGCCCGAAGAGACCTACCTCCTTACCAACAATGGACCTCTGGACGAATCCTGTGAAGGCCGCCCAGTTCCTCAACCTATGACAAAAACCACTTTGAGGCTGCAGAAGAAGAAGAAGAAACGCTGGATATCGGCCTTTAGTAAAGGTCGGCGAGCAAGAGTCATGTTTCAGAGCCATGTCCCCAACAGTCTTCCTAAGGCAGCTGGAGTCCCTCAGGGCGGGTTCTATCGCCAGCCCTCTTCAGTCTGTACCTCGAAGATATGCCTGAGCCTCCACAGGACATCAAGGTCGTCGCGTATGCTGATGACATAACAATCATGTGTCGAGATCGGGACTTACAGGTGGCCGCCAATAAGATCAACGAGTACCTGATCACACTGAAGAGCTTTTTCGACCGCAAGATGCTAAGGATCTCTGCAGCCAAGTCGTCAGTGTCCGTTCTCACGACGGACCCATCCGAGCACAGCGCTCATCCGAATGTCGTGTGGGATGGAGACCGTTTGCCTTCTGCTCGCTTTCCAGAGCTGCTCGGTCTTCTTCTTCTTTGCAGCCGCAGAAGGGTTTTTGTCATAGGTTCAAGAAACGGGCGACCGAAGTTGGATGCAACCACAAATCTATTGTCGTCAGTGAGGTGGGCCTCTTGGGACAGTCGAATAGATGAGCTGTAGTGTGGCCAGGGTTACCACAATCCGGACACTCGTCAGGCTTACTGCTGTCGATCCTATGCAAGTATGACATCAGCATAGGTGAATGCCCGCAGCGCAACGAGGCGAGGGAACATCAAGCCCGCCTACCGAGTTCCATCTCGGTGTTGCTGACTTCAGGTGGTGCGATCCCCAATATGGGATTGACAGCCACCCTACTCAAGTGATCCCTGACGAAACGGGTGTGCTCCGCACGTAAAAGACGAAGACGATCTAATTGGGAGTCCGTCCATCTTTGTATATTGACTTTCTCGGGAGCATCCGCAAAAGGCCTTCTGATATCTCTCTCTCTCTCACAGGATTCATAATCCTTCTTAATGGGTGATCAGGCTGCTTGACGATATTAATAACCAGTTGCTGCGCTTGGAGTTGACAGTGCTCCTTAACATGCAGAATATGGGCTTCAGCATGAAGATGCTCCACTGGAGTGCTCTTTGCACACCCAGTGGCAATCCGAAGAGCAGCATTTTGAACTCGCGGCAACTTTGTCCACAGGGTTGAGCAGGCCGTTGCGACCAGAGAGCAAAATTTTACGACCCCCCTGGTGACCAAAATTTTTACGAACCCCCCCCTGGGAGGGAGAAATGGAATTCCATGAAATTCCATGAAATGAATTCCATGGAATACTTCCTGGGAATTCCATGGAATGAGATCGATTTGTGAAAGCAGAATCATCCAATTCTCTTTTGGATTCTGAGTGCCCGTGAAGAAGATACACAAAACTACCAAGAAGGACATTTTCAGTTGAGATCAGTTAGTAAAGCTACAGAAAAATAACGAACTAATGAGTTATCTGAAAAAAAAACAATAATTACGGTAAAAAGGTGCAAAAAAAACAAATGTATGCACAAAACGAGAGAAATTAATATTTCAAGACGATGAATGTGAGATAGTTTGGTAAAAAAGAAGAAAAGAGGTTAAGAATAGGAAGATTCAGAAAAAAAATTGGAAATAATCTTTTGAAAACTTTACTTTCCCTCCAAAACGCGCGCGCAATGCGGGCGCGCATTAGAGCACGCTTAGGGAGGCTTAGTACTAAATACGGCTTTTTTAAAAAGAGGTAAAGCGACGACGCTCATTGGATTTGAGTTGTATTTATTACACTGCACTGTTATACTATCGGATTCATTTCAAAAAGAATGCCGATTACCGCCTTTCAAATGAAAAAAATAGTTGCGGCAGTGAGCCCTGGGTCGCAACGGGGGATGAGCGCGGGTCGCAACGGGGATCGGCTTTAAGAAGGGATAACTCCGCGAAGGTAGCGAGTTATGCGGACTTCAAATGACCAAATTAAAGAGCATTTCATGCAGATTTCAGATCTTTTTTCTAGAATTTGAAAATTTTCACTTTCAAGTGATTCTCACCGTTGCGGCGTTTTTTGAGCACAGAGAATTGCGTGAAGACGGTGCATATGCCGCCTTAACTCTGTCTAAAAGTGATGTAGCGTTGAAAGACGCGGAACTAGAGTGAATAGTATTGTTTTTACATAAGCAACTCGTAGAATGTGCTTTTTTCAAAATTTACCTTAAATTTTACGAACCCCCCCTTTTTCTCGAAAAAAATCCGAAATTTTTACGACCCCCCCCGTTGCGACCGGTCGCTAGCCTGCCCAACCCTGTTTGTTCACGATGAATCCGATACTATGTGTTGCCATACCGGTGCTGCATACTCCAACGCCGGCTGCAAGATTGCCTTGTACGTGGTCAGGATCGTCTCCTTACTGCTTCCCCACGACGTACCTCCCAGAGCTCGTAAAACGTTGAGCCTAGCTCTCACTGTAGCCTGTTTCTGCTCAGTGTTTTTATGGAACCTCAGCGAAGGATCCAATACTAGACCAAGCAGCTTCGGGAAACGTGCGGCAGGCAGACGAGCGTCTTCCCAGTTCCTAACGGGGTGAGCACAGTGTTCCTTAGGGTCAGTGGAGCAAACAGATAGATGACTTAGCGGCAGAGATAGTGAGCCCCATATCATTGAGAAAGCTCTTCAGAATGATGAGGTAGCTATTGATCTTGCGTGTTGCTACATTAATGTCTCTGTCCCGGCCCAAGATGGTGATGTCATCCGCGTACGCAACGACTTTAATGTCATTTGGGGGGACGGGCAAATATTCAAGGTAAAGGCTGAACAGAGCAGGCGATATGACTCCTCCTTGAGGGACACCGGCAGCGATTGGGACGCTATTAGAGACATGTCCCTGGAACAGCACTTTTGCTCGGCGCCCTTTGATGAGTGCGGTTATCCATCGCTTCTGCCAAGGCGGGATGGTGGACCTCAAAAGCTTCTCAGACAGTATGCCCAAGTTGACAGAATCAAAAGCTTTCGTGAGGTCCAGGGCTACACCAACAGTGCGTTGAGGTTTATAGGCGTTGAAGCCATCCAAGACATCCATCCAAGAGCTGCCGAGATGTCGTACGTTCGTGCCGTGGCAGTGTTGAGGAAAGAAGACCACCTCCGTGCAAACCGACGTCAACCCCTCCGCGAAGAGGGTTTTTGTAATGGGAGAGGTGCTGGCTGGTCGCAGCTCTCCTAAAGATTCTGCTCGGTCTTGTGCTCGATCCGTCACTCAAGTTTCGTAAGACTACCGAGCAGAAGCAAGCAGTCGTTAAAGCTAAGCTCAACGTTCTCAGGGCTCTGGGCGGCACTTCGTGGGGTAGCAGCAAGGAGACTATACTCACAACGTATAAGGCAATTCTTCAGCCCGCCCTGGAGTACGCCGCACCGGTTTGGCAGCATCTCGTCTCAGAATCCTCCTGGGCAAAGATGCAACGAGTACAAAATGCTGCTCTCCGTATCGCCAGCGGATGTGCAAGGAGTTCCCCAATCGGGCACCTGCATGCTGAGACCCGTCTATTACCAGTGAAGGAGCACTGTCAGCTCCAGGCCCAGCGATTCCGCATTAAAATTATAAAGCAACCAAATCACCCGTCGTGGAGAGTGCTAAACCCCGTGAGAGAGAGAAGTATAAGAAAGCCATTCGCCGATGCTCCAAACAAAGTCAATTTGCAAAGATGGCACGACTCACAGCAAGAACGACTCCGTCTTTTGCGCGAGGAGCACACCAAGTTCGTACGGTGTCATCTTGTGAAGGCGGCCATAAATCCTATACTAGGAGATATACCGCCCCCCGTCTGCACCTCAGAGTCTCAACTCGGAAGAAGGGCAAGATGCACGCTCGCATCATTACGCTGTGGTCACTCTACAATGCAGTAAAACATAGGATTTCGTCGCCGCGACCCAGCGATGTAGGACGTTTGCCACGAAGCGATAACAATTGGAGCGCCTTTCCATTACGCGCGATGAAGAAAGAACAATTGTCCCTCGCATGGCCGCAGCGACCACCTGCAGTCAAAACTAGGCTTCTTCTTCTTCTTTGCAGCCACTGAGAGGGGTTTCGTCACAAGTTGAGAAACTGGGCGACCAGCACTGGATTCGTCCACAAGTCTATTGTAGTGAGCGTTGTTGGCTTCTTCGGACAGTCAAATAGGTGTTTAGTGTCGTGGCCTTGGTTTCCACAGTCCGGGCACACGTCAGGCTGACTAATGTCGATCCTGTGCAGGTAAGACATAAGCAATGGAGAATGTCCGCAGCGCAACGAAGCGAGGATACACCTGGCGCGCCTACCGAGCTCGGACTCGGTATCACATACCCTGGGCGGCACATCACCGAGAATAGGGTTGACGGCCGCTTTGGCGAGATGATCCTTCACAAACCGGGTGTGCTCCGCGCGTAAGAGACGAAGCCGTTCTTGATTCGAGTCGGTCCATCTCTGTACATTCACTTTGTTCGGAGCATCGGCAAACGGCACTCTGATCGATCTCTCTCTCACGGGATTTAATAGTCTTCTCGACGGATGATTAGGTTGCTTAAGGACATTAATAAACATCTGCTGAGCCTGGAGCTGACAATGCTCTTTCACTGGCAAGATACGGGCCTCGGCGTGAAGGTGCTCAATCGGTGAGCTTTTGCACATCCAGTGGCTATTCGTAGTGCAGCATTCTGAATTCGCTGCATCTTAGTCCAGGAACTGTCCGACACGATGTGCTGCCAGACAGGTGCAGCATACTCCAATGCAGGCTGCAGAATAGCTCGATATGTCGTCAAGATTGTCTCTCTGCTGCCACCCCAGGACGTTCCTCCTAGAGCTCTCAACACATTAAGCTTTGCCTTGATAATTGCCTGCTTCTGTTCAGCATTTTTGTGAAACTTCAGCGATGGGTCCAAAACGAGGCCCAGCAGTTTAGGAAATTGCGCTGTAGGCAAGAGGTCACCATCCCACCTGACAACAGGTTGGGCGCTGTGTTCCTTTGGGTCAGATGTGAATACCGAAACAGAAGACTTCGCCGCGGAAACTGTGAGCATCATACTATCGAGAAAGTTTTTAAGCTCGACGAGATAGTCGCTGATCTTGTTTGCGGCTACCTGTATGTCACGATTACGGCACATGATGGTGATATCGTCGGCATACGCAACAATTTTTATGTCTTCAGGAGGCTCGGGTAGGTCTTCAATATACAGGCTGAAGAGGGCAGGTGACAAAACTCCACCCTGCGGCACACCGGCTGCTACAGGTATACTATCGGAGACGTGATTCTGGAATAGCACTTTGGCCCGACGACCTTTCGTAAACGCTGCTATCCAACGCTCCTGCCACGGTTGCAGCGAGGACTTCAATAGTTTCTCGGACAAAAGTCCTAGGTTAACAGAATCAAATGCTTTGGTTAGATCGAGGGCAACGGCCACTGTTCTAAGAGGCTTTCTGAAATTGAACCCATCGACCGCATAGCTGACAATCTCCAGAAGGGCAGTGGTGGTGGAGTGAAGCTTTCTAAACCCATGTTGATGTTGCTGTGCCTCATTCTGCTCTGCCAGGTCCCTTACGATTAGCTTTTCGGCTACTTTCGCGATCGGTGATAACAGGCTAATAGGGCGATAGCCCTTCACCGTGCTTTGCGATTTGCCTGGCTTAGGCAGGGGTATCACATTGGCGGTCTTCCATGCTTGTGGTAGAGTGCAGGTTCGGAAAGAAGTGTTTATGATATCTGCGATCATCGGTAGAAGTTCCGTGGGAAGCTTCTTCAAGATGGCTGCTGAGATACCATCAGGTCCGAGAGCCTTCGAGTTCCGCATTTCCTTGATAGCCTTCTCCACCTGAGCAGGAGTAAAGGCCTCAGTGGCGTTCATCAGCGGCAGACGGCTTAGTTCTCTTACCGTGACTCTGTTTTGTAAGCCACGCTTGGTACGTGTGATGAAGAAATTTTTGCCAAGAGCATATGCGGCAGCCTTTCCTGATTTGAAGACGCTGTTATCGAACTCTATGGTAGAGTTCGAGGAGGGGCACTTGCCAGATCTCTTCCTCAATACTTTCCACGCAGTTGTTCCGTCGGTTTTAAAGTTCAACCTTTCAGTGAACTTCTCCCAACTGTCTTTCTTGTGCTTGTCCAGATCCTTTCTTATCTCTTCATCCAGCTTGGCCACCTCAGGGTCCAAATGATTCTCAGCTATCTTTTTCATCTCTTGTCCTGATCTTCTGTAGAATCTCCCTGGTGACATTAGGGTAGAAACTTTTTCACACGTCCTTCAGGTATGGCCGCTTTTGTAGCCTTCCGGATGGCGTCAGATATGTGATGCTCTTTCTGGTGCACATCGCCATTCCATGGATACTCAGCTGCCTGGCGGAGCGCAACCTCTCTGAACAGGACCCAGTCAGCAAGGCCTAAATTGAGATAAGAACGTTGACGAATACCAGTATAAGGGCAAGAGAGTTTGAGAGATCAATATGGAGAAAGACGGGAATGTGGTCGCTGGGAAGAGTTGTGAAGTGGACCATGTGCAAGAATTAGAAAGATTGGATGAAACGAGGAGATGTCCGGGCTAGAAGGTCGGCCGTAGGAAGAGAGGCGAGTAGGCTGATCATCGCTGAGGATAACCAGATCACACTCCTCATCCCATTCTTCGACGTCCTCCCCTCTGGCGTCGGACTCAAGCGCAGAACAGAACGTGTGAGCATTGAAGTCACCTGCAAAAACAGCTGATGGGGAGAGAGGGCAGTCATGCAACTGCTTAAGAAGAGGTATGGGGTTGTAGGTTGGGGGGACAAGAAGTGGCAGGAGGGATGTAAATATTAAATAGAGATAGTGGAGTTTTAAGAGGGAGGTGAACGGGAACGCACTCGAGAGTACCCTCCTCAGGAACATTTGGAATTAGATGAGAAGGTAAGTTAGAAAGCACAAACGTAGAAACTCCGCCTCCAAGAGCTGTCCTTGGGATGTGATAGGCAGTGTAGCCTGGAATGTTTGGTTGGGGATAAGTGGTAGAGGGAGAGAGTTTGGTTTCTTGAACCATAATAACATCCGGATGATGAGTACGTGCGAAGAGTGAGAGTTCAGACAATTTGGTGCGAAGGCCGTTAAGATTTATATGTACAATAGAGAGGGGCGGTTGTTGAATGAGAAATCAGAGTTGCTGGGGGCGGAGCACAGAACACAACGGAAGGATGAGTTGTGATGCCTCACAGAACTAAGACCTGAACAGGAGAAGTGCACCCACCTTTGGCATCCAAAGCATTGGACGCTTGTTCCATTCCAGTTGACTTTCTTGCTGCAGGTGGCACATTGATACTTCTGCACAGGTCCAGGATTCCTCTCGACGCCAGCCCTTTGTAGTAGAATCTTCAGGAGAGCTGGGGCCAGCCAGCGACTCTCCCATGACGAAAACCCTCTCGGTGGAGGGAGTGATGTCGGTTTGCACGAAGGTGATGTTGTTTCCTCCACACTGCCACGGCACGAACGTACGACATCTCGGCAGCAAACTAGGCTTTAGTGTTCGAGTGCTGCGGAGCGGCGGTTAGAGTGAGAGAGCGCATGACAGACGAAGGGAGCGGAATCGCCCGCGCCTTGAGTCGTAAGAATTACGTTTTACAGAGTATAAATAGGACCGCGCGGCTCCTGCCACGTCGTCAGCGACCTCTGAAGAGCAGAAAAAGTGCTGATAAGTGAGCTGATCGCTTGACTGTACTGATAGGCATCATCCTTAATAGCGGTCAACCCCTCCACGCTCAAAAACGAACGTAAAAAAGGAGGGCCTATTCTGGCTAAAAACGCGGCTTTCGCGCTCTTTTCTAGCATGCTTTGCTATGTAGGGCACCAGACCTTCAGTAAACCGAGGAGATATTGTAAGTGAAATCTATCGCGAACCCTGCCTTTGAGGTCTTCAACTTCTCTGGATTCCCAAATCTAAGAAATGTCAAAGATTTACGCAACTCTTGTACACTGAGTTTGCGATGAGCGAACCTGACTCCCATCCTAAAAAAATTTGAGCGATTCCTTTAGACCGGAGCGCGCTTCGAACGCACTGCTCACACACCAAACGAAAGCAGAAACCTGTATTCTGTCAACAGAAAGTATAGCAATGGAGGCGCAGAGATTGAGTTAAGGCCACAATACAAACAGAACCACTCCGGGTTTAAAAACGAACAGCTGTTTGAATAGACGTAACATAGAATGTGTGCAGTGCAATTGCCGCGATGTGTCCCAGTGCACGCCTAAAAAGTTTTTTTTTTGAAAATTTCGTCATTCTTGTTTTTGTGCTCACTCCATCTCCCATTCAGTATCTGGTTATGATTGACCTCTCCAGCTTGTAACAAATATTTGAGCGGAATACTCTGTATAAATTTAAATAGAATTGAACGGAATTATAAGTATAAGTTTACTACGAATGCGTAAGGCAAACGAGTCGCCAGTAAACCTACATCAAAAACATTTGGCTGCTGGGCACCCGCGGGACCATGAGGGGGGTGTCGCCGTTGGATAGATTCGCGTTTTACTGTATTTCGTATTGGAGCACCTTTTCTTCTGCGCTCACACTCGTTTCGCTAGTGGTGACATTTTGTTTTTCCTTTGTTTCCGGGCATTTCTCACTGAAAGTTTGAGTTTGAATTCCAATACATAACAAAAGTGGTAGGCTCGACAAAAGGATGCATAGATTTCAAACATTTATGCTGAACAAAGAAAGCGATGTCACAATGGGAGGAATTATATTTCTTTGTAATTGTTTATTACAGGGTAACCCTGCGTATTGACATCGGAACAAGTTAAACGAACGCGTAGTAATAAAATGTAACAGCGATATACGAGACCGGGAACACGTAGTATGTAGTATACTTGTTCCAGATGGAATTTATTTCGAATATCCGATTTTTCGACTATAGTCGGATATTGCACATTTTCGAATATTCGACTTTTCGACTGTGGTCGGATATCAAACCTTTTCGAATATTCGACTTTTCGACTGTAGTCGGATATCACCCTTTTCGAATATTCGACTTTTCGACTGTAGTCGGATATCGCACTTTTTCGAATAACCGACTTGTCGAATAAAAGTCGACTTTTTTATTCGACTGAAACAGTCGGATACTCATCCGATTATTCGATTCGGAACAAGTATAGTATGTAGAGTATCTATTGGAAAAAGTTCCATGACTAACACTAGATCACTATGGAGTATCTATCGAAGAAAATAACATTATGACTAACACAAGATCACAAGCTCACTCATCCTCCGTCCTCAAGTACTGCTCCACTATACGCTTGAAGGAGCCCAGGTCTGTTGGCAGATTGCCCTTTAAGCAGTTTTTCCAATTCACTGCCAGCTCTGTTAGTGAAGAAATAGTGCCTGACACTCTTCCTAGCCGGATTTCGGACTAGTTTGAAACAGCTACCTCTAGTGGTGGATGCCCTCATTTTGAGAAAAGCGTTTGGTCGAAGGCCGGTATGCCCATACAATATTTTATACATCATCAAAAGATCAAACCTTCTCCTTCTGCACGCCAGTGTTTCCAATTTGAATTTTGCGTTCCTAGCATTACTACTGGATATGTTTTCATAATTAAATCCCAAAAATCTTATCATTAACTTACGTGTGAAACTATTTTGTACCTTCTCCAACGCTTTAATAGTAGAGACCTTATGAGGGTTTGATATCACAGTTCCATACTCAAGAAGGGGCCTAATATAGATTTTGTAGGCGTTCAAGAGCACCTTCTCGTTTCTAGTAGAGAGTGCCCTAAACAGGCAATACATAACCTTATTTGCCTTATTTGCTGACCATCTGAACCGAAGTAGCTTACGGATTACGAAAACCCAGGCTCCCAAGCAGATTTACATTGCGAAATCACTCACATGTCGTTTCTCACCTCAGTATCGATGCGTATTTCTGGTTACAGTGCGCATGGCACGCAACTACCAATAAGCCCTGGTTGATTCACATAGCACAAATCTAGTGAAATCAACTAAAGCTAACTGATGAGTTTGCCGTGAGGAGGAATGGGATGAAAAGGTAGCCAAGAGATGGAACACTGGCACTCATGCAGACCTGGAAGGGGTTCCCGCTTCCTTTGTCACCATTTGATGAAGACAACAGTGCTTGTCAGCGTCAGTAGGTATTAGCTGAACAGGTGTTGGTGGTGGCAAAGTAACTGATGAGTAGAATATAGTAAGTAGAATATCTGGCGATTTTAGCAAAATATTTGACGATCGTAGCGGTGTGCTGATAGAATTCAATATATGTTAGCAGATTAATCGACGACTACAGTGGAATATCTGACGATTAGAACAGTAATAGCGGTTTGTAGCGGAATATCTGACGATCATAGCTAGATATGAATAGGTTTCAGCAGAATATCTGGAATTTTAGGAGAAAATTGGACGACTAGAGCCTAATTCCTCGGTTTTAGCAGAGTATCTGACGATCATAGCGTAATAGCAGTCGAGTCTTGTAGTTATCAGTCCATTCGGATATCTGAAAAATAGAATAACATGTTTTTTATTTTGTAAAAAAACCGAAAACACCGATTGATTGAGTTCAGAGCATTTCAAAGTGAATAGAAGTGATTGAACTGATATCTGAACTCGAATTATACTAAAATTAAGTAAACGGCTATATAAAGTAGTGGAAAAGTTGGAACTTGTACGGTTCGCAGTTGAGCACTAGCGGAAACGGTGCTCCAATGCGAAATACAGTAATACGTGAATCTATCCAACGGCGACACACCCCTCATGGTCCCGCGGGTGCCCAGCAGCCAAATGTTTTTGTTGTAGGTTTACTGGCGACTAGGCAAACGTGGGAGTAAAAAAACAAACAAACACTAATTACGCAAATCACTATACAGCCATTTTCAGAAAACAAAATTTATGCCTCCTGACCCGATTTATCGGGTCACTCGTCATAAACACCCCTCTCGCTCCTGGAATCTCTCCTACTACTCGGTACACTGCGCGAAGGGCTTTATACGGCAACAGGCAGTGCAACAAACTACAGAGTACAGTCTCAGAACGTCGGAGGGCCGTGTGCCCGGGAATTTCCGACCAAGGGCGAGCGGCGGGGGGCATGTTTTACGAGCGGAGAATCATCAGGCGCGAGGCGGGGGCGCCACCAAATTTCGTTAGCTCGGTCCTGCAGGGAAAATTCGAAACAGAGGAAAACATGTTCGCTCAGGCAAATCGTATTACACGTTGAACGCTAGAATCAAACCCGTGCCACATACGGAGCACAATTTTATGATAAGTTCACAGCAGGCAGCCTCGAGTAAGTACTTACATCATCGCGCAGTTCGCGCGGTGGCAGTAAGGTAAGTTCCCCAGTCTATCGATTAGACTTGAATGGGACACCCACCATGGGGTTTCGAAAATTTTGGAGAAAGGTAGAGCACCCGCCCAGGGTGTGGGAGGGATGGTTCCCGCAGATCGTTATACAAGGAATCAATCACTTAAGCGATGACACCGCGGAAATAATCTGCCCGGGCCCCGCGCCCTTTCGCTTGAATGTCCGGGCTTCGCGCCCATTATGAGTCATGGGGCTGGGGCGGGGACCTGTTGGGCGCCAGGCGCGGAGGGGGGCCCCGCCTCGCTGAGTGGTGGGTACGGGGACGCGGCCCTCCGACGTTCTGAGGTTACGGAGCTTCGAGAGCGAAAAATATTTTGGCACTGGAGCGCGTTTTCCTCCCGTCCCTTTAATCGTTGCAGGTTTTGCAATGTCAGTCGCGATCTGCACGTGTATAAATAATGTTTTTGGGGAAATGGCAAATCTTTGAATTGAAAAAATACCTCGATTCTGTACTAAGGATTGAAACTCCGGGTGGGCGAAATCCTCGTACTATGCGTTGTAAATTTCTCACACTCTGGGGTTCCAACCCCTGGCCCAAAATCGGGGAAACCTCCCCACAAATGCAAACTTAATACCGAATCCAGCTCATCGCAAGCGCGACTGTACACACGACACTCAAAAATTTCGTTAACGCATACTTATACAACGAAATGATGTATTCAGATGCTTCAGAGGAATGATGGGGGCTACTTCCCTGGAACTTTGGAGAGCAAAAATGTATTTGGCCTGAATAAACGTACGTACTGGAGAGGGATGTCAAAAAAGAATTCGCATCCGCATCAAAATTTTCCACTATTAGATTTCTATAAAATTTGATGCGTGTGCCAAACGTTTTCCAAATTGCTCCAAGGGGTTGAAACTCCGCGTGGACCATATTTTGACGTGGGTACGGAATTTCTCTCCCCCCCCCTCTATTATGCGTATTTCAACCTTCTCCAAACCGTCACACCATCCAAGGGTGTGGCAGTACAAGCCTGTAAGTATGTCTCACAACATACGGTAACTATGACAATTTTGTACTGTGCTTATCTGGACCAAATTCCGGTCCGCAACTGCGTCTCGACACGCTTTGCGGCCGCACGCGCTAGAGTCAGTCGGGTTTCCTGCGCCAAAGCCGACTCGATGTGGCTTTTTTATACAATTTTCTCCAATTTTTCTTAGTTTCCACTTTCCAGAACCCACCTAGAGTCAGCAGATCGGCGGCTGCGGCGCTGGAAGCTCTTCTGACTAGGGAGCGTGCGGCCGCTGCCGAGATGTCGTACGTTCGTGCCGTGGCAGTGTGGAGGAAAGAAGATCGCCTCCGTGCAAACCGACGTCATCCCCTCCACAAAGAGGGTTTTTGTCATGGGAGAGGTGCTGGCCGGCCGCAATTCTCCTTCGGATTCTCCTGCAAAGGGCCGGCGTGGAGAGGAATCCTGGACCCGCTCAGAAGTACCAATGCGCCACGTGCGGAGAGGATGTAAACTGGAGACATACCAGCGTCCAGTGCTTCGGATGCCAAAGGTGGGTGCATCTCTCCTGTTCGGGTCTCAGTTCTGTGAGGCATCATAACTCATCTTTTCGTTGTGTGTTATGCTCCTCACCTTCCATCTCAGATTCCTCTATCTCAAATCGCCCCCTTTCCATTGTGCATATCAATCTAAACGGCCTTCGTGCCAAGCTTTCTGAACTCTCTCTCTTTGCACGTACTTAACATCCAGACGTGATCATGGTTCAAGAAACCAAGCTCTCTCCATCCCCTACCTATCCTCATCCCAATATCCCAGGCTATACTTCTTACCATGCTCCAAGGTCATCTCTCGGCGGTGGAGTCTCTACTTTCGTTCTATCTTCACTTCCCTCACACCTCATTCCCAGCACCCCCACGGACGGTACTCTCGAGTACCTCCCAATCCATCTCCCCCTAAAAACACCCCTTTCTCTTTTCAACATATACATTCCACCTACAACTTCATGCCCTTCATCTTACAATCCTATCCCACTTCTCAAGCAGCTGAGCGACTGCTCCCTCTCATCCTCGGTCGTTTTCGCGGGTGATTTCAACGCTCACACCTTTTGCTCGTCTCTCGGTCCTGATGTTAGAGGAAATGACGTCGAAGAATGGGCAGATGAGTGCGACCTGGTCATTCTAAACGATGATCAGCCCACTCGTCTCCCTGCCAGCGGCCGATCTTCTAGCCCAGACATATCTCTTGTCTCGTCCAACCTTTCTAGCTGCTGCTCATGGTCTACCTCGACTACTCTGCCAAGTGACCACGTTCCTGTCTTTGTCCACATCGATCTATCCAATTCTCTCGCTCCCTTTTCTGGTGTTCGCCAACGTTCTTATCTTAATTTAGGCCGAGCAGACTGGCGCCTGTTCAGTGAAGTTGCGCTTCGCCTATCGGCAGATTACCCGTGGAATGGAAGCGTGCACCAGAAGGAGCATCACTTATCTGATGCAATTCGCAGGGCCATGAAGGCGGCTATCCCTATCGGTCGCGTCAAGACGTTCTATCCAAATGTCAACAGGGAAATCCTCGACAAAATTAGAACGAGAGATGCGAGGAGAGCGGTTAATCATCTGGACCCCGTGGTTGCTGAGCTTGACAGTGAGATCAAAAAGGATTTGGACAGACACAAGAAAGAAGAGTGGGAGAAGTTCACCGGACAGATGGACTTTAAGACGGACAGTGCAGCTACTTGGAAGGTTTTACGGAAGCTTTCGGGTAAAAGCTCACCCGCCACCGTCTCCACTATCGAATTCGACAACGGCGTATTCAAATCAGGGAAAGGAAGCCGCTTATGCGCTCGGGAAAAGTTTTTCATCACCAGTGCTAAACGAGGTCCGCAGAATAGAGTGACTGTAAGAGAGCTGTGCCGCCTCCCGCTTATGAGCACGGCCGAAGCGTTTACTACGACGCAAATTGAGAAGATTATAAAGGAAATGCGGAACTCTAGAGCTATTGGTCCTGATGGGATATGTCCTGCTGTCTTGAAGAAGATACCCACTGACTTACTACCGCTCCTCACTGATGTGATAAACTCCTCGTTCATGTCGTGTACTATCCCGCAGAATTGGAAGATGGCAAACGTCGTTCCGCTGCCCAAGCCTGGCAAGCCCCAAGCTTCAGTCAAGGGATATCGGCCCATTAGCTTGTTGTCTTCTTTTGCTAATGTAGCTGAAAAGCTGATCGTCAAAGACCTGGCCGAGCACAACGAGAGACAGGTGTTTCAGCATGGATTCAGAAAAATGCATTCCACCACGACAGCTTTGTTAGAAATTACGAGCTATGCAATTGATGGTTTGAACGCGTATAAGCCGGAAAGAACTGTAGCAGTTGCCTTGGATCTCACTAAGGCTTTCGACACAGTGAATCTTGGTATCTTATCAAACAACTTACTGGAGTCATCAATCCCGCCATGGCAAAAGCGCTGGATAGCTGCATTCACTAAGGGAAGACGGGCTAGAGTGATGTTCCAGAATCATGTCTCAAACAGCATTCCGATTGCAGCTGGAGTCCCACAGGGCGGTGTATTGTCGCCTGCTCTCTTCAGTCTGTACCTCGAAGATATGCCCGCCCCACCCCAAGATATCAAGGTGGTCGCTTACGCTGATGATATGACTGTCTTGTGTCGTGATCGGGACATAAATGTGGCCGCCGCTAAGATTGACGGATACTTGACCGCACTGAAAAGCTTCTTCGACCGCAAAATGCTGAAGATTTCTGCGTCAAAGTCATCGGTATCCGTACTCACAACGGACCCATCTGAACACAGCGCACATCCGTATGTCGTATGGAATGGAGATCGTTTGCCTGCCGCCCGCTTCCCAAAACTTCTCGGACTCGTACTCGATCCATCGCTCAAATTCCATAAGAACACGGAACAGAAGCAGGCTATCGTTAAAGCGAAGCTTAACGTGCTTAGAGCCCTGGGCGGTACAACATGGGGTAGTAGCAAAGAAACCATTATTACAACGTATAAGG
The DNA here is from genome assembly GCA_029168955.1 of Aplectana chamaeleonis. Classification (NCBI taxonomy): domain Eukaryota; kingdom Metazoa; phylum Nematoda; class Chromadorea; order Rhabditida; family Cosmocercidae; genus Aplectana; species Aplectana chamaeleonis. The sequence goes on along the minus strand of JAPDOI010001843.1, from coordinate 22,268 downwards.
CTATTCTCCAGCCTGCACTGGAATACGGCGCCCCAGTTTGGCAGCATCTAGTTTCGGAACCCTCTTGGACTAAGATGCAACGCATACAGAATGCGGCTCTTCGAATCGCCACCGGGTGTGCAAGAAGTTCCCCGGTCGATCACTTGCATGCTGAGACCCGCTTATTACCAGTAAGGGAGCACTGTGAGCTCCAGGCCCAACAATTTTTCATCAACATTGTCAAGCAACCAAATCACCCCTCTTGGAGAGTGCTAAACCCCGTCAGAGAAAGAAAGATCAGAAAGCCATTCGCCGATGCTCCCAGCAAAGTCAATCTGCAGAGATGGCACGACTCACAGCAAGAACGACTCCGTCTATTGCGCGAGGAGCATACTCAGTTTGTACGGTGTCATCTGGAAAAGGCGGTAATTAATCCCATATTGGGGGTAGTGCCGCCCCAAGTCTGCACATCCGAGGCTCAACTCGGAAGAAGGGCCAGGTGCACGCTCGCATCATTACGCTGTGGTCACTCTACAATGCTAATGTCTTATGTCAGCAGGATTGACAGCAGTAAATCTGATGTGTGCCCGGACTGCGGTACCATCGGCCACGATACCGCACATTTATTCAACTGTCCGGAGAGACCTACCACGCTGACCGTAATGGACTTATGGACGAATCCGTTACTGGTCGCCCAGTTCCTCAACCTATGACAAAACCCTCAATGTGGCTGCAAAGAAGGAGAAGAAGAAGAGCGTGCGGCCGCAAAGCGTGTCGAGACGCAATTGTGGACCGGGATTTGGCCCAGATAAGCACAGTAAATGAGAATTGTTTAACAGTGTTGTATGCAGTGTTCTTGGTTTAACTGATTTTCCTAGAATGTAGGTATGGAGCTTCGGGAAGGATGGCCCATCTTCGTTGGTCGCGCGCGGCTGTGACGCGGTGTTAGCATCGTAGCGCGCCTGCTAGCCCCCTCGCATTCTTCATCGGGGTTGTTGAGACCCCTGACAAACGTAATGTTTCTCTGAAAACGTATTTTCGCCTACTTTTCCCTCAATAAAAAAATTAGTGCAGATGGCAGCCCCATTATGCGGATTCTTCGTGTGCTTTGTACTGCAGTTTCGATATTGCTACTTCTTCAACTATAGGTCATTCTCTCAAGCTAAACCGAGTAGGTGACTGTAATTTTCGCTCAACATTCGAGCTTTTTCCTGTCATTTATCATAGGTACTGAACGTATAAGAATGCGGTGATAATAGGTTACCTGACTATTTACACTTTCGACCAGAAACAAATGAAACAAGAAACAAGTGCCAACATAATTTTTATGAAATCTAGTTGTATGGAGTGATGCTAGTGTCTTCATCAATTAACGCAATTAGAAACGCCCCACCGTTGTACTTGCACGTGCCGAGTGACGTCTTTGAAGACGTGCTTCTTTTACCGATAGATGTAGAAATATGTTAATTGGAAAGAAGAATACATGTCATGGAAAGCTGCTGACTAATACAACGAAGTATGGAACGAAATGTAAGGGTAATTGAAATTGCATGTAAAGAGTCATCAGTTCTAGGAATCTAAGCTCACAGAAATTCAGTATTAGGGTAACAATTTGGGAAATGAGGAGATAAACGAAGGAAATGTCATGTTTTACTGCTGGCTCAATCGCTATCGATCTCTTCAAGCCTCCAAATTCCTTCCCTACATGTAGTACAATTGGTGCCAACTTTAGCGCAACATGTCATATGTGCCCAAGCCCTACATATAAGGGCGTTTGTCATCCTTCGCTTCGAGAAACAGAAGTGGTCGCAGATTCGCATTGGATCAAGTCTTCTTCCTTCATTTTAGCCTTTTTTACCCCCTTACATAAGTTTTCAATTTCCAAGGAGGTGAAGAAGGCCAAAATTCCTAGTCTTGTTAGAAGGCGCCATTTCAGAACGGTTTTTTTGTGTATTGAGGGCGACTTGAAAAAGCCATCTGCACGAACAGTACTTGTCAGGGGCCTCAACAGCCCCGTTCTAGACATGATCTTACTGTGTTTTATAATCGTTAATTAATTGTTGTTGTGACGTAGTGCTGCTCCGTGCTCGTCGTGTCCTGAGTATCTCGTACTTTTCTCTCTGTTTCCGTTTATCCGATGAGTTGTCAAGTTTATTCTCATTCTATTGACATTAAATAATCTTAGTATGCTCCTGTGCATTGCATAGCTGAAGGGGAAGGCGTGTGAGCCAAGTATTTGGCGAGAAATATGCGACATGAAGAGTGGTGGAGTGCGAGGGGGCTAGCAGGCGCGCTACGATGCTAACGCCGCGTTGCAGCCGCGCGCGACCAACGAAGATGAGCCATCCTTCCCGAAGCTCCATACCTATGGTTAGATCCGCGGCCTGTGTCTTCAAGAAAAAACGTGTAAATTCAAACCGCTGCTGGCGTGGCGGTTTAAATATGAATCTCTGAGAATTAAACCGCCGCGCCAGCCGCGGTTTGAATTTAAACGTTTTTTCTTGAGGACACAGGCCACGGACCTAACTATACATTCATTTTCCTCGGTGGCGTCGGAACTCGTCCGCGCCATGATTTTCACACCCAACAAACTTTGAACCAACCCGAGGTTTCCCTCCCTTTCCGAAATCAGGAGAGTTATGGGCCCTAAGAAGTGTATCGTACATACGAAGTCAAATTTCCAATTTGAGTTTAACCTCTGGTTTCAGAGCTCAAAAAATCGCGGCCTCCTGCGAGCTCCGACGTGAATTCCTCCAGGAAATTGCTCACGGCATTTCCACGACAGTTCACATTTGGCGAAATCAATCGCCTTTGTCGTCAAGTATAACTATAACCTCCGAATTGATCTTCCGTTTACACGAGCATGCATTTTCTGAAGATTGCAATGCTTCTGTCGTCCACCATCTAATCGATAAAAATGGCGCGGTTGTGATCGAGAAATTGACACGGGTAGGAAAACGCGCCCCAATGCTAAATTATTTTTTGCTCCCGAAGCTCCGTAACTGTACTCCAAACTACACGTCGAGATAAAAACGATCCGAACGTAACGGATTAAACACAAAAGCAAAAAACACCGGATCAAAACATCAAGCTCTCTTACTTCCAGAATCATTCAAAAATGCCGAAGCCACGCATCGAATATAAAACTGTTAGAAAACTATAAACAAAACAACACATCCATATTAGAGATCACTAAAACCTGAGCAACGAAAGTTACCCATAACTGGAAAAACCGTATGCAATCACCGTAACAAGCACTATTTAGCCGTAGAGCACAGAATCTCATCTCCAGATATACAGGAAAGATCCCAAACTTCACCAATCTTAAAGCGAGAAGGCTAGCAATACACATATGCGCAAATGCACCGAACCAAACCGCAGAGAGTTCAGATAGCCCAGATAAGCCGGAACTAATAAAAAACAAAACTTCACAAACAATAAAAAACCTCACAAACATCAAAAATTACGTGGAAAGCCGCACAATCATAAGGCTAGGGGAGGCAATATTCCAACTGCACAGATCCAAAGACAGCCTAATCCAGCCAACACAAGCACAAGAGCAAAACAAACAGCAAACAGCGTCTTGAAGGAAAGGAACAACCAACTAAGCACCAAAAACGGAACAGCTCAATGGGGAATAACTGCTGGGCCACCTTGCGTGACCTTTGAACGAGCGATATACGGCCTCATCGACTGGGGATTCGACCATCTTCCTCTCCGCTGTACCATCACCATCGATGTTCCCTGCTCCAGAGCACGTGTAGTGCCCCCTCGTCTGAACGCGTGAGGCGTTAGGGGACGAATATTGGCCGTCTCGCAGATCCTTTCGATTTCCGTGTTCGCAGCGCCTGATGACCACGTTCCTCTGTTCGTTGTCGCCAGCACGGGACCTCTGTCCATGGTACTCAGTCGACGTCGCAGCACTTGGTCGAACCCGGGTTCTTTCATCAGAAAGACGTTCGCCCCGCTGCCACTCTGATCCGTCTTGGACTTCTGCAAAGAAAAACATTAGCAATACATGGAAACGTAATGTATGACAACACTTGAACTCCCAATCTCTATGATCTCATCTCAGACCTACACAAACTTGCTACCCATCTCCTAGGAATACAGAAAGCCCCGCCTAACAACAAATATATATCCTAATTCTTACTTTAATGCAGATTATCCAACTGTCATCCTGCTCAGAAACATCACCCAATTGAAGATTTAGAGCCTCGGAAATCCTACAAAGTCCACAGAAAAGAAGTACAAGGAGAATATGAGCTCTGTCCTGTCTCCATTGAGGCCAAGGCATAATCGCCACTGTGTCCATGAGTGCTTGCCATTCCTCTGTCGTCACAAACATCCGCTCCTTGTCGACCTCTCCTCTCCTTTTGCCGCGCACCATCTCATCCAATACTGTCCACTGTAAACTCTCCTCCGGCCTCCTGCCCAGTCTCGAGAATGCCAGCGCTGACACAAACGAGGCTAGCGTCCCTGCGGATGTTGTGGTGCTTTTCTTGGCCAGGAAAACCGTCGCACTGTCGAGCTCATTGTCCAGTCTGGTGTCGGGAGATTCGTACTGCCAGCTCCTGAACTCCTCCAACATCCTGGTATACCCTCTGATGGTACTATCTGCCCGAGACGAGTTAAGAAGTCCACGAATGACACCCTCCACCGGCTCTCCCATGTAATCCGCAAGCGACCCCAGCTGGTCAGCCATTTGACGACGAGGCCCGGCCTCTGCAAAGAAACCAACTCAGCAGGCCCTCATCTAGGATACCAATAACAAGAAAATTCAAAAAAGAAGTCACTGCCTGTGACTTGCCGCAAGCCTAGAATAAACAAATCATCCCAGGAATTCCCTGCGTACCCAAACACCGCCAGTATAATCCTCAGCCAACCCCGATCAACCAATCTCAGCTCACCCCCGGTCAACTCGTCCGCCGCGTCCCTCGTCTGCGGCTCGATTCCGTCGCGAGACGGGTACTAAAGCTAAGCTCTAGAAATAAAAACGCAGTTAGGTCAATCACACGGTATGAGCTGGATTCGGTTTTTTTTGTATCAAGTTTACCACATGACGTTTGAATCGACTCAGAGATAGCGGTGGAGTGATACTCTTAGTCATTTTAAGGTACGCGCTGCCCGCTCTAAACGCGAAGAAGCCTCGCCGCAAAGCAGTGCGAGGGCGCTCCAAGATGAGTTTAGTTCCTCCTCCTCTTGTACGGGAATGAGGTAATTTGAAAAAGTTATGATTTCCAAAGATACCCGAGTAGTGCAACATTTTATGGAAGAATACTACGTGGCCTTGAGCTGTGGCTCACTACGCGCCGCGGTCGCATTGCGGCGTCGCAATTAGAGCACGCTTACCTCTGTTTCAGTGGGATGTCAGAGTGGGAGCCGAATGCGTAATCATTCACATGCTCTGGTTTCCTTCCATCATTTGAGGTGGTGTAACAAACACAAGAAATCATTTCACCTCAAGTATTGGCAACTGATTATGATTCAGAGCAGCGTGCATTTCTAGTATAGAGTAAATCAACTAGGTACTATTTTCAGGATAATAATAATATTACAGTTTTGTTGTGTTATCTTCACTATAGTGTTACTATCTCTTTGTTTCATATAACTGATTATCACCGCATTTCCTGATATACTTAATCTGAACCTTTTTTGCACTTCGATACATCAGCGTCAGAACCTTCAGAATTCGGAAGATATCCAATTTTTAGTCAGAACTAATCCTTTTTCATTGCCCAAAGGTCATCCCGATCATTTTTTCACCCAAATATTTATACGAAATGTTTATGTGATCTTGTGAAGAGTGTGTTCTGCCAACGGGCTGCGATTCTTCTTTGACACGTGGTGTTTCTTTGCCATATTTCATCTCGAGGACGGTAGTAGAGTAGTTTCGGCCTCAGTTCGCCATTAACGTGGGAACTGGAGCACTGCGATTTTTGAAACATACCCCTCCGTCTTTTTTAGACCGCTTGCTGAATGATAGGTTTCTCGCAAGTATTACAGGGAAATGTGGTGCAGTCCTTGATTTTAGCCATTTTCACATCATTTTTCACCTGCTCCACCTGTGCCTCTGAGCACTAGTGAACCCCCTCATGTGCCTATACAGGTTCTTGAATGCAAAAGGCTCTAGCTTGCACAAGGGGCAAAAAGTTGATGTGTTCTCCGTGCCTGAATGATTTCCGTAAAGTTTTCTGAGACCGATCCTCTGTTGGCAGTCTTGTGAGAGATAACTGATAAGCTTAGGTAATAATTCTAGGAAATACGGAAGAAGAATGTCTCACAATAAGAAATTATTTGAAGTAAAGAAGGAGAGAGTATAGTTGTACACGAACGAAATTTTCAAAAAATTTTTCGTTCGTCTTCTTTCGTTCGAAAATTCGTCGAACTAAGTTTTTTCAAATTCGGTTCGTTCGAAATTTTGTCGAACGAATTTTTTTCATTTTTCGTGTTCGAATTTTTTTTTCGAAATTGTACAACTATAGAAGAGAGTAATGACTGTTAGAAACCAGACACTATTAACATGATGACGAGTGATGGAGTTTGACCTCCGTCAGTTTTACCTGACATTTAACACCCATGCTCCACCACTGGAAGTAGGAACCATTGTTGATTGCCAATAATGGCTTTGTAGACAGCGGTCTTCATGCCTGAACACCTGTACATTGTTGTCTGTCATGTTCTTCTTCATCCCATCCGTGTTAGAACATACAACCCCATGGAAAGGCGTTGGCGACGTATGAGCGTGCTCTAATTGCAACGGCGCGACGCGACCGCGGCGCGTAGTGAGCCACAGCTCAAGGCCACGTAGTATTCTTCCATTTGGTAGACCATGCACAAGTCCGATACTTGACGTCGCGCCTCAAGTGACGGAAGACCTAGGTATTTATTCCTGATTCCAGCTCTAGGTATTTTGGAATACAAGAAACCACCCACTCTAACTAGTAGTTTTCGCGTCAAGTTATTTTGAACCTTCTTCTGAATTGAAGATAGAAATTACGGATGTTTTCCAGGTTTTGTCCAATGTCGGTTACTGGTAAGGAAGATGTATACGAGAGTGAAGACCTACCCGAATCAGAACAGCTCATCATTAATTTTCCTTCAAAGTCAGTCACCGAGTTGACTGATCAGGAAGATATCGAATTGGTTCGTTGATTGAATCATACTCTTGCCTAACACGATTACAATCCTCAAACCACAGAAATCTTCCATCGTATATGAACACTGCGGCGCAGGGTCTTCGTTACGGGACCCTCTCGCCGCTTCCGACCGGTCCTTTACATTTTGACATCACTGGAAAGCCACATTATGTAGTTTGAGATTCTCAAACACTCGTATGACGGTCTTTAATCGTATTTAACATTACGCAGTATGTATAGTGGAGTCCACCAAGAGTGTCTCATTTACTTACCAATAAGAAGCGGTCGGCTGGAGATCAATGTGCATGAATCCCATACCAGCACGCTCGAGACCGATTGAGTGAGAGCGGTTGTGCTGCAACGAGGTTCATGTTCATTGATCTCCAATCGACCGCTTCTCATTGATAACTAAATGAGACACTCTTGGTGGACTCCACTATAGTTGAAAGATCTAGAAGCGTACATGAGCAAATGAACTTCAATGTGTGCGATTTTCAGTCTTTTGTGCAAGTTACTAAGATTTTTTTTTGTTTTTTTTTTCAAACTGGAAATGTTGTTTGTTAATTGATCTCCAAAAAACATCCTCCCCCTTGAAAGGGCTAGCCATTTCTGAGTTCCGAGTTACTTCTTGGAAAGTCGTTTTGTGTTTTGCACTTGACTTGAAATTCCGTCCGCCTAGGGTTTCATTCCCTTCTCGGAGACCTTGGAGCCATTCGAAGAAAGGTTTTCTTACATCACTGGTCAAATAAATGGTTAGATACTGTGCTTCTCTAGGCGAAATTTCGGTCCGCAATTGCGTCTCGACACGCTTTGCGGCCGCACGTGCTCGAGTCAGTCGGGTTTCCAGCGCCAAAGCCGACTCGATGTGGCTTTCTTATACAATTTTCTTCAACTTTTCTTAGTTTCCAGTTTCCAAAACCCACCTAGAGTCAGCAGATCGGCGGCTGCGGCGCTGGAAGCTCCTCCGACTTGGAAGTGTGCTGCCGCAAAGCGTGTCGAGACGCAATTGCGGACCGGAATTTGACCCAGATAAGCACAGTATTGCAGTCTACATACTGCTCGGGAATTCAGGAGACAACTTCTGTCAATTTTAGGCCCATCTGTTGCTGAGAGTCATTGGAAGCGTTGAAATCATTAGGTAAATGGAGAAACATCTATAAAATGTATCTAAACTAGTTCTCCGTACTTTTTTAAACGTAATAAATCATGGCTTTCGCTATGAAACAAAGGCAACGCGGCGCCCTAGTAAATGTGTATGCCGTGAGAGGGTCCCGGAACGAAGACCCTGCGCCGTAATGCCTGCATACGATGGAGGATTTCTGTGGTTTGAAGATTGTAATCGTGTTTCTTACCTATCTCCGTTGTTTCAATTGAAATTGGAGTTTTCCAATTCAAAGTGGTACACAGTGAATTTACATTGACTGGTCCAGCCATGAGTCATAATTGTTCTCAGTTGACGTTTCTCATTATAGATTCACCTGGATATTGACGCAGCCAGAAAGCGATTCAAGGATCTTACTCTCAATACTCGTGACGTAGGTACGGCAAGAGGGTTTTCAATCCTGCATTTTCGAGGCCATCTTAGTCTCACGTTACCAATCGTGTTGCAGACTTTTCGGATTCGATTGCCAAGAGACGTGGCAAATCTTACGGGAGCTCGATTTACGTGCTGGAGGTTGTGGGCAAAGGTCAGTGCTTGCTTTGCTGTTACATACCTTCGTTTTTTGTGTGCTGACTTCTGGGTGTGTAACTGAATGCAAAGTTGGGCGAAGGCAAACATTTGTTGTAATGCCTTCCCGTTTTATCCGCAATCTCAGTTAATGGGATTGCCGGACCTCCAGTGTCCGCCAGCCTTCAGCAGGCGGTCCGCCAGGACGCTGGCCGACAGCTGGCAGCGTGTTGGCTTCTACATGGCACCTAGGCAACTGAGCAATCACTGGACTGCTGTCCGCCAGTCTCTTGGTGGGCTAATGGGTCGAGATTGGTCCCTTACCGGAGACCGTTGCGTAGGAGATCGCCTACGCAACGGTCTGAGGCGAGGCACCCGCCCTACTCCCCCCCCCCCCTCCCAAGCCGTGGGGAAAATTTCCCCTCTGCTGTCAGAAATATGCTGGCTTCCGTGAAGGGACTTCAGGTCACCTTCCTGAGCCGGCATCAAAGTGCCGAGTGAGTGCTCATTGGACTGAATCGCCTTATACACCGGCTGGGCATGTCAATGAAGTAAGTCATCAAATGCATAACAAGTTAAAACGTGAGGAGCTGTTAACTCTCTCTAGTGACAGCCATGTGACGACTTCTCGCCATGCTAACGCCACTGGATGAATAGGCGCCAACCGAGTGCCGGCTGGTGAATAACTGCGTTTCCATGCGCTCGGTAAACTCGTGGTGTGATTGCCATTGCCAGCTAAATGGAAGTTATCGCGCAGCTTTCAGGCAGTTTTCACATTTCCGCCAGCCGTCCACCGCCCGCAGTAATTGAGATGCCAAAGGGGACGAAACTCAATTGCCGGCCACCCGATTCTCCAAGCTACTTGGACTCGTGTTGGATCCTTCGTTGAAGTTTCATAAGAACACTGAGCAGAAGCCAGCCACAGTGAAAACAAGACTCAACGCCCTACATGCCCTCGGTGGAACGTCCTGGGGATGCAGCAAAGAAACTATCCTGACCACGTATAAGGCTATTGTGCAACCCGCCTTGGAGTATGCTGCGCCAGTCTGACAGCACATCGTTTCGGACACATCTTGGTCCAAGCTGCAGCGCGTCCGAAATTCTGCTCTGCGAATCGCGACGGGCTGTTCTTCTTCTTCTTCTTATCGGCCACATAGAGCTTCTCCTTATAGGTGTAAAAAGGCAGCCACATTGCACGGGTTCGTCCACATATCCATAACTGTTAGAGAAGTCGGCCTTGCAGGACATGAAAATAAATGAAATGAATCGTGCCCTGGGTTGTGGCAGTCAGGACATTCGTCGGGGATCGACGAGTCGATCTTATGGACGAAGGCCTTGAGGTGTGAGGAGTGTCCACATCGTAGACCTGCCAGGATGAAGCGTGTACGTCTGGGTAGGTCCGTTTCGCTGTCATCGATCGGGGGTGGCACGTCATCAAGAATTGGATTTAGGGGAGCACTGGAGAGGTATTCTCTGACGAATCGGGTGTGCTCCATTTGCAGTAGTCTGACGCGATTGAGCTCCGACGTCGCCCAACGTTGACGATCCAAGACAGAGACTGCAGCATGAAGTGGCGAGCGTATATGTCGGAAATGGGGACCAGATGACAGTAGGGGGAAATTAGGGTGTGTGGAGTTCCTTACAATGCCAACATGGAACTGTTGCGACTGGAGTTGACAATGCTGCTTTACAGGAAGCAGCGAACACTCTTGATGTAGATGAGATACCGATGTGGATCTAGGGCATCCAGTGATCACGCGTAGAGCAGTGTTCTGTGCACGCTGAAGTTTGCTCCAAGAGGCTTCCGACAGGTGTCTTGACCTTATTGGGGCTCCATATTCCAGCACCGGCTGCACCATAGCCCTGTAGGTGGTTCGCAAAATTTCATTAGAGCTGCCCCATGTAGTGCCTGCCAGCGAACTTAGAATGTTGTTACGTGTGTTGGCAGCAGCAGCTCGAATACGTGTGTTCTCGTGAAAACGCAGTGACGGGTCCAGGAATACACCAAGTAGACGAGGGTGATTTGATAAGGGCAGCATATTTCCTTCCCAAAGAATCTTGGGATGCAGCTTGTGTTCGGCAGTCGCTGTAGTGCACAAAGTGACGCTGGACTTGGTAGCAGAGACCTTTAGCTGCTTCGATTCAAGGAACTTGGCCAGACTGACGAGGTATTTATTCATCTCAGCAGTGGCTCGATCGATGACAGGGTCAGTACAAATAATAGTGATGTCATCCGCATATAGACATAAGTGGATGTTTGACGACGGCTTCGGCACATCAGATAGATACAAAGAAAACAGGCTGGGAGATAGAACTCCTCCTTGTGGAACGCCTGCCTTCAGGGGCACAGACTTCGATAAGTGTCCATCAAATTTCACACGAGTGGAACGATTTTTGACAAAGTTATCTGTCCATCTTTTGCACCAGTCAGGAATAGTAGAGTCCAGGATCGATTTGGACAGCAGCGGAATGCTGACGTTATCGAAGGCAGCGGTTAAGTCAACCGCCACGACAATACTTCTACCAGCTGGAGGTTTCATGTTGAAGGCAGCAATTATGTGTTCTGTGATGGACTTGAGTGCCGTAATGGTAGAGTGGAGTGGGCCTTCTTGAAGCCATGTTGATGCACGTTATGTCGTAATGCTTCTTGGAGGTGCGGGTTGATGAATTTCTCCGCTAACTTAGCAATAGGGGACAAAAGGGAGATCGGTCGATGCGAAGTTGCTTGATCTTCTGGTTTGCCAGGCTTGAGGATCGGAAGAACAATTGCTTGCTTCCATCTAGCGGGGATGACACCTGTGCTGAATGACGAGTAGACTAGGTCACAAAGTAATTCAAGGAACTCTTCCGGCAAGTGCTTGAGATGGACGGCTGACACACCGTCGGGTCCCTCGGCTCGCGAGTTCTTCATGGACTTGATGAGGGAAGACATCTCAGAGGCAGTTATGGCAGGTACATCTATTCGGCTGAGTCTCCTTATAGACCGGAGAGTGAGCCTGTTGGAACGATCACGGCGGGACGTCGCTGAAGCAAAATGTTTTCCAAGTCGACATGCAGCCCTAAATCCGGACTCGAATTTCCCTGACGGGAACTCAAGCATGTTGCGATCCGCTGCCATTTTCTTCCCAGATAACCGCTTAAGAATGCTCCAGGTCTTCTTTGCATCAGTGGAGAAGTTCAAGGATTCTGTGAACTCCATCCAACGCATCCGCTTGTAATCATTCAGCATTTTGGTGATCTCATCAGACAGTCGTTGAATGCTGGGATCTGCAGGATCAGCTCGGCGCTTCTCGTCCCGTAATTCGATCAGCTCCAGGACGTCTTTGGGAACGTTAGGGTGAAACGTTATAACGCGCCCTGTAGGAATTGCAGTTCTGGAGGCGTTGCATATGGCATCAACAATGAACTTGTCCTTCTCATGAACGGAGCCGGTTAGCGGATAGCAGGCTACTCGGCTGAGTAACACCTCTTTAAACATGACCCAGTTGGCCTTACGGTAGTTGGTGTACAATGTGCTACGAGAGCCTATGAAAGATGCCAGGTGACTGTTGAGAGACAAATCCAATGAAACACATATGGGTACATGATCGCTGGCGATAGCTATAGCAGTGGACCAGTTACAGGAAACAGCAAGAGAAGATGATACAAAAGTGACATCTGGAGAGGACGGCCTGCCCGTGGAAGGAAGGCGAGTGGGGGCGTCCACGTTAATGGCAACAAGATCACAATCCTCAGCAAAAAGCTCAAGTAGTTCCCCTCTGTCATCGGGATCTAGAGAAGAGAACCAGGATGTGGAGTGAGCATTAAAATCGCCAGCCATGACAACAGAAGACGATGGGAGGGCAGTGTGCACAGATTGCAAAAATGGAGTGGGGTCAAACGAATCGGGACATGAGGAGATTGGGGGAATATAAATATTAACAATATCTATAGGGAAACTTTGCAATAAAACATGAACACCAATACATTCTACAACATTATGATTAGGGAGAGCTATAAGATGAGAAGGTATAGAGGTTTTTACAAACGTAGAGACGCCTTCACCATGAGATGTGCGAGGGAGGTGGTAAGACGTATAACCGGGGAGGCGGGGTAGGGAGGATGTTGGGCTAAGTTTAGTCTCCTGAAGGAGAATGACATCTGGACGAAAGCGTTCAATCTACAATGTGAGCTCAGCAAGTTTGGCACGCAGGCCATTGATATTGAGTTGAAAAATGTCTAGACTATGAAGAGGAACACTAGGGGGAGAGTTAGAGCAAGAAGTACAACAATAAGCATCAGTGTAGTCATTATAACTGGTTAACCCCGAACATTTGAGGTGTACCCAGCCGAGGCAACCACCGCACTGGACGCTTGCATGTTGAGCCGACAATCCACAATGACAGCAGGGATATCGTGGAGTCTTGCTGGGTGGCCCTGGGTTCCTCTCAATGCCGGCTCGTAGCAGTAGTATGCGGAGGAGTGCAGCAGCCAGCCATTTGCACTCCCATACAGAAAAAACTCCTCGTGGAGTTGTTGATGCCCGTTTGATGAGTCTCCTTTATCTTGGTAGTCGACTCCACAGATCCACCACGCGTAGGTTGAGCATCTCGGATCCTTGAGCATCTCGGATCCTTTCTAGAAGCTGTTCTAGAAGCTCTCCAATTGAGCACTTACACGCCAGTGAGAGACTACTGCCAACTCCAGGCGCAACAAATGTTCATTAACATCGTTAGGCAGCCAAATCATCCGTCGCGAAGAGTACTAAACCCAGTTATAGAGAGATATATCAGAAAGCCGTTCGCCGATGCTCCCTCGAAAGTAGATGTGCAGAGATGGACCGAAGCACAACAAGAACGCCTCCGTCTCTGGCGCGCGGAGCATACCCGATTCGTGAAGGAACACTTGAGCGGAGTTGCCATGAACTCCATCCTGGGAGTCGTACCCCCGTAGGTTAGCGAGACCGAGATGGAACTTGGCAGGCGTGCCAGGTGCACCCTTGCCTCGTTACGCTGTGGACGCTCACCCATGCTGATGTCATATCTGCATAGGATCGATAACAGCAAACCTGACGAGTGCCCAGATTGCGGTGGTCAAGGGCATATTACGGCACACCTGTTCAACTGCCCGATGAGACCGACTAAATTGACGACAATGGATTTGTGGATGAACCCAACGCTAGTAGCCGAGTTTCTGAACCTGTGACGGGACTCCTCTCCGTGGCTGCAAAGAAGAAGAAGACGAGATGCTAAGGATAAGCCACTTGTCGGCCTCGTAATTGCCATTGGTCATCTAAATGCCGGATGTCATCCAGCTGTTGAGCCACTGGCGAATTTTCGCCAGCTGTCCGCCGCTCCCATTGTCTGTGATTCCACATCATTTTTGGGTTAATTGTTGAAGTAATTTCTATAACGGCGGAGTTTGGCAAGTTGAATGTCTGTAATTAGTTGCCAGGTGACATGGGGCAGTTGAAACATATTTTCGGTGCATTGCTGAATGGGGCAGGCTCAAGGTAAAGACAGAAATAGTTGGGATAGAGAAGGGAAGAGCAGCGTACATGTGGTCAGGTATACAAGACCCCATGGCTTTTATAGCGAGGCTTTTATTCGAGTTTTACAGAATATGGTGAACCTGAGACTACTGATCAAAAGTATAATAGGCTAGCATGCGAGATTGATGAATTGGAGAAGCAGCTACAGGTTGTCGGTAACTCTGGTTGTACTTCTCTCTATATAATTGGGAGATATTTAGGATGAATCATTGAAGGCTACTGCCACCGTCAATGAATCTTCTGTCGCAGCCCTTGCTGACGAACTGAAGGTAACGGTTTCGACGAGCTTCTTCGACTTGTTTGTATTAGTTATAAAACTTGCCTTAGGATCAGTTATTCAGGCAGTGAAAGTGTCGAAGCAATCTGGAAGTATACCAAAGTCTAAAGAAAAAGAAGCGGGTGGTGTGAATGTGGACAAGTCCGCGAGTGGAAAGGTTAGCCTTTTTACGTTTTTTTTTCTGGTTGGGCCGAAAACAGTTTCCAGTTCTTACTCAATCACAATATTTCACAACCTAATTTTGACCTTATCTTTGAGGCGATGCTGAAGGAGAGCAATCCATAGTGGCTCATCATAGTCAGATATGGAGTTGTGATCTCTTATTCAGAGCTGCTTTTTATGTGTTATCGCCATCTGAACGTTTGTTACCCTCCTCGGTTGCAGAGCTAATTCCATCAGACGCGTGCGGCGCGCATCGCGTCTCGTTGGCGCATTGCCAATGCCGTCGTTTCGAATGCTCCCGTCGCCTGTCCATTCTACGACTATTAAGAAATGAAGAAACATACACAAGTATGTGAGGGAGCCTCATTTGTATACTTAAGCAATGAATAGGATGCATAACAAACACAGAAGTGGGAGGGGGGTAAGGAAGTGAACCATTTGGCAAATCGTTTCCACGAATCACATCTTTGCCTACTAGATCATACATCTTCGGCTACTGGATATGGACTAAGATACATGCTGCTATGCTCAAGACGTCCCTCTGCGACGACTCACATCTTAAGGAGTTGGAAATTGAGAAAACTTTTCAAAGGTACTGAACGTTGAACTATAGGTGCCCTAGGCACAACTTTTAGAAACGGTCGCACCATGGAACATCCCTCATTAGGCTCGATTCTGTGTACAGAGTTTTGCCCCCCCCCCCTCCAATCCTATCAATGGGTTAGTCTGCCACCGAGGAAACTGCGTGAAGAGCTTTTTCCTGAAGACGATGATAGAATAACATCGGTACTGATTTACATCTCTTGCTGGGAGGAGACTAACCGCCCATTTTATCGCCGTTGGCCTATCATGTCAGCATTTGGTGCTCCTGTGATAAGTCACCGGCAGTAAAATGTGCGGGGAACCCCCTCCCAGTAAGAGATCTAAATAGGAACCAAAAAGGGCTGTGCAACTGTTTAAAGGCAGTGTTCACGATAAATTTCGCTTTCAATATTTCCACGGTTTATAGAAGGTATGGTGCCCTATACAGCGAAGCACGTTCGAAAAGGACGCGAAAGTCGCGTTTTTGAGCCAAGATCTCCCTTGTTTACGTTGATTTTTGAGCGTGGAGGAATTGACCGCTATGAAGGATGATAGCATTCAATGCAATCAAGCGATTAGTTCACTTATCAGCACTTCCTTGACTAGATCATTCCTGTAATCTGAGTCTTCATTTGTTCTTACGAAGGGGCGGATCTGGAGCACGGGGCGGTTCTGGTGCACCAAAACGCTTGTTCGCAGCCGTTTTTGTCACTCCTGGCTCGTTTTCTACCGTTCTTTCAACATTGGGAGCCTAGGGTCCTTCTCGCCTATCATTTCACTGCGGAAAGTCACCGATGATGATCATCGTGAACGCTGCCTTTTAGGAGGGGTATGGGGTTGTAAGACGTTGAGGTGTTAAGACAAGATGTTACAGGGGAATATAGATGTCAAATAGAGATAAAGGGGTTTTGAGGAGGAGGTGGACAGGAATGTACTCGAGAGTACCGTCCTTAGGAGTATTAGGAATATAATGAGAAAGTAAGGCAGGTTGTACAAAAGTAGACACTCCGCCCCCAGGAGCAGACCCTGGCATGTGATAGGCGGTGTATCCCGGAATGTTGCCGAGATGTCGCACGTTCGTGCCGTGGCAGTGTGGAGGAAAGAAGATCGTCTCCGTGCAAACCGACGTCATTCCCTCCACAAAGAGGATTTTTGTCATGGGAGAGATGCTGGCCGGCCGCAGCTCTCCTTCGGATTCTCCTGCAAAGGGCCGGCGTGGAGAGGAATCCTGGACCCGCTCAGAAGTACTCATGCGTCACGTGCGGATGTCACATGGAGAAAAATAAGCGTCCAGTGCTTCGGATGCCAAAGGGGGGTGCATCTCTCCTGTTCGGGTTTCAGCTCTGTGAGGCATCATAACTCATCTTTTCGTTGTGTATTATGCTCCTCTCCTTCCAACTCAGATTCCTCTATCTCAAATCGCCCCCTTTCCGTTGTGCATATCAATCTAAACGGCTTTCGTGCCAAGCTCTCTGAACTCTCTCTTCGCACGTACTTACCATCCAGACGTCATCATGGCTCAAGAAACCAAGCTCTCTCCATCCCCTACCTATCCTCATCCCGATATCCTAGGCTATACATGCTCTAAGGTCATCTCTCGGCGGAGGAGTTTCTACTTTTGTTCTATCTTCACTTCCCTCACACCTCATTCCCAGCACCCCCACGGACGGTGCTCTCGAGTACCTTCCAATCCATCACCCCCTAAAAACACTCCCTTTTCTTTTCAACATATACATTCCACCTACAATTTCATGCCCTTCATCTTACAATCCTGCCCCACTTCTTAAGCAGCTGAGCGACTGCTCCCTCCCATCTTTAGCCATGGATCTCATCTCTCACTGCTCCTTAGCCACACCCGCGGTGTGGATTCGATTCTGCCCAAATTTCCGGGCGATTGTCGCATTTCGTAGCTCCGCCGGCCATTCCTGAAACAAAAAATTAGTTTCCCTAATCCTAGCACGAATGAAAACATCAAAAAAATATCAACAAAACCACTAAAACAATGAAAAAAAGGTGTGGCTAAGGGCGTTTTCGCGGTTGATTTCAACGTTCACACCTTTTGCTCCTTTCTCGGTCCGGATGCTAGAGGAAATGACGTCGAAGAATGGGCAGATGAGTGCGACTTGGTCATCTTAAACGATGATCAGCCCACTCGTCTCCCTGCCAACGGCCGATCTTCTAGCCCAGACATATCTCTTGTCTCGTCTAACCTCTCTAACTATAGGTTGTAGGTTTATTACGTTCGCATAAGGCAAGCGTTAATGAGGCACGCAGCAATACAAAAATGGTCAAACAATAACAATTATATGATATGCATTAAAACTGCAAAATGTATGGTAATAGAGAACGCGATAATCTAATGAAATCGATCGATGACAGAAAAACTCAAGGCAACTCATAGCACTGCAAAAGTTGGGACACACTCCTCCTCAACTGAGGAAAGGTCATAGTGGAACCTGGATTATTTTTTGTAACCTTGAGGAAAAGACTTCCAGCTCTGAAAGTGAGAAATTTAGCGTGAATGGTTGTTTTCGGTCTAGGCAACGTGACCTTAGAGTGACTCCCTCTGGTTCTAGTGAAAACAATTTGAAAAAAGTTTCTTGGCCGAAAAGCACCTGCTGAATACAGAATCTTATGAACCATGCATACATCAAATACTCGGCGTCGAGATTCAAGTGTGGGTAAACCTAGATACTTTTTTCGGAAAGCAGCTTTTGGGATCCGGTGCTACAAAAATCCTCCAATCCTTACAAGCAGCTTACGAGTGAAGTGATGGCATAAATATGCTTTTTCTTAAACGGACAAAAAACTGTAGTACTTGATTCCACAATAGGCCTGACATAAGTTTTGTAAGCTCGTAAAAGCAAGGGTTTACTTTTGATTGAAAGCCCTCTAAAAATATGAGATGTTCGCATTAGAGCTTGCTTACATTTAGCCCTTATGTGAGCAGTAAAGTCAAGTCCATTGTTGTATAGAAATCCAAGATCTCTCACCTCTTTCACTTTAGATATAGCTACCCCATCAATCATATATGCCTGCTTCGACATAGCCAATCGCGAACCTATCTTCATACAAACTGTCTTGTTTGGAGACAGAGGCAATTGCCACTTTTTAGCCCATTCGGTCATAGCATTTATGGCATCCTGCACTTTGCACTCATCACCCGCCTGGGACAGTACTCTATAGACTTTCATATCGTCAGCATACATTTTACATATTGAACCAGTGTTATGTATGATATCAGGAATTTCAGCCGTGAAGATGTTAAAAAGGATTGGTGACAGGACACCTTCTTGGGGAACCCCACTCCTAACATGGGCGATGTTCGACAATGATTGTCCCACTTTTACTTGAAAAGTTCGTCCTGAAAGATACTCCTCTATCCACTGAAAAAATACTGGGTGCAGCTGTAGAGCATGCAATTTACTCATAAGTTTTTTGTGAGAAACACGGTCAAAAGCTTTAGCGAAATCAAAGTAGATAGTATCACAACAAGCCTTGTTGTCATGGGCCAGAGACCAGTCATCTAAACATTCATTCAAATTGGTTTCGACTGAACGATCGGGAACGAAGCCATGTTGGCTGTTCGGAATTACGTTATTGATAGCGAGATGACTAAGAATACATTCCTTGAGGATTTTTTCAAAAATTCTACAAAATATAGACGGGCGCGAACTCCCTGGCTTATGGTTCCCGGACAATGCGCCGCTTCGCGGCGCATTGTCCGGGAACCATAAGCCAGGGAGTTTGTGCCGCTTCGCGGCGCTCTGTCCGGGAACTGTGTGGGTTTTCTGAATAATTTAAATCTCTCACAGTCTGGACAACCTCGGCTGCAAAGCGCCGCTTCGCGGCGCTTTGTCCGGGAACCATAAGTTGGTTCGCGCCGCTTCGCGGCGCTCTGTCCGGAAACTGTGTGGCTTTTCTGATTAATTTAAATCTCTCAGGGGGTGCACAACCCCGGCCAAAGCGCCGCTTCACGGCGCTTTGTCCGGGAACCATAAGCGGGGGGTTCGCGCCGCTTCGCGGCGCTCTGTCCGGAAACTGTGTGGCTTTTCTGAATAGTTTGAATCTCTCACGGTTCGACAACCCCGGCCAAAGCGCCGCTTTCCGGCGCTTTGTCCGGGAACCATATGCCGGTTCAGGCGCGCTTCGCGGCGCTCTGTCCGGAAACTGTGTGGCTTTTCTGAATAGTTTAAATCTCTCACGGTCTGGACAACCCCGGTCAAAGCGCCGCTTCGCGGCGCTTTGTTTGTCCGGGAACCATAAGTCGAGGAGGTCGTGCCGCTTCGCGGCGCTCTGTCCGGAAACTGTGTGGCTTTTCTGAATAATTTAAATCTCTCACGGTCTGGAAAACCTGGCTGCGCAGCCGCTTCGCGGCGCTTTGTCCGGGAACCATAAGCCGAGTGGTTCGCGCCGCTTCGCGGCGCTCTGTCCGGAAACTGTGTGGCTTTTCTGAATAATTTAAATCTCTCACGGTCTGGACAACCCCGGCCAAAGCGCCGCTTCGCGGCGCTTTGTCCGGGAACCATAAGCCGGGGGGTTCGCGCCGCTTTCCGGGAACCATAAGTCGAGGAGTTCGCGCCGCTTCGCGGCGCTCTGTCCGGAAACTGTGTGGCTTTTCTGAATAATTTAAATCTCTCACGGTCTGGACAACCCCGGCCAAAGCTCCGCTTCGCGGCGCTTTGTCCGGGAACCATAAGCCGGAGGGTTCGCGCCGCTTCGCGGCGCTCTGTCCGGAAACTGTGTGGCTTTTCTGAATAACTTAAATCTCTCACGGTCTGGACAACCCCGGCCAAAGCGCCGCTTCGCGGCGCTTTGTCTGGGAACCATAAGCCGGGGAGTTCGCGCCGCTTCGCGGCGCTCTGTCCGGAAACTGTGTGGCTTTTCTGAATAATTCAAATCTCTCACGGTCTGGACAACCCCGGCCAAAGCGCCGCTTCGCGGCGCTTTGTCCGGGAACCATAAGCCGAGTGGTTCGCGCCGCTTCGCGGCGCTCTGTCCGGAAACTGTGTGGGTTTTCTGAATAATTTAAATCTCTCACGGTCTGGACAACTACAAAGCGCCGCTTCGCGGCGCTTTGTCCGGGAACCATAAGCCGGGGGGTTCGCGCCGCTTCGCTGCGCTCTGTCCGGAAACTGTGTGGCTTTTCTGAATAATTTAAATCTCTCACGGTCTGGACAACCCCGGCCAAAGCGCCGCTTCGCACTAGCAAAGCAAAAAACCTTGTTTCATAGTAACTTTAAAACACCTGAAACGGGGGACGGTGGTGGGTATTAAAATCCCGGGAGCCTTATATTACGATGTCCTGCTCCTCAAGATTTGTAGAAATGCAGTTACCATTTCTATTTGAGAAAATTCCCATTAACTGAAGCGTGCACTACCTCTACACGAACGATATCATTGGCCCGCCACAACTCTGCCACTGACAAAGAGGTCCAGTAATGTGTGGAAACAATACACATTCCTGTCCTGAGATTTCAATTAATGATTTCTATTTCACTTAAAGACTTTTTGGAACTGCAGTTCACTCAGGACTGCTTTTACAGACGAATTAAAAATTTGCCCGTGATCCTTGCACAACTTTGTGTGGCGGGCCTTCTCAAACGCGGCAGTGCGCAGCTCCAGACCGCAATTTCACTCTGATAACGACACTACTTACAGTCTGATACAGCAAATTTTCGCAAATTCCCACAATCTTCCCTTCATCTTTGTGATTTACAAACGATTCGTTCAAAATTCTTCATAACAAAAATTTAAGATCCCCTTTGACGAGTGGATTACAGGTCAAGTCCGAAAAAGGCCGTTGTAGGTGAAGATGAAAATGTGACACCATAGCTGGAGTCCCTAGCTCAATAGAGAATTTAGTAGGGTTTTCAAATTTTAGACTAACAGAAGTGCATTCTCCACATTACAAAAATCTAAAAAAAACAACTGAGAAAAGAAGGAAGACACCGCAGGAGAACTTGCATCTAAATTTTCCTGTGTAGGGATTAGTGAAGCAGTTCGGTCCTGAGTGAACTTTCAGTACCGCGTCACACTGTACTTATTGAACGCTAGGTTTTGCTGCTTCTGCTCCCTATAATCTGTCCCGATCGAGTAAGCCAATGGAAAGTCCGAAGAAGCATTGTTGTCCCCCCCCTGCCGTTACCCAGTCACGCCTCTTACACTGTTTCTGCCACACAGTAATTCAAAACACCAAATTTATGGTTCTTTCCGCGTCCGCGAACCCTAAATTTTTTTGTAAATTGCTCCAGTTTTCATGATTACCGTAGAAAGAAACTGCGTAAGTAACGTGATTGCAGAGTGCTGTAGTAGCGCGCTGGTATGTATGGCAGGGTTCAGAGCAGCTAAGAGCGGTGACTCGCCATAATTCTTTTTTTTCTGGAATTGCGATTCGGAAAACAGTGAGGAGGGGACTGGCCAACGAAAGAACGACGTTGATCAAAATCCAGCCTTAAGCGACGGCCTTGAACATAAGTGTGGCAAGGCTTCCCTACTAATCGGGAATAGGCTGCGTTGTATGTGCCTTGTCGCGATGAGATCAGTAGCGGGGATGAGCGGATTTCCGATTTCCGATGGTTTTTGGCCTTCAGATTTCTGAATTCCGATTTCCGAAAAAATGCCCAAAATGTGGGGAAAGAATCGGAAATGATTAGAAGATTACATATTTTAGGAGGTTACCGCATTGTTTTCTGCAAGACATTAGGGGTGTTCTTTAAGGGCTAAACCTGAACCGGAGGTATTGTTTTGATGTTAAAGAGCAGGAAGTAAGAGTTCTGGCATGATGCCAACAGGAACTATATTTTCTTAGAATGAACCAAAAACTCACTGCTTGATTGGGCTCTTTTTCCTCAAATTCAGGTTGAACCATTCTCAAATTGGGCTCTTTTTTTCAGAGATATTTGGATTTGGTCCATGCTTTTATTGAAT
>JAPDOI010001842.1:0-133448 GCA_029168955.1 Aplectana chamaeleonis | reverse complement strand
TGCGCTTTTGGACGTCGCTTCACGTGGATCGTCTTCAAGGCTTATACGACCACGTTTTAAATTTAGCAACCCATCGCTTCTACTGTTCTAATTGTAGGTGAACAATCATTATATACTTTTGACATTCGTTCGTGAATTTCTTTTGATGCTACACCTTTTATCACTGCACGATATTAAATTTTTTCACTGCTGTGACACGGCGACACTAAATGGTCTGTAAACAAAGAATGAATTTTTTCACAATACAGTACAATGGAGGCTGCAAAATTTATTGAAAGTTTCGAAAAATCCAAAAGTTCCCATTCAAAAAAAAATTCAAAAGAATGAATTGACAGATTGAAATTAAACTTCATTTACGTTCATATGAAAATTGTACCAACAATACAAAAATTCGGGCTGAGTAGCGGCGTCCTCTCTTATCGAACGACAAAACTCATTGATCAACCTGGTATTAGGCTTCAACTGTCCAAAATTTTCTTGCGATAATCCACTTTCGGTTACTATAGGTGGGGTCGTCCAAGTCAAATTTGTCATGTCAAACAAAATACCGAGGAAAAACTTCGATTGCGAGATGTCTGCAGTAAGATGAGTGAGGCCTCCAGGTATGATAGGTTTTCGAAAGTCTCTTGGCAGGACTCCGCCTCTCCTGAACCGGGGGTAATTTTGGTAGGGTAGGTGGGCATAGTTCGGCTGCAACAGCGTTTTTCCACAACTTCAGGACCGGGTTTCGATCCGATAAGCACAGTGTATATGTAGAAAAAGGCGTGTGATGTACAGTATGGCTTCAAACCGATTTACGACTTTTGAATGAGACATTCTTACACTCATTAAATGTGTCGTCATGCACTTCGAAGTGATACTTTATTATTGTCTCGAGTTTTCGAATTCCCTGCCTTCCAAACGTTCTATCGACTTTGTCAAGGTATTTCAGCGTTCACGAGACGATGGGAAACCTTCAATGGTCGAGCCAAGACACAGCTTTAATTGCACCAGCTTTATCATGTGGAAGTCATATAGTTTTACTCTCAAGTATTAATTGTGAAAACGCAGCCGTGCAAAAATATCATATATGAGTGCCTTAGAAATACTTGATTTTACGTATTACATTTTGCCGTCAATGACAAAATTTTCCATTCTTAAAATAGATAGAAAAGCTAGAGATCATATTGTTCAGCTTTATGTCAGTTTTCTACTGCAAGTTCCTATTTTACATGTGTGTTATTGTAGATGCATAGCGGACACGGTGATAATTTATTTACACATACCATCGTTCTCAGAGCCAAATTCCGGTCCGCAATTGCCAACTACGGCTGTTGCATCAAGCGGCTTGTGATAATCGTCCGGGAGAAAGGTGAATCGTGCTGGAGACCAAGTGGTCCCAGCACGATTATCAGATGTCACATGATGGAACGGCCGTAGTCCGTAAACATGGACCGGGTGTTGGCCCGAAGAACAACAGTAGACTTGCATTCAGAAACAATCACAAAGGCAGCCCCTCCTGCATTGTACATAGGATAAAAATTCGTTGAACTAGTCGTACAAACAACAACCGCGGGACGCAGGATAGGTTTTATCAAATCTTCATGTGCATCAGTGCGGGTAATTGAAATTTGTGTGTGTATTTACATAGGAACGTAAAGATAACCGAACATTGCTCCACACGCGTCACGGCTCCATAATTTTCCAAATTTTTACTCTGATTTTACAGTTATAATTTGACTACCGAGGGGCGTTCTTTTTCTGCTTCCTAGTCCAGGCAGATCCTCAACTGCTGATCCCTGACGATTCCGAGTTTTCTATTAACACAATGCGATGGCCACCATGCTGAAATCAAGAAGAAATGGTGCAAAACCTGCACAAACGGCCTTCTGATGGCTCTCTCTCGTACAGGATCAAAGTACTCCCAAAGTGGGTGGTTGGGCTGTTTGACGATGTTTGTATGCGGTTGATTGCAGAATCTGGAGTTGACAGAGCTCCTTCACTGGTAGTTCGGGTCTCGGCGTGTAAATGTTCGATAAGCGAACTTCTAGCTTTTGCAGTGGTGATCCCAAGAGCATCATTTTGTACACGCTGCATTTTTGTCCAGGATGTGTCTGACACCAAAATCTGTCAAACCGGTGCCGCGTACGCTAGGGGAGGCTGGCCTGGCCCTATACTCAGACGTTCGCCGTTGTCTACGGGATGTCCGATCCGCCCAGAACGAGTCACCGCTGGCAGACAGGCGGCTCTACGCGAGACCGTCCCGGTGTCGCTCTGTTGAGCAGGGGCGACGGGCTGTTAAACAGCCCATCGACCAGCCATCCCGCCGAGTGCCACAAATCGACCTAGACCGAGTTGTTGTCCACAGGACGTCGATTCAGGATGTCTGCGGCGGTGTGAGTCGATGGGCTGTTCTGCAGAGTATTCGCGAGGAGGGTGTTGGTGGCGTCCGCCAATCAATGTATCACGAAGATTGTGTCGTCCGAGTTCTCATTTTTGGTTGTATTAGATTCGCAATTCGTTCTTTCAAATGATGCTGTAGACTTCTATAATAATTCTGTAAAAAGGGGTCTCGAAGCAAAAGTAGTTTAGTTAGCGTTACAAATATTTTAACAAAAGGAACAATAGGAAAGCGGAATGAGGAGTCTCTACAAAAATGAACAATATCGCCAAGAACTCTTTTCTTTTCGAAACTTCCAAACAGCGGAAACAAGCCGTTGCGGTTCTCTATGAGGAAGCGCTTTTAGCTCCATAAAGGACTTTGATTATGTGAGCGCCGATAAAATATATATATATGCATGTGTACCTAATAGCTATCATTAAAGAGGAGATGATATCAAATTGTTTTAGGAACCAGTCAATTCTTCCTCGTAAAATACCACAACGGTTTGTTTCACTGTTCTGAAGATTTCGAAAAAGAAAAGAGTTCTTGAAGGATAATATTCTATTTTTGTAGACTCTCCTCATTCACTTTCCTATTCACTTTTTGACGAAAACATTTGTAACGCTAACCAACCTGCTCGCTCTCGGAGGCTACCTTTTTACAGGGTATTCACTTTTTCTTGATATTACGCTGTAATATCCCATGTAAGAATTTCGAACAAAGACCTCTTCATCTCCCCTCTAGATGAGTCCTCTTTCTGTAGTCACACAGAATCAATGACCCAAAATGTTGTAATAAAAACTATCTCAGAAAAAATCACTCGATGTAGCTACAGCAAGACCGATGTTCACATGATATTAGCTAAGAAATGAATGATATCCATGATATAGTTCCACATAATTCATTCATATTGATTACGTCAGCCACATCTGGCTACACCAGTTGTTACTTGCACCTTCCATGTTTTTCATACGTATCGAACGGGTCAGCCACGGTGATTTTCTCATCAAGCTTCTGTCAGGGGCCTGACAGGGCTTTAGGCCCCGTGTATAGTTGGTCGCTCAGACGTAGCCAGCCCGGTCGATAATCATGAAAGCCTGCTGGCGGCCTTCAGCCGGATGCAGAATCTTCCGCAGTTATTCGCTTTCAAATGAAACTAACTTAAAACCTGAACGATCCAGAAACTACCTTCCATTCCATCTGGACACTTTCACATCAATGAAACTCAGCAGTTTTACATACTCATTATTTCGTTTCCGTTGCCCCATTCGTTCGCAGAACAGCCGCTTCGATTCCATGAATCTGATATGAAAAAGCTCTGCTGAGCTGCGAATGGAGATAGTTCTAACAATTTGTTTTTGAATTTGGATGCTAATAAGCAAGCATATACCATTTTATTGCAGAAAAAATCAGTAGGCTGGTGAAGAAGGAAGAGGAGAGCACTCAAAAATGGGGTTGTGTGAAAGATGACCCTAACCGCGTTACGAAACTGAAAAGTAGCCTGGCAACAATGACCTACATAACATCTCAAGCTTTCTGCACGCTATGCTTGTCATCCTTACACCCACTTTTACAAAAGTTTTGCAAGGTGTTCTCATACTCCTGCGCAAATCCGTCGAGGCATCCAGCACACTATTTGAGACAACTGGCGCAAAGCTCAAGACTCTTGCTGATTCTTTGGGGTATGCTGCATAATTTCTCGGATGGCTAGCATCGAGTCTGGGCTCCTACTCACTCCTACGAGGTGGTCTGCACAACTTTTTCGGATGACCAGCAACGGGTCCAGAACACCTGCCCTTTATCCGGGTTTCCAGGACGTCCCGATGACGTCATCAGAAGCCAGAAGCACTTTGGGACTATCCTAGACGGGGGAGTGGGGGGGGGCACCACGATTTTCTCCATGAAAATGGATGGAAAACCTGATAAAAAAATGCTCGATGCTGCTATCAATCATTGTTGTTGATGAAATTCTCTAGAAATACTTCGATTGATAGCGTTATAGATCGGTGGTTCATTCAATTGTGGTGAGCGCGAAGCGCTGCAGATTAACTTTGATTCGCCTTCGCGCAACCACCTGATCTCAGTATCAGGGTCCAGAATAAACGTAGAAAGTCCGTTCTTTTTGCATTTAATATACTTTAGTAAGTTGAATAACTGTTCAAAAAATTTGTCCGGAATGGTTACCTGAAGTTCGAGAAAAAGTGTCAAAACCACGTCATTTTGGTCGAAAAATGTTCATCCTTTTTTTTCAGTTAGCGTTCACGATCTTGTTGGAACACTTATCGTTGAGCTAGAGAGCTCATTTTTGGCCAGAAAGTTAGTTGGATTGCACCTAGCTCCTGTCAAATTTTGAAGTTGGTAGCTTAATTTTTGCGGAACCTCAAGGTTGAGGTCAAGAAAGACAAAAAAACACGTAAACATGTTATTATAAACCATCCGACGTTTACTCATTCGTAAAAATGAACTAGTGAAATAAACACCGTTACTGATAGGCTTTTGCTCAGGGATTTGACAGGGCAACGCTTCAATCAATACGGCGGGATCTCCAGTACTTTTGGAACGCCTCAGGGTGTAGGCTCAGAAGTGCGCCACGGAACGCCGTAGATGGTGTGTGCCGGGACCCCAGTAGAATTACACAAGACGCCGTAGAACGTGTGTCATGGGACCCAAATGGGTGTGCACAGAACGCCGTAGAAAGTGTGTGGGACCCAAATGAGAGTGCGAGTGCGCCCGACGTGGTAGAAATTATTATTGGGACAAAATGGGTGTGCGCAGAACGCCGTAGAAAGTGTGAGGGACCCAAATGAGAGTGCGCCGGACGCCGTAGAAAGTGTGCGGGACTCGAGTGGGAGCGCGCCAGACGCCGTAGAAAGTGTGCGGGACCCAAGTGGGCGTGCGCAGAATGCCGTATAAACTGTGTGGGACCCAAATGAGATGCATAAGGACGCCGTAGAAAGTGTGCGGGACTCGAGTAACGGTGATGCGCAGGACGCCGTAGAAAGTGTGTGGGACCCAAATAACAGTGCATCGGACGCCGTTAAAGTGTGTGGGACCCAAATGGGAGCGCGCCGAACGCCGTAGAAAGTGTGCGTGACCCAAGTGGGCGTGCGCAGAATGCCGTAGAAACTGTGTGGGACCCAAATGAGAGTGCGCAGGACGCCATAGAAAGTGTGCAGGACTCGAGTGGGATGCGCAGAACGCCGTAGAAAGTGTGTGGGACCCAAATAACGGTGCATCCGGACGCCATGCAAAGTGTGTAGGACCCAGGTGAGAGTGCGCCGAACGCCGTAGAAATTAATGCGGGATCAGAGTGGGAGTGCGCCGGACGCCGTAGAAAGTGTGCGTGACCCAAATGAGAGTGCGCAGGACGCCGTAGAAAGTGTGCCCAGGACTCGGTGGGATGCGCATGCACGCCGTAGAAAGTGTGGTGACCCAAATGAGTGCGCATCGGACGCCCTAGAAAGTGTGCGGGACCGAGCGCAACACGCCGTAGAAAGTGTGCGGGATCCAAGTGGGAGCGCGCCGGACGTGCCGTAGAAAGTATTGCGTGGACTCCAAATGAGAGTGCGCAGGACGCCCTAGAAAGTGTGCCGGGACTCGAGTGGGATGCGCAGGACGCCCATGAAAGTGTGTGGGACCCAAATAACAGTGCATCCGGACGCCATAGAAAGTGTGCGGGACCCAACTGGGAGAGTGCGCCGGACGCCGTAGAAATCTGTGCGGTGACCAAGAGAAGTGCGCAAGACTTCCACGTACAACGTGTATGGGACTCTAAATACCGTACGCCCATGCCGATCATTTGCTACCGTAACCTTCTTGAACAAAACATGATAACGAACGATAACACACGCTCATAACATGCGGGGTATAAAAGGGCAGAGGAGCGGTATGCATTCATTCACACACCTGCTCTCTTCGAGAAACCGCTGGGAGGTGCGCGCAGGGAGGTCGAAATTGTGCAAACATGATTGTTGGCTATTACGATGTGCCTGGCATATCCAGGCTGACACTTGGAAAATTTTTAAAGGGAGGGTTAAGGTAGCACTGCGGAAAAAATGATTAGCATAGGCGTGCTTGTGACCCAAATGGGTGTGCGCAGAACGCCGTAGAAAGTGTGCAGGACATTAGTGGGAATGTATTGCAGGACGTCATAGAAGGGGGCAGAGCATCAGTGGGTTGCTTTGAGTTAACACCACCAGGCATTAATAATGTTGAAAAGGGAACCTTTAGGAAAAGTACATGGAAATTCCTGAAAGTTTGGGTTCCTGTAAAAGTAAAGATTTAGCATGGCCATATTTTCGAAAATTAGAAATGCTCTCAGTTAAAAAGCGGAAGGTAAAATGGAAAAAGTTTCGAAATATTCCTGGGAACGATTTAGCGTAGAATGAATTTGATTTTTGGGAAATGTAGTGAAATAGTTGAAAGTATGATTTGGCAGTCGAGTTTGAACCAACTATTGATACAGGAGTTGCGTATGCAAAACGAGAGATCAGCGTTAGTATGGGCTTGTCCGTAAGAAATATCAAAGCAAAATCACGCGTGATATGGAAAAAACACTTGATTTTACTTTGCTTAATACGTGAAGACCGCGGCATTCCAGCTCCCGAACGAGCTTTTACTGCTTGCCTTATCACGCGCGATTTCGCTTCGATGTTTTCTACGGATATGCTCTCATACAATGCGATCTCTCGTTTTGCGCAGCTCGTACCAATAGTTGGTTCAAGCTCGACTGCCAAATTACTACTTTCAACTGACTTCATTTCCCAAAAATCAAGTGTTCTACGCCAAACTCATTCTCAGGAACATGTTTCAAACTTTTTCCGTTTTGCAACCTTCCTTTTCCTTAACGCTGAATATTTCTGTTTTTCGAAAATATAACAATGCCAAATCTTTACTTTGCAGAACCTAAACTTTTCAGGAATTTCTGAATTGAATCTTGAGTGCCAGGAACTTCAAAGAATTTCAGATGAATCTTGGGATTACCCCGTCCCTAGGATAGTCCCGCACTTTTCACGACGTCCCATTGACGTCATCAATCAGAAGCCCGAAGCATCTTCTTTTCACGACGTCTCGATGACGTCATCAGAACCCTGAAGCACTTTTCACGACGTCCCGATGCCGTCATCAGGAAGCCAGAAGCACTTTTTCACGACGTCCCGATTACGTCATCAGAAGCCCGAGCGTTAATTTTTCACCGACGTCCCGGTAATGACGTCATCAGAAGCCCGAAGCTTTTTTCGACGTCCTGATGACGTCATAAGAATCCCCACTGACCTACAAATCGATTACTTACCTGCCTACATACCTCCTACCAACTTACCTGTCTGCCAAGTTGATTTACGCTGACGTAGCTGTGGCTATCTTATTGAGGACTGAAAAGCCGTGACGGCCCACGGCCTACGGCCCATCGACCTACGGCTCATACGACTCACGGCCCATTTACAGCGCACACCATGAAAAATTTCTTAAGCTTTCCCGGGCTCATAGCTTTGTTGTTGGCACTGAACCGATTTGGCTGGAAAATTTGGACAGCAGATGTCTTCTGGACGCCAACCCCATATCCAGAGGAAATCTTGAGAAATTTTTTGTTTCAAAGATTCTATAAACTATTTTATAAAATTATATGTGATCACAAGGCCTGAAGGCAAAACCAAACCTCTCTACAGCCGCTTCGCGGCTGAAGCAGTCTCTTATTTATCATGATTATGTGAGATCTGTGATTCGGGTTTTTCAATAACGTCTTTCCGTGGAAGGGGTGTTGGTGTCCTGCCGAGAAGTGGACATAGCCGGAAGTTCCCCGTGGTGGACTTGAAGAGGATTCCGTGGTTTCTGGAGCTCTCAGCGAAAAAACCGCCTTCTTGTAGGCCGATTTCGGTTTTTTCCGTCCGTTTATGTGTGTCATTTGCGTCGTCGTTTTAAGATGTTTGAGAGGAATCTCTGCTCATTCGATGGTGTTTATTTATGCCTGATTCCACATCCATGTTGTCAATACTCCGAGAGAATAAATGTAGCTAGAAAAAATGCGCAGATTTAAAAAATAGTTTTTCACGAAGTATTCGGAATTTCGAATATCATTCGGAAGTCCGTTTTCGAAATATTTGCATAATGTTTGAAAACCCAAATTCTCGGGTACGAGATGATTCGAAATCTTCCAAAAGCATTCGAGTAATTTTCGAAAATAACAATTCGGTCCAGTGTATGCCAAAATAGCCTACCTGGAAAAGAATTTGGACACGAAGAAACATTTTAGTCTTGATGATCCACCTACCTTTCTAAGATAGAAAGGTTTTATGATCTGCGATTAGGCCAGAGTCACTCCCACAGCTTTTAAATGGCAGTGTCCACGATAAAAAATCGTTTTTCGAGTTTCCACCAGAAAACAGGTTTAGAGTCTGACTGTTTCATCATTGAATGTGAAGAAGTCTTGAAAAACCCTGCAGGAAACATCCAAAATCAGCTCTTCTTTTCGGAAAGCCACACGCTTCAACGGTGGATGAGTTGCGCGGGCATGGGCCTGAAGTAGCCGGCGTGCGAAAAATGCGCCCCAATGCTGAAACTCAGGCGCGCTGGCGTCTACCTCAATGTAATGCAGAAGCGGGACCAAACTGTTCCTCGGAAAACTCGACCGCGAGCGGAAGGGCTGGCGCGAGCGGACTTCGGGAGCCGTATGGAGCTGCTTTCGGGCTCGTTTTCTTTCGTTCTTTCTGACCTCAATGCTCCAGTAGAGACCCTGAACTTTACAATTTCCGGCCAAAACCGAGGGTGAAATTTATCGTGGACACTGCCTTTAACTACTAGTAGCGAGTATACTTTGCAGAATCGAATGATTCGAGTGTTCATTCGACTGGAAAATTCGACTTCGAACAGTCAGATGTTCGAAGGTGTTGCGTCAATTTCCGAATAATTCGAAAAACCCGATATTCCGAAATTGCAAATTCAGGAATTATTCGAAAAACCGATTATTCGAAAAGTCGAGTATTCGAAAAGAATTGAAAATGCCAAAGCATAATAGCGAGGGCATCCCTCGCAAAGTACTTCCATTTATCATTCCGGACTTCGCTGAAATAAACTTTCCCATCAAGTAGTATATATAAAAATTTTCCGAATTTTCGAATAAACTCGAAAATGGTATTTTTCGAATTTCGGATTTTCGAATACATTCGAAAAACTAATTTCGACTAATTTTCGAGTATATTCGAAAATCAAAATTTTTCGAATTTTCAAATAATTTTTTCTATTTTTCGGATGATTTTTCTCAGATTCACGAATGATAGTGCTATTTCAAAAAAATAGCTTTGAGCTGTCATTTGCTGTGACTATCACTTTGTAGAAACATTCATCGGCCTACCACATTGTTAGGCACGCGCGGGCGTGGCGTTGATGTACATTAATGGTCCGACGCCTTGCTCCGCGCAGCACGCGCGCGTGACGCCCACTGCACCATGTGCAGGGGCGGCCGTAACAACTTTTTCGTCACTTTGTTGTTAATCCGTCTTCAATTTCATTCCGTTTAATAAGAAATCTGTATTTAGTGCTATCCTCTGCTACTATGTGATGGTGATCGCAAGTTACAGATTTTGCTTTGCTCGGCAAGGTAGGACCCATTTTAATCCGCTCCGACGCCAGCGCCGCCGCCCGAAAGTATTAATAGTCTCTATGGCGGCGTCACGCGTGTTCTAGCACGAGACGCAACTGAGGCGAGACTTGATCACCACTGATGCCCAGCTACGGGGAAGCGCCTTATCGCACCCAAGCGCCAAGACCCTAAGCGCCGCTCTCAAGACCTACTACTACGGCGACGGCGCAGCACTGGGCGGAATTTGCTGCCGCCGAGCTTACGGGGACTTCAGGTGGGGGACGGGGCTGAACACGCTAACTTGAAACCCTACGCCCGCCCTTTCACTGAGAAGTCATGAAATATCTCGCTTTGAGCCACAAGTAAGCTAGTGTATTGGATTACTGAAAATTAGCCGGAAGTAAGGAGCTTAAGTGAAGGAGCGGCAGCAAAGGTATAAAAAGGGAATCTGGCCAATGGTATAGTTTTTGCGACACGAGGTCGCGTCGCTTTGCACAGCGACGGCGATCGTCTCCCCGCCCGCTAAATCTGTCGCCGTCGCAGTGCGCTGCACAGTGACAGTGGCAACGACAGGAATAAAGCACATATGCGCAGTATGTGGGCCTCTCCACGACACGCGTCGCTGCGACCGACGCGCGACAGCTTCCTACCGACGGCCAGTGCCGGTGCTCCGATGCTGGTCCCGTGTTGTGTGCTAAATGTCGTGACTGTCGTCCAGCTCATGGCAGCGAAAATGTGTACCATTGACCTTATGCGACGTTTATACTCCCGCCGCCGAGAGACCCGGCGTGTTGCGATCCACTAAGTTGTAGTTTATACTTCCCGCCGCAAACCGGCGCGGCTTAAATGCAATCTTTACAATATCGATCGTGCCACGCCGCGCTTGGAATCGTATTAGGGTCGTTCACGCTCACGCGCGCCAAGCGGCGCGGCCTAGCGAAATACGTGTAGTATTGATCACGCGGCGCGGCACGATCTATAATATAGCATTGCACCTCGCCGCGCTGCTGAGCGGCGAAACTATAAACGACGCCTTACAGAAATGCGCCTCTCCGCGCCGCATGGCGGCAGAAGTATAGACGACCCCAATATCGATCATGCCGCTTCGCTGGGAAACGGATAAACTGATTACGCAATCTCGTAAATCGTAAATCGTAAGTTTTTCAAATTGTTCCTCGTAATTCGCGCAAATCGTATTGTTCACAAGGCCTGAAACGAAACCAAAGCTTCCCAGCCGCGAAGACCACTCCAATCCAATGTTTCTAAGAGTAGTCATTATAAAATAGTGAGCTCAATCGCTCCCGCCCGTATTTCAAGTTACTGTTTCTCTAGAAACGGGGGTTGTGGAAAACCTAAAACCCTGGAAATGCATCACTTATCTGCCTGACATCAACATAATTAATGCAAAACGAGAGAAAACGGTTTGCGTTGGCTGGCCGTTCAAGCCAGGCTATCCCACCGATGGAGCACATTGTACGGTGACGCAATATTTCGCACGATCCAATCGTGTGAGAACCTCAATTCGGGCGGCGTGGGGTGAATAGAGCCAAGATGGTGCCTTGATAGAGTGTGCTTTCAAAGGTTGATCAGAAAAACAAGAACTTCTAATGAAATAGTGATTGTGCATTCTGATTATTCGAATTTCGAAAATTTAGATATGCTCTTAAAATATTCGGAATTTCGAATATTATTCGAGAGTTCATTTTGAAATATTCAGGAATCTCAGATACTATTCCAAAGTCTGTTTTCGAAAATAATCGAATTTCTGAAAAATATTTGAAACCAAATGCTTTACCAAGTATTCGAATTTCGATTGTTGACGTCATGAGGCTGCTGATGCTTCACTGGGATGGTAATATCAGGTCTGGGGATGTTGATAGGATGTAAAGACGCGGAATCAGGGATGGAGACTCTCCTCCGATGGGATGTCTACAGCAAAAGCGTTTCCGCGGATAGGATGTTTACGGCACCATGGAGGGGGGGCGACGGGCAAGGTGTTCTCGAGGGCGATCTCTGCCCTTTCCGGATGTCTACAGAAGCATTGCGTGAGGTGACATCTCATCCGTGTCCTGTAGACAGCGGCGAACGTCTGAGTACGTGGTCAGAATGATTTCCTTACTGCTGCCCCATGATGCACCTCTAAGCGCGAGCGCCCTCAGCACATCGAGCTTAGTCCTGAAAACTGCGATGTTTCTGCTCAGTATTCTTTGAAACCTAAGCGATGGATCAAACATAAGGCCGAGTAGTTAAGTTTCGGACTTTTCCGTACCAAAACAACTGTCCACAACTAGATTGGTGTCACGAAAAGTCGAGCAATAATGCTCTAATAAGGGCTAGAACTGGCGCCAGTGGAAAGTGTTTTTATTGTTAGCTGTTTGAGAAGGTCACTTACTCCAGAGGTCACAGGGATCAAAAAAGGGAGCATAAAACTTAGGACTAAGATCTTAATTTAATATTTCATGTTCTTGTTAGACCGTGTGCAAACTGAAAACGGGCAATCTTGTGCCGATGTTCTGAGCAACGGGATTTCCCCAAATGGATCTCACAATGTTCAAAACCTCAGAGGTATGTTTTCGATATTCCAATTGGAGCAGGGCCTGTAAAACATTCTGCTAAGCAGGGCCTCAAACAAGTGAAAATTGCAGAAAAATAATTGGCCCCGCCCCAGTACCCCAAAAAGCCAAGCTTCATGGGCCATTGGTATACTTCAAGCGACAGCCGGTCGCCGGCGTGACGGACACGGCGACGGAGTCTTCGTCGCCGCATTAGATTCCACGCGCTTTTGCGGACTAACATTTCCGCACACGCGCATCTGCACAACAAACAAAAAAATCAGATTGTGGTCATGTTATCACCAGTTTATGTGAGATTATCCGTGACATTTCGCAGTTGTTTTGACATTCTGTCACAACATGATCATCATTATAATGCGTCGGCTTGGAATATAATCCATACATTCGACAGCCTAGACAAATGTATAAATGAAAAGAACGATTCATAAGTAATGATTAGTAGAGTATTAATGAAGCCGTGTCCAAGATATTAATTCTTTATCCGGCTAACGTTTCGGCCTCGTCGCCTTCATCAGAGCCTGGAAAGTCAAAAAACAGATGTGACTATTCCTCAAACACACGATAAACTAGTAGAAAAGCAGTCAAGACTAGGAAGACTCCAGGAAACGCCGCACATAGTCAAAACATTGCATAGCACTCACCTTAGAAGCCAAGAAAGTGCAGAAGGGGGCCATTTTCTCTAGTGAGTCATGCAGTGGGTGGTATACGATTATGTGCCTCCCTGACATGAAGACGTTGAGATCACGGTCTCCAGAGGTCAAGAAAAAGGAGAGGGATTCGTTGGTTATAGCAAGGCACTCATCTTTCCGATTCATTTTGGGACTTTTCGCATTAATCCAAAACGCTTCAAGTGTTTTCGCGCTGGCGATCTGGGGTAGCGTGTGCCAAAAATTTTGACCGTAACTTCGAAAAACTCGTTGCCGTGACGCGCTGCCTACGATGTGCTCCCAACTTGGTGTACCGAGGGCTGATTTTCTTAACCCATCCAGATGTTTCCTTTATCCTTGAGCATAAAGGGCGTCCTGTTTCACCAATGTATTCTTCTCCCGCAAAAGGCCACATGAGATCAAATATATGACGCCAGACATCCATACAGTCTCCTTCTACCGGCCTGGAAGGACAGACCACGCAGTCGACTGTGGCGCAGAATCTGTCGTATAGTCGATTTCTGACCAGCTGACGTTTCAAAATTCGCAGGAGGTATCTCCACCAGCCTAACCACGTCGTCAAAGGTGTGAATTTTCGCCAAAAATCCTCGCACTGACGAACTCATAGCGTCCGATATATACGGTAAACAGAACGAGTATTCTCAGCACTTTCCATTATCGTGTTATCAGGCCGATTCCGCGTCCGCTGTCTACCCATGGGTGGTCCAGTTGAGCTTGGCCCTCCTGTAGAGTATCCGATTGGTGGCAGCTATTTCTCTAGCTTCAGCTCCATTGACTCGGCTTTTTCTTCTGCTCCAGAGAAACTACGCTTTGCAGCTGTATTGTACATATTCTTTAGTGACGGCGACTTTTTTGTGCAGGAAGAGGTGAAGGCGGAGCTGGGTGGATCAGAAGGATGTTCTTACTGCCATTAGGTTTTCCATTACCACTTGGTCACTTGAAAGATCCTTCCCGCAGCTGGATGCCTGCACATTGAGAAAAGCCAGCCACGACTCGTAGAAGGGAGGCTTCTCGCGGGTGAATCCAGCGTATTAACAGCAGTTGTTCATTCAGCTTAGCTGGAACATGTATTCATCCATTTCGCTTTGTGTGGCAGCACTCTTATGAAACGGTAATCGTCGATATAGCGACGGTAGATGATGAGCCGCCGCTCCCAGCACAGGTCTCTCTATCCCGTGACATGAAAACTTCATAGCCAAGGTGGGTGCTGAAACGTTGGCCCATGGCCCGAGACCGCGTATTTGTCTGTAGTGCCGAAGCCGGACCACCTGAATATAAAGCGAATTAAGACACTCTTGGAGAAGCTTTACCATAATGCACGAGATGTTAAGATGGTGCATTTGTCTCCAGAACAGATTCATGTTCTGTGAGAAGCTCCGAAATGGCCTGAAGTGCGTCTTTATTAGAGACATTTGTGTACAGCGAGCTGACATCGAAGGACTCCATCCACGTGATTTCTCCGACTTCTCGTTTCGCGCAATTGTTCCAGGAGCATATTGGTGTTAGTAAGATGCGATGGAACGAACTGCAACAACTGCCGAATGATAAGGTTAAGGAACCATGATAACCTTTCAAGAAGGGCCCACCCACGCTGCTTATTATGGGCCTGACCTTGAAATCCGAAGGCGTCATTTGACGATAGTGTTGCGGATGAGAAAGTTTGTGAGTTTTGGATGAGGACGTAAAGTACAGGGCAAGACAGGCAATTCACACTTACCAAGCGGCTCACGACGGTTTGTGGAGTGTTAGTAGATTTCGCAACGCCTGGTCCACAGCCGATTTAATTTTGCAGACACTTCTCGGTACTGCGCTTCTCGAACTCTTTTTTGCTGACGAGGGCAGTACAGTGTTGAAGTCTTGTAAGTGCGCAAAGGTGATAGCGGCATCCAGTTCTTGAGGTATGACCACGAATTCGCCACCCTTGTCACTCACCGAAACCTTTACTTTCTGCGCCACAGTCGACTGCGTGGTCTGTCCTTCAGGTCAGGAAGGGAGACTGTATGATGTCTGGCGTCATATATTTGATCTCATGTGGCCTTTTGCGGAGAGAAGAATACATTAACGGTGAAACAAGGACGCCCTTGTATCAAGGATAAAGGAACATCTGGATGGGTTAAGAAAATCAGCCCCTAATTGCACTGCGTTGGGAGCACACATCGTAGGCAGCGTCACGGCAACGAAGTTTTCCAAGTTACGGTCAAAATTTTGGCACACGCTCCCCAGACGCCAGCGCGAAAAACACTTGAAGCGTTTTGGATTAATGCGAAAAAGTCCCAAAATGAATCGGAAAGATGAGTGCCTTGCTATAACCAACGAACTCGCTCCTTTTCTTGTACTCTGGAGACCGTGATCTCAACGTCTTCATGTCAGGGAGGCACATAATCCCTTACCACCCACTGCATGACTCACTGAGAGTGGCCCCCTTCTGCACTTTCTTGGCACCCCTAAGGTGAGTTATGCAATTTTTGACTATGTGCGGCGTTTCCTGGAGTCTTCCTGAGTCTTGACTGCTTTTCTACTAGTTTATCGTGTGTTTGAGGAATAGTCACATCTGTTTTTGACTTTCCAGGCTCTGATGAAGAGCGACGAAGGCCGAGGCGTTAGCCGGATAAAGAATTAATATACTTGGACACGGCTTCATTAATACTCTACTAAATCAGTTTGTTCGCTATCTGCCAAGATTTATGGAAAGTCGATCCTGGACACTGATTCGCAAAATCAAATTGGAATGGAATAATGTACGGCACATAAATACCCAATTGAAAAAAACTTGCAGGTAAACAGCATAAACCAGAAACGTACCAAAACTATAATGTCTTTTGATGTCAATTTGCTCTCCATGATATTCCAGAATTACATAAAACAGCATGAAATAGATGAATCCCGTGCAGAGGATCCAGGAGGAGAGCCAGCACGGATAGCCGTCGCTGTGCGCAGCACAGCGACGGGACGATCACTGCGGCGACAGGTGTACCAGGGTTACGTGAGTAGAAAACTCATAGCACACCCTCAACGACCTGTTCCAGCGACGGGCG
The DNA here is from genome assembly GCA_029168955.1 of Aplectana chamaeleonis. Taxonomy (NCBI): domain Eukaryota; kingdom Metazoa; phylum Nematoda; class Chromadorea; order Rhabditida; family Cosmocercidae; genus Aplectana; species Aplectana chamaeleonis. The sequence goes on along the minus strand of JAPDOI010001842.1, from coordinate 117,234 downwards.
CACGCAAACTGATCCGCGGCCGACCCTGCCTTAGCATCGGTTGCTGGTCCCGACACGATGAGTGATATGAAAGGGAAGGGAAAGTTCAGTCGAAACCTGTCGCTGCAGCTGACAGGGAGGCATATACCAATGTGCATTACACACCGCCCCGAAAAGCAAACCAAGAAGCCTGCTACTGTACAGGTTGACATTGGAGAATCGCCGCCCTTGAAACAATATCCGTTTTCGAAGGTCTGATTGTGAGTTCCTCTTCTTGGGGGCGAAGCAGCTTAGTTTTGCTTCAGAAATGCCAATGGCAGCAGAAGTCGACTTTCCCGTGTATTTTTTCCACTTATTTAAAGACAACATACACGCACGCAAACATGGTAGAGATATATCAGCATAAATAGGCCATGCACGGCCCCTACCATGTCGTGAACGACGTTTGAAACTGCAATCCATCGGGATGACAGGCAGTATTTGAGCAATCATGTCTCGCACGCCCGTATTTTCACACACCCCTTCGAGTAACAGAATGGAAAGCTAAAGCTTGAGAAAAAATCGTGATTATTTAGAGTGATAGCGCTATCAAAAGGGAGGCACGAGAGAAATGGCTTGGTTTACTCTGAGTATAACATGTTTACATACCGACTAACTCTCGTCCACTTTCCCGAGAATGCCGCTGTACTCAACGCCCTTTTGCACAAAATGGAAGATTTCATGGGTGCACAAACATGTAATATCTAGGTAAATCGAGCTGTTTCACTAGTTGCACTCCCCCATTTTGATAGTGCTATCACTCTCAATTATCACATGTTTTCTCAAGTTTTACTTTTCATTCTGTTACTCGAAGGGAATTGTGAAAATACTGGGCGTGCGAACTAAGATTTCTCAAATATTGTCATCACTGGATGATTTCTTAGCGCTACACCTGCTGCATCTTTCTCTCATATCTTTTTTTATATATATATATCTCTCTCTCTTTGCCTCTTTTACTCTTACTCTTTTTCTTTCTTTACTATATACCTCTCATACTAAACGTCGTTCTACTCTAAGATGAATAAGCCGTGCCCAGGCTTATTTATGCTGATATCTGGACCATGTTTGCGAGCGTGTATACTGCCTTTAAAGGCAAGTGGTCACGATGAAAAATGTTATGGAAAAAATACAAAAATCAGCTCCAGATCAAAAAAGGCTTCAAAAACTATGAAGGTAGGCGCGGTAGAAAAACAGCAGGCTAGAATTAGAGTTATTAAGACCCTAAACTTCCAGTTCGTGCACACACGTGCACAGAAAGTGATCTGATCTCATGCCAAGCAGTCGAAAATCATCGACACTCAGAGGAAGGAATTAATGCAAATTTACTTGATAAAACAGTTGAGACAATCAAAGCAAGCACTTCAGTCAATGCTTTTGACTGAGATGTGTACATAAATCAAGGTTCATTGATTGAAATTCAATTTTGAGCCAGCTGATATTCTTGTTATCGAGATCACCGCTGCCGATGATGTGGAGTGGACTCGTCCACCATCAAAAGACAAGGCAGAAGTTCAGGCTTAGAAATTTGGAATAGAACATAGCGTTTTTCGCGATTTTTTCTTATAGGTTCTTACTACTCTATACCCAGAAGAGGGTTCAGAGAGGAAAAGACGACGAGCATATTCGAGAGCGCGACCACTGCCTTTAAGCGAATTGAGATTTCGCGCCTGGCAAGGTTGCTATTTGGCGCGACGAACGGACAGTAATATCTCAAACTACCCCCGTGGTGGAACTGTGCGCTTTAACGGTGGATGGAAAGAATGATTGTATCCCGAGACATAGAGCGCATTTTCCGAAACGGAAGTTGTCCATTCCGCGCCGCAATGATGTTGGATGCCCGAGCAATGTGTCGTCCGTCTCGAACAGTGTGCTTCCTAGGGCATCACTGAGCAACAGTGGATGCCATACGATCAAGGATACCGCAAAAAAAAACCATGTCTTCAAAGTGTTCCTATACTTTGCAACAGGCAAACATGGAGTTGTAGCAATATTGGGGAGCCTAAATCGAGGAGTAATCGTGATATGATTTGATTCATCGTCCTTGGCGCAGCGGATTACATAAGAAACTTGCTACTTTGCGAGAATTACATAGATATCAGGATTCTAAAACCGGGAATCAGAGGCTCAAACTGCAGTACCTCTGCAGTCCTCGCCAGGGAAGTTGAGGTGATGTTTGTATTCATCTTCAAAATGCTGGCTGAGTATGGTTGGGGTCAAAGTGTCCAAGTTCTATCGCCTTGCACATTCCAGAAGCACAGGAATGCTTTGTGAAAATCTCTTATGGCACACCGAAAACTTGACTTTTCGGTGTTCCAAGCTTTTACTTGTCGAGCAGAGGCCATCTTTTTATCTCTGTAACGGCTCTCTACCCAATCCACTTGGTTTCGGGCTTTCAAGCGACAAACAGGGAATAAGCTGTTATATTTCTAACATAATGAACACTGGCTTTTAGTAATCGACTCTCGCTTTTTATATAACACTTGCTACTAAATATCTAAATGAGTAAAACTAATATCCTTACTTAAAGTTTAGTAATCCAAAAGCCATTTATAGATTTTGGTAGGTATTAGTAAAATTATCCTCTATTTCGAGAAGCCAAATTCAGTTTGTTCTTTGGCGTTCTTTTGCCGGAACGAGGAAGGGACAACGTGGGGGAGAAGGGGAGACGCATATGCTCCGGACACGCACGCAATCAGCGGTGGTAGATTTCACCACCCCCGAAATAGGGGTTATGCAATTGCACTGTGTAGGATGAGAAAAATTTTATTACAACCATTGATAGCCGACTTCCCCTAGAGAGGAATCTTATCGATTCCCTGACGACCTGAGCAAAATCACTTCTAAAACTAAAACTTTAGAATGGCAAATCAATCGAAGATCAGTTGTTTAAAGGCATTAATTCACGATGAAAATGTGTTTCCCAGTTTCCTCTAGGAATGGGTAATGGAGACCACACTGTAACGATAACGTTGAAAGCACGTTTGAAAACGAGCAAGGAATAGCTCAAAAAAAGAGCCCAGAGATTTGCCACTCTGGGCGCAGGCACGAACCCCAAAAGCGCAATGCCCGCCCTCCGACGTGAAGAAATTAAAACTCAAGATCCTGAGATAAGCGTTGGTTCCCATTCAATAGCCCCACGTTCTTGTCCTTCCAATCTCAACTTCTCTCTCCTTACTCCAGGTCAGCTCGCATACATCGGCTGCAAATTACGGAAGTTAAAAGCCTCGGAAAGTTCGTTTTTTATGCTTTCCTAGCTCAATATTTGAGAGACGATTACTCCGTTCCCAGTAGGATCCTGTATACGATTCAGAGACATCATTGGAATCAGCATGGTACCGTTTTCCAGACAGGCTGAAAAAACAGAAAAGGATTTTCATGGTGGACACTGAATGATCCGTCTGATTTGAACCGAAAATTCAGGGAAAATCATACACAAAAAAAGACTACTTCATTTGCGGAAGGACATTTCGAAAAACTTTGTTGTATTTTAAGGGTAAGCGGAATAGGTTTTGTCGAATTCGGAATTGGTGCACTGAAATTGGCACGAATATTCTCATATATACGGGGGTGTGTATAGAAGTCTGTTGGTGTACCTGCTCGTTGGTGCCCCTGCTTCTACTGAGCCCAGCAGACGTTTGAGTGTACACAGGGAACGTTCGAGCGATATAGCGTGCACAACTATATCGCGAAAGTATCCCCATACATTGCATAAAGGTGTTGCCGTCCGGCACACTAACAATGAAGACCTCTGGTCCATAACACCTTACGATCCGTACCTAAGGAGTTCATGGAGTCTTTGGCCACACAAGCCACAATGTTCCTGCCACCCTGAAATGTCGTTCAGCTGTCGAAGTGATATTCAAAAAACTGCGCTATCCAGACATCTGAGCTATTTCCATGCACCGCTTGCTGCTTTGCAGGAAACCCGCCTCAACAGATAGACCCGTCATTAGCGTCGGAGTGTACACAAGCTCTACTGCGGTAACGCTGATGGGCGATAGGAGAGAGTGGGAAGGCTGTGCAATAGCTGTAAGGAAGGATTTCAATGGGTATGGTCAAGGAGTTCAGCTCAACGTCGTACCGGAATGCATTCATACGACTGCGGGATCACAGAGGATTCAATCTGTGGATAGTGAGTGCTCATGCGCCCCACTGAAAACCGCCGAAGACAATTCGAGAAGGATGCGTTTTATGAGGAACTCAATACGTTGCTGGCCAGGATACCTTGTCAACATGCTGTTGTCGTGGGGATTGACGCAAATGCGAAGATGGGACTTGATCAGGAATCCGAAGTACTCGGTAAATGGTTCTGCAGTGGAGCATACATCGGACAATGGCTACCGCCTTGTCGACTTTAATGTGAACGCAGTGGTCTAATTGTGCATCGACATTCAAGAGGAATTATCGCCGCCATTAGCTTACGTAGCGTAGGACCAACCCAGCTATCTCGTAAGAAGCAGCGGAAAACGGAGAAGATGACAACTTTGAATTTACTGAGCTCGACTATGTCCTGACGAGGAATATTCCAGTATCGGACATTCGAAAATCTAGAGCTGTTTGGGATGTCGCGTTCGATTCGGATCACCCGTCCTGTTCCGTTGAACTTCACTGCGAGGATTACTTAAAGAGGAAGCGAGGGGCTCTGCCTCTCCAGAGGATTGACATGACCAAGTCTCAGAGATGAAGAGTGCAGAAGGAATTTTCGACAACGCGTTTCTATTCCCATCGGAGTACGGACTAAGAAGAAACTTTGCGACGCGGATTCTTTTTGTCAAGTGCATCAGGACGCTTCAGAAAGAAGGCACTCCTGGTTGTACAGCCTACGAAGAAGTTTGCCTACGTCTCAGAGGAAATGACGTCTTCTTACAACAAGGTATGTGCTCTCCGAACTGCAGGAAACTTCGTGGAGGAGAAGCGTCTGAGGAGGAAGTTGCGTCGGCAGCTTCAAAGTGACCGCGAGCAGAGTGGACGTGTAGAGGCTAAGGAGTTCGAGAAGGCTTGGGAGGAGAAGAAGTCCGAGGAAAGCCTACACGTTGCTGCGACAAGTATGGCGGGAAGATGAAGAGATGTTCTACTGTCTTGAACACTACCAATGGAGTTTGCAGTTGGTGATGCGACGCTGCCAACATGGAAGGATTTACTTCAGTTCCACTACTGAATCGTCCAGCGCCATCAGTACCGGAGCTCCCGCATGTTCAGAGAGCACATTACGATGTCAGTGAGGATACCGCCGACTGGAGTCTGAAGTTTTTGGATTGTGTCCGAGAGTGAAGAATGGAAAGGCGGAGTGGAATGACAACATCTACTGCTGAAATGCTGAAAGCTCTTCCTCCGTCTGGGATTCGTGAAAATGACCAACACCATCCGTGCTATATGGATGAGCGAAAGGATACCCGATTGGTGGAGACATGCGATCATCGTACCTTCTTCGCAAAGAAGTTATCGTCATGGATCCTAAGAACTACCAGAGGAATCTCTCTCACTTCAAAGTGTCATGTACCAAGGCTTTAGAGCGTATCAATACTCGAGCGACTTATCAAACATCGATGAGGAACGACCCAACCCAGATAAGAGGAAGATCGACCATCGACCAAGTGTTCGTCGTGGGAAGAAGTGATTGAATCGCATAGCAGCGGTATTCGAAGAGGCCATTACAGCTTGCTATTTTGAACTTTGAAGCCGCGTTCGACTCTCCTCAATCGTGATCGTTTGCTCAACGCTCTGAGGAGCAGATGGAGTCCGTAAAAAGTATGTTCGAGTTAATCGAGGACATGAACCAAAGGGAACAACACAGCAGCAGTTCGGCTACACCTGTCGGATTTACGTCAGCTTTCGAGGTGAAAACAGGAGGTAAGGCAAGGGAGCCGTTGCAGGACCTTTTCTTTTCAACTTCGCCGTTGATGACATCATGCGTAGAGTTGTAGAACAGTTTTCCACTGCGGATGCGATGATCCCTAACACCATCCAGGACGCTCCTTGCATCGACCTGGAGTACGCCGACGACATTGGCGTGTTATTCGCTGAAAACAACGCAAAAGTGCAAAAGGATTGGCTGAACCTCAGTTTCGAAGTATGCCGCAGCCTATGGACTTCGTCTTCGTCCCGACAAATGCAAGCAGATGTGGGTCTCTCAGAGGCCTTCGACGGGAGTTTGTGTGGACGGACAACCTATCGAACTGGTGGACGATTTCTGTTAATTGGGCTGTTTGCCCGAAAAGAACGGCAGTAGTTATGCAAGTGGGTATTCGACAACGATGTGCGAAAGCTAAGTCTGCATCAATTTTCTAACCAAGTGTTTGTGGTCTACCACCATCGCTAAGGAAGTCAGTTGCGCGTCCCTACCTATCCGCTATTCGCCCTATCATGATGTACGGATCGGAGGACGTGCGGCAGCGCTTTACCGAAGACTGCCAGATGGAAAGGTTGGATTGCACGGAGAGGAAGCTTTTTGAAGGCGTTTAGCCTGGATATTTCTGGCCGCGTGTATGCCACAACGAAGATCTTTACAAGGAATTCGACGCCCAGTACATCAACGTTTGAAGCACGAGGAAGGTGCCAGCATCTCCTAACGCCATCTCAAGCAGCAATGGAAAGTCGGCTTCGACTGCTCGGGCATATACTAAGAAGAACGCCAGCGGATCATCCTCCGAACAACACGCTTTAGAGAGAATGCTTACAGATCCAGTCTGAGGAAACGGCCACACTGGACGTAGGCGAAAGTTCTGGGCAGCATACACGCTGAAAGTAAACGTGGTTTGAAGATAACTACGTTGAATCGAACCGTATAGCGCTTACAAAACATAATGCTTACGCATTTTTGCCCAGAGTGTCAAAAACGATTCACAATGTCGCTACATGGGTTAGAGGTTGGCCGCCCCTGTATTTTCACGCCCCCTGTATTTGCTCTTTTGCTCCCAAAGCAGGGTTGCTGGATAATCTTCGCCGTCAAAGACGTGTGTGGATTTCACTTAGTTAGCAGCAACCTACCAACAGTACCGACGGTGAATATGACCCAGCAGCCTTGCGTTGCATTTGGGAAAAGGAGCTAATACAGGGGCGTGAAAAATACAGGGCGGGGGGCCAATTTCCAACTCATGGCAGCTGTAGGTCGTTTTGACACTTCAAAATGAATGTTAAGAATCTGGGTCATTCTATTTCCGTAATTTATCTCAATCACGTTTGCGAGCATTAATATCACTACCATAAGCCAACATACACGCTCGTAAACGTGATTAGGATAACTGACGGGAAATAGAGATGGTATGACCGCAGGAATTACAACACCTGCGCATTTTGAAGCGTCATTAAACCACCCACAGTGACGCGACACGAGTTAGAAGTTGGCCCCGCCCCTGTATCTGCCCGCCCCCGTATGTTGCGTCCTCCTCCGAAAACAGGGGTTCTGAGCCATTCCACCGCCGGCGACGTCTGTGTGTGGTGGAATAGGTATTCTGTGGGTCATCCACACACATTGACGACGGTGGAAGCCAGCTCCAAGCACGACCCCTGTTTTGGAGGAGGACGCAACTTCACGGGGGGAGAACGATCCCAGAAGACGAGACAACTACTCACTCGTGTACCAGCTTCGTTGTGGTCGTTTGCTGACGCTTCCAAAAATGTAATGGGCGTTAATGCTTAACCCAGTGCCATACCATTCTACAAACATCAATTGTCTCCATTACGTTTACAAGCGTGTACGCTATCAACTTAAAGAGCAGGGTTCTCGATAAAATCGGTTTTGTTGTGTTATCCCCCATGGAAGATGGTAGATCTGGCTATCACAAAGGTGAAAGTGAACAAAAAAATTGGAGATAAATCGTGGCTAAGGAACAAATTATCGCCGGTGTTCTCCGCCCCAATTACACGAGATTTGTAGAAAAGCCTGTTTGTCAGCTTTTATTTTGGCTATACTTCTACGCCATAACGCTTGTAGCTGCTAAATGCTACCTCCGCACGGAAACCAGAGATGCCCAGGGTTTCGGAGGCATCTAGTCTAATTTTGACACGAGAATTTACGTATTGAATTACAGAAAGTTTAGCCTCAGTTAGCGGTGAAATTTTAGCTACAGCGCCCGCATATTCTACGTAAATTCTCGCTACAGCACCCGCATACTCCGCTTATTCTCGTTGCAGCACGCGGTCGATCGACCTGCCCCCGGTCTTGATCTGTACTAGAAAGAACTGATCCCTGCTGCGATCGAGCGCATCGCCGCTTCTTCCCCACGGACCTGCAGCATCAGCGGCTAAAAATGTCTTCTAGCAAGGTCTTCCAGAGAGCGTCACCGGGTCACCCTCCACGACCACCCACAGAGTGTCCAAGATTATTCATGGGTTGACTGGGCCAGAACTGATCCGAACGGCATTCCTGCGCTCCGCGTAGCCAACGCGGAGTTAAGATTGCATTTCAACACAGCCTGCTGCTAATTCCGTCAGATTCTCGCTTCACAAAATTATGGCGAGAATATACGGGATTTAAGGCGTCAGAAAACAATGGTTCGAACGACACACCAGAATATGCGGGTTTTAGCTATCGTGGCCTTCAAAACGCCAAATTCTCGCTACATGGAATGGGGCGGCGTTTGAAAGGCCACGCGCGGCCGCGCTCCTCGCGCGGAGCATCTAGCTACGCATTGACAGAGTAACGTAATTTCTGAGCATTTCTGGAGATTACTGACCACTTTAGCAGCAAAATAAATGGCGGAGAAACAAGCATTAATGAAAATCTTGTTGATTAGGGCACCAGCCGACACCGGTAATTAGCCGTCAAACCTTGTTTTGAGGCGTTTTTCCGCAAATTTTCGGTTTTTCACTCATTTTCACTTTTTATTCTTTTTTTCAGTATGCAACTTTAGTATAGGAATGTGCACTGCTGACATTTTCTAATGCATTTCCATGTTATCTGTTTCAGTAATCTTACCAGCGCGAATAAACATTGGCAAGATGGTGAGCAAGCGGTATTTGAAGCCAGTCAGCAGGGACGTCTTTGTCTTCCTCCTCGAGCAAACCATCGCTCCGAGCGGGACCGGCTCCTCCCAATTATGACGTCATCACCCGGACGCGGCCGAGGGGCCAACTGGCACCGCGGTCCTGTCGGTGCCAGTCGCCCTCGGTCGCTCTCGGGGCCTCAGCGGTGCCATCGCCAGAGATAGAGAGACGCGGGATTGGCTGTTCTTTGAGTGATAACGATGCGAGCCCACGTTATCACTCAAGAACAAACCAATCCTGCGGAGTATAAAAAGACAGCTCGCCTCGTGTAGACGGGTAGTTGGCCTTTCGAGGGCCACTCTTGAAGAGGTGACCTCGGATCACTCTCAGGATGACAATTTTTGGCGGCCGAGGGGATCCTCCATGGCCCGCGGTGGGGGAATGCTTCCCTCATTGCGGATCATGCTGAGATGGTATCCTTGTTGCGGCCTGTGGCAGGATTAACCTCCTGATGACCCACAGGCTCAGTAACGAGTGCCTTATCCTCTTAACAGGCTTAATCCTTTTCCAGAAGAGGCCGGAAATAAAGAAAAATTTAGCAAGTGAGGAAATTTTTGAAAATCGCCCGAACAGAGACCGCAGAAAGTGCCAGTTAGGACCGAAGATCGCTCCGAGGCGATACTGCTGTGGCCCGGAGAGCGGCTGCTGTGGCCCGAGTAGATGGCTAATTTTCGCTCCGGAGCAGAGAGGCAGCGCCGCTCGAGTAGCTCTCCGGTACCGCTCCGGGCGATGGTTTGTCTTCCTCCTCAGGCAAACCATCGCTCCGAGGCAGGACCAGCTCCTCCCAATTGTGACGTCATCTCCCGGACGCGGCCGAGGCGCCAACTGGCACCGCAGTCCCTGTCCGGTGCCGGTCAACCCCTCGGTCGCTCTCAGGAATACGGCGGTGCCATCGCCAGGAATAGAGAGACGCAGGGATTGGCTGTTCTTTGAGTGATAACGATGCGAGCCACGTTATCACTCAAAGAACAACCAATCCTGCAGAGTATAAAAGGCAGCTCGCCTCGTGTAGACAGATAGTTGGCCTTTCGAGGCCACTCTTGAGAGGTGACCTCGGATCACTCTCAGGATGACAATTTTTGGCGACCGAGGGATCCTCCATGGCCCATGATTGGGGAATGTGCTTCCCTCATTGCGGGTCGCGCAGGGATGGTATCTATTATTTGCGGCCTGTGGCAGGGTTATCCTCCTGATGAGCCACAGGCTGTAACCGATGCCTTATCCTCTTAACAGGCTTAATCCTTTCCAGAAGAGGCCGGAAATAAAGAAAAATTTGGCAAGTGAGGAAATTTTTGAAAATCGCCCGAACAGAGACCGCAGTGCCCAGTTGGGACCGAAGATCGCTCCGAGGCGATACTGCTGTGGCCAGGAGAGCAGCTGCTGTTAGCGAAGTAGATGGCTAACTGGTTCGCTCAGGAGCAGAGAGGCGGCGCCGCTCGAGTAGCTCTCGGCAGTACCGCTCCGGAGCGATGGTTTGCCCTGAGTCCAGAGTGGTCATCGCGATGATGGCCTGATAGCAGACGTGAGCCACCACGGAATTTTTGGTATTCTTGTTGCTTCATTCTCAGTGTCTAGCTCCTATTTTCGCTCACGGAAATTTCAGGGAAAATTTCATTTTATCATTCTTCCTGGTTGAACAGGGTTTTTTTTGCTTCTTCTAAATTCGTGGTTTGAATTTATTTCTGAATCTCTTTCCTTCATGTTTGCTATCACTTGAATATTTATTGTAGTAAATTGTAATTGATGTCGCAAATTATTGTGTAATCGGGATTTAATTACCCAAGTTTGAGAGTAAAATAAACACATCGTGACGTTAGCAATGGGTACATCTTTGGTCAAGACCCGCGTGGCAAGGGGAAAACCCCTGGGACGAGCAGTTTGGAAGCTTGGCGTGAACGTAACGATTTGGTAATCGAGGCAATGCTTCAAAGGCACAGCGCACCCTCAGACATGAATTTTGGTAAGCTTTCAGCGAAATTGTGTAGCAGGGAACCCCCTCCTGCTTATAACGCATTTGCCAAATGCGAGATCTCAATTCCTCCAAATACGGCGAGATATAAGCGACCACCACAGGCCCGACGGCCAACTTCAGCTCACAAACACTGGGTAAACCCCCTAACCAGATTTTCGGACTCGATGGCTGGCTCGATGGATGGATGAAATCCAATATGTAGTCGTTCTTCAGTCCATTGCTGGGCTATCTCCTTATCCCTGGCTCGCTCCTCAGCGCAACGATTGCAGAATGAAGAAATACAGGCCTAAGAACAACTCGTCCACTGAATTTTTCCATTTCCTCAGAATCTAGGCATCTTTAAGAGCCATAACTCTGTTCAAAGGGGGATCTTAAGGACGATTTTAGACCCACTGTGATCCAGCGTGTGGCTCTCCATGATAAGCATGAAATCTGAAAAATTAATTTTGGGTGCGCTGGTGTCTTTAAGGCAGTTGTCGCGATGAAAAAAAGATGTTCAGGAAAACCATATCGTCCGATCACTGGTCGAGAGAGCGCCGCCGTCGAACACATGTGGCTTTACCCGCACGCAAGCGAGGAGGTACTGTGCTTCTCTTGGCCAAATTCCGGTCCGCAATTTACGTCTCGAGCACGCTTTGCTGGCCGCTCGCCCCCAGAGTCGAAAAAGAGTTTCCAGCGTCGCAGCCGCCGATCTGTGGAGCTCTGGTGGGTTTTGGACACTAGAAACTGCGAAGTTGGAGAAAATCTGTATACTGAAAAAGCCACATCCGATTGAGAGGCTTTGGCGCTTCTATAAAGTCTCGACCGACTCGAGCGCGTGCGGCCCGCAAAGAGAAGCGTGTCGAGACGCAGAATTACGGACCGGAATTTGGCCCAGAGAAGCACGTGGTGATGGGATCATTACCTTCTTGCTTGCGTGCGTGCCACTTGTGTTTCGACGCGGCCATCTCGACCAGTAATGGATCATAAAAAATCAGATTGGTTCACAAACCGCGCTAAAAAGTTTATGGAGGTTAAGTGGCAAGAAGAAACGTGTTATTATTGGAGTTTTTAAATTGCCTAAGTTGATGAATTCGTGTACACACAGTTCCGGCCAAAAAGATAAAATATCATGACAAGTTATATAATTTTCCAACGGCACCAAAATGTAGAAGTGTGAAGTTTACTTTCCAGAGTTTACCATGTTTAGGTCCCGATATCGTGTTATCTTTATCAACGGTGGGGCTGCTTCCACTAATCCGTAGTCTAAACAGAGCTTCGATTACTTGAGATTTTGCCCAAGCCGCACGCGTACATTTACGCAGGATATTTTGCCCGCGAGAGAGAAGAAAATGCCCGCCTGGAAGTGAGAATTTGCCCGCGAGGGGAGAAAATACCGTATGAAGGGGAGGGTACCCACGGAAGCACGGAAGTATAACCCGCAAGTAGGGCAGAAAAATTTCCGTCGCGAGGGCGAGATCTCCAGATAAGAAACAGCCCACTTCCCGCCGGCCAAGTCCGAGGCTAGTCGACTTCAGCGCGGCTCCAATTTGTGGGCGTGGCACAGCGCCCACTTCCCGCGCTGACAGAAACTCTCAGAGGCTTTCTCAGATAGAGACATCCACACTTCCCGCGGTAAAACTAGCCGGCGTCCCATAACCCCTCCGCGGAAGGCCAATAGATCGGTCGCGCGGGCAGTCGGCAGCGCTGTTTCGTTGACTGCCCGTATACGGTGAATTTACGCACTTTGCAGCCCTTCTGCCACCGCCTTACGGCTAGTCCTGATGACAGACAGAAGACAATCCTAGAAGAGTTACAGTTTGCCGGCACATTTAAAAAATCACCCTTTAAGTAAAATCTCTCCTAATAAAATTCGAAAAAATCCGCTCCTGGGGATTTCATCTTAAACTGCATTTGACAAGTAAGGAGTGAGCTTCTGCACGGGGAAACTTCCTACACCTGCTTCTTACAGCCTTCCCCATTCATAGAGTCTGCCATTAACGGACAGTGGTTCACCCTTGCCCAAGGCCAGCGTCACACACAGCGCGGGTTTTGGAAAAGAGTCTCAACACAGCGTTCTCTGCTCGTCCAATTATACATTGGCTCCGCTCTGGTGGGTGAATTGCAATGATGATATCAGAGTGAGGAATCGATGAGTGGTGTTCGATGACCCCCAGCAATAGCCGACTGCCCGCCGACACTCCGCGGAAAGACGGTAAAGCCTCTCTGTCAGCGGGAGGTGGGGCCCTGAGCCCCCCCCACAAAATTGGGGCCGCGCGAAATCGACTAGCCCGACTTGGCCGGCGGGAAGTGGGCTGTTTTTATCTGAGTTCCCGTCTTTCCGCGGAGTGTCGGCTGGCAGTCGGCTATCCCTGGGGGTCATCGAACACTCATTCATCGATTCCCACTTTGATATCATCATTGCACCACCAGCTAAAATGGACCAGACCAATGAGCAATTGCTGAGCGGACGGCGCTGTCGTTGAAGACTCTTTCAGAGCCCACGCTGTATGTCGACACTATTCTTTGGGCGAATAATTTACTGTCATTAATATTTCATCTGCAAACTCAGAAAAGGCTGCGAGAACTAGTGGGTGTAGGAAGCTTCCTGTAAAGCTCACTCCTGCTGTCAGAGCACCCAATTCGAGATGATAATCGCCGGGCCCGAATTTTTCGAGGTACGACCAGGAGGACACTTCGCAAAGGGTGATTTTCAAATGTGCCGCAGTAACTTCTGGGTTTACAAACGTCTTCTGTCCGTCATCAGAATTGGCCGCAGGCGTGGCAGAAAGAAGCCGCAGAGGTCTTGTTCAGTGTGTAGGGGCGGTCAGCCGAAGAGCAGCTGCCGGCACCGGCACGACCTGACTCTGATGTCTTCCGCAGGAGGGCCACGATGACGTCAGCTAGTAATTACCGCGGGAAGTGATGTCTCTATCAGAATTTACTACTGCTAGAAAGCATCATTGCTGGCAATTAGCGTGGTGCTCCAGTTATCGTTCGCTACTTCTCTGCCTTGTCTCTCCATTTTTGCTCCTTTTTTGCTGTTTCACTCCATTTTTTGCTGCCTAAGCCTAAGCCTAGAGCCTAAGCCTACTGTCCATCGATTTTCGATGGATCACTTGCACCAGACCGCTACATAAGACCAGCCAGAGCTGGAACGCCAGCGCAAGATTCAAGAAGAAACCCAGCAGTTCTCTGCGATCCCTGACCCTAAGATCACGCCGAGGAACATGCAAAGGCCTACGTGTTGGACCTCTAGCCAGGCTTGTGCTCTGCTTTAGCACAAAATCACCAGATTACTTTTTTGAATAAAAAAACTTACCATAGGATTACCTCAGAGGTAAGACCATTTTCCTAACTTCAGAGAAGTTGAATAGACAGTTGTTAGCTAGGAGTTAGGAAATGCATTCTACTATTTACCACATTTCACTTCTCCGAATGAAGTGTATGACACCTACACTATTTCACTTAGTTTTGTTCTTTTTTCAGTTTTTTCGCACTTTTTAATAAAACTATCTACGAAACTGTGCCCAGTTTGGATGAAGTTTTCGATACACTTATACCGTGGGTACGCGTAGTGCAAGCGTTGAATATTTTATTCCTAACAGAGTTGCGGTAGGCAGTTAATCATAAAGGCAGGGTCATAGAAGAACTGTATTTTTGATGCTGGCATTTCCTCCTCGTGGCCTCAGATAGAGACATCACACTTCCCGCGGTACCACTAGCCGACGTCCCGTAACCCCTCCCGCGGAAGGCCAATAAGAACGGTCGCGGGCGGATCCTGCGGCTTGCCGTTTCGTTGACTGCCCGCATACGGTAGAACTAAGCACTCTGCGGCCCTTCTGCCTACCACCTTACGACTAATCTGATGACTCTGAAGACAACCCTAAAGCAGTTTGCGGCACATTTGAAAATGCACCCTTCAAGTAAAGGTCTGTTAAAACCAAAGATTTGAAAAAATCCGCTCCTGGGGATTTCATCTTTAACTTTGCTCTTGACCAGCAAGTATGGAGGGAGCTTCTCAAGGTAAGCTTCCCTACACTTTACTGCTTCTTGCACCCTTCCCATTCGCCAAGACGTCATTGACCAGACAGTGGCTCCACCTGCCCAAGGACCAGCGTCACGCAAACAGCGCGGGTTTTGGAAATAGTCTCAACACATCTCGTTCTCTGCTTAGCAAACGTTCATTGGCTCCACTCAGAAAGTATATGGTGCCATGATGTATTCAATGCGGGAATCGATGGTGAGTGTTCGATGACCCCCAGGAATAGCCGACTGCCCGCCGACACTTCGCGGGAAGACTGGAAAACCTCTCTCTCCGCGGGAAGTGGGGCGCTGTGTGTCACGCCCACAAAATTGGGGGCCGCGCGAAGTCGACTAACCCGATTTGGCCCGGCGGGAAGGTTGGGCTCTTTTTATCTGGGGCGGGCATTGAAATCGATTTTCAAGCCAGCTGATGTTTCTTGATATTAGAGATCATCGATGCCGATGCGATGTGGAGTGAGCTGGTCCACACCATCCAAAAGACCTGAAATGTTGAGGGCTGATAATTTAACCAAAAATAGGGTTTTTTTTTTTCGCGGATTTTTCACAAAGGTTTCTACGACTCTTAATTCCAGAACAAACCGTAAGAGAAGCATGATGCGGCCTAGCTGCCGCGCTCTAATTCGAAGCCGCAGCGCAACCGCAGGCGCAGATAATCTCGACACTGCATTTAAAATTTTCCTCACTGAGTAATTTTTTGTCCTATTTTGAAGTTTCTTATTGTATTAGAGGTTTTTCGCTTCTTCATGAATATGTATGAAAAGCGGCTGTGGTCGAGCGTTATAACATTTTTTGCCGAAAGGTCGGACAAGATCACAATCGGGGTCAGCGTCTCATTTTTTGAGAAGCAGAATTTCGAGATAATCTTTTGTGTTCTTTTCGCTCCATTCAGTTTTCCACGAACTTTTTTCTTTCGTCTGAATGTTAGGTTATCCGTTAGCTCCATTTCTTTCGGCTCTTATGTTCGATGAAAATGCTCCTACTCTATTCTGACAACCTTGTAAATGTCCCTCTTCCCAGAACAACTCAAAGTAGATGGCTCAAACTTTTAGGTTCCAGCCCTGTTTCCGCAGATCAAACAAAGATTTGACTTGCTTATGCCTCACTCCCTCAGCGACAATACTTGTCAACACGTGAAAAAACTTCCGAGTGTTAGCATAGAAGAGGAAATCCTCTTCCGAAAGTTGGGTTTCGATTTGAGCAGGGTTCGAGGTTTAGTTCGAGCCCGGCGCGTATGTGCGAGTTTAATCGTTCTAGGCTTGAGCACTCAAGTGACCTCTCTCCCCAAAACAAATGTTGAGCCAAATCTGTCAGAAGCATTTCGGAAATCGTCAACTCGTCATTTGTCCTTCAAGAATTTCCCTGATGGCAAGCTTTGGAGACAAAACATGTTGACGACTTTTGAAGCGTTGGGGCACCCTCGGTAGAAAGTTCAACGAGGTAGAGAGGGGTCGCAGCTTTAAAGGCCCAGATAGAACGGGGGGCAACGGTTCTGAACATCTCCCACCATACACAAAGAGAGAGGTAAAAACATAGCACTGAAAGAGATAGCGGCCGACTTTTGGATCATATTTTCACGTTTATTTTCCAAGTTCTATTTATTACTTATTGATAAGTAATGAAATGTCGTCAAATTTCTAGAAACGCGAGAATGCCCGGACGGCACCGATTGCCAACACAGGCGTCAAATGCCAGTGTTTGGTGGTGTGACTGCACAACACACCTGCCCAGATGTTACCCGCCCTAAGTTATTGATTCCCACCACAAATCATGGGAGAACCACGAATTCATAAGCGGAAACGCTATTTATGGAAATAGATGTTGCATTTTGATACGCTTTACTAAAGGAAGATGTGAAGATTGAGTCAACATAAGAACTAGAGAGAGAATTCTAAAATATATGAAACGTGATTGAAAAAGGAAGTAGCAGAAACTAGTAATGAATGGCTTATGCCTTGTGGCAACAGCTTTCGTAGTTTTGGCTTGAAGAAGTAGGCCGTCACCCAGGGATCTCCCTCCGTTGGAAGCGAATAAGTAGAGACAGTTTTACCCCAGAATTACCCGATGATACGACAGATTTTGCCTCCACGCTGGGGATTTCACTCCCCTAAGCTGACGGTGCAGCCCGCCAGGCTGCACCGTCCTAATCAGAAGGTTCAAACTGATTTCCACCCCGAAATACCCGATACACGACAGATTTAGCCTCCACGCAGAAGATTTTCCTCCCCTAAGCGACGGTTGCAGCCGCAGGCTGCACCGTCCCTAATAGGGTTCAAACTGATTTCCACCCCCGAAATACCCGATGCGACAGATTTAGCCTCCACGCAGGGATTTCCCCCTAACAGCGACGGTGCGGCCGCAGGCTGTTTTCACACCGATCACACTAGGGTTCAAGCTGATTTCTTTCCCCGAGATACCCGATACACGACAGATTTAGGCTCCACGCAGAGAATTTCCTCCCCTAAGCGACGGTGCATTATAGGCTGCACCGCCTGCCTAGGAGTTCAAACGGTTCTGGGAATCTGATGCACGACGGGTTTAGCCTCCCGCAGTTTCTACTAAGCGACGGTGCAGCCGCAGGCTGCTGCGTCTATAAGTTCAAATTAGTTCACAATCTGATGTAGATTTAGTCCCGCGAAGTTTCGCCTCCTAAGCGACGGTGCCGCAGGCTGCACCGCCATTAATAGGGATTCAAACCTTGATTTCCACCCCGAAGATACCCGATGCACGACAGATTTAGCCTCCACGCAGGGGATTTCCTCCCTAAGCGACGGTGCAGTACCTCAGGCCTGTTCTTCACCGTCTAAATAGGGGTTCAAATTGATTTCCACCCCAGAAATACCCGATACACGACAGATTTGGTCCCACGCAGAGATTTCCTCCCCTAAGCGACGGTGCAGCCGCAGGCTGCACACGTCTAAATCAGGAGTTCAAATTGATTTCCCAGCCCCGAGTACCCGATGCGACAGATTTAGTCTCCACGCGAAGGGATTTCCTCCCTAAGCGACGGTGCAGCTGCAGGACTGCACACCGTCAAACTAGGGTTCAAATTGATTTTCCACCCCGAAGTACCCGATACACGACAGATTTTAGCCTCCACGCGAGGGATTTCCTCCCTAAGCGACGGTGCAATACCAGGCCTGCACCTGCCCAAATAGGAGTTCAAATTGATTTTCCAACCCCGAAATACCCGATACACGACAGATTTAGTCTCCACGCAGAGAGATTTCCTCCCTAAGCGACGAATTTGCAGCCGCAGATTCACTTTGCTGCATTCCTAGTCCCAAATAAAGTTCAAATTGGTTTCACCCCAGAAGTTACCCGATACACGACAGATTTAGCCTCCCACGCGGGATTTCCTCCCTAAGCGACGGATTGCGATACATGGCTGCACCGTCAAATAGAGTTCAAATTGATTTCCACCCCGAAATGCACCCTATACGTGCGACAGATTTAGTCCCACGTAGGGTTTCCTCCTAAGCGACGGGTTTGCAGCCGCAGATACACTCGTCAATAGGAGTTCAAACAGATTTCCACCTGCAGTGCCCGATACACGACAGATTTTAGCCTCCACGCAGAAGTTTTCCTCCCCTAAGCGAGCGGTGCGTAACCGCAGGCTGCACCGTCCTAATAGGGTTCAAATTGATTTCCACCCACGGAAATACCCGATGCACGACAGATTAACAATTCCCGTAGAGGATTTCCTCCCTAAAGCGACGAGGTGTAGCCGCAGGCTGCTAAATCCATCAGTTCAAGCTGGTTTTCTTCCCCAGAAATTACCCGATACGACAGATTGGCTTACTCCACGCGGGAAGTTTCCTCCCTGAGCTGACGGTTGCGGCCATAGGTGCACCGTGTAATAGAGTTCAAATTGATTTCCCACCCCGAAATACCCGATACACGTGTGATTATGAATTCCCGTAGAGATTTCCCTCCACAGCGACGAATTGCAATATAATTACGCGTTCAAATAGTGTTATTCAAATTGAAGGGTTTAAACTCTTTTTCCCACCTCCGAAGTACCCGATACACGACAGATTTAGCCTCCACGCAGAAGTTTCCTCCCCTAAGCGACGGATTGCCGCGCCGCAGACTGCACCGCCAAATAGGGTTCAAACTGATTTCCACCTCCGAAGTACCCGATGCGTAGATTTAGTCCCCGCCAGATTTCCTCCTAGCGACGGTGCGAGCCATAAGATGCTCGTCATCAGTTCAAACCGATTCCTGAGTACCCGATACGACAGATTTAGTCCCACGCAGGGGATTTCCTCCCCTAAGCGACGAATTGCAGGCCGCAGGCTGCACCGTCCCAAATAGAAGGTTCAAACTGTTACCTAAGTACCCGATACGACAGATTTAGTCCACAGTTTCCTCCCCTAAGCGGTGCAATGTTCAGATCCCAGTTCAAACTGGTTCCACCTCCTGAAGTACCCGATGCACGACAGATTTAGCCTCACGCAGGGGATTTCCTTCCCTAAGCGACGGTGCAGCCTCGGAGAACGCACCGTCAAACATAGGGTTCAAACTGATTTCCACCTCCGAAGTACCCGATACACGACAGATTTAGCCTCCACGCAGGGGATTTCCTTCCCTAAGCGACGGTGCGGCCTATAGGCCTGCACCGTCGTCAAACATAAGGAGTTCAAACTGATTTTCACCCCAGAAGTACCCGATACACGACAGATTTAGCTTCCCACGCAGGATTTCCTCCCCTAAGCGACGGTTGCGGCCGCTATAAATGCTGCACCGCGTCTAAATAGAGGTTCAAATTGATTTCCACCCCCGAAATACCTGATACGACAGTTGGTCACGCGAAGTTTCCTCCCCTAAGCGACGGTTACGGCCGCAGGCCTGCATCCGTCCAAAATAGGGTTCAAGTGGAAGGAGTTTAAGTGATTTCCACCTCCAGTACTTGATACGCGACAGATTTAGCCTCACGCAGGGATTTCCTCCCCTAAGCGACGGTGATTGCGACACCAGGCTGCGCCGCGTCCAAATAGAGGTTCAAATTGAAGGGTTAAACTGATTTCCACCTCCGAAGTGCCCGATACACGACAGATTTACGCCTCATGGGTTTTCCACTACTAAGCGACGGTGCGACCATAATTTCTTTGCATCCAAATAGGAGTTCGACTGATTTTCACCCTGAAGTGCGATGCACGACGGTTGGTCACGCGGAGTTTCTCCCCTAAGCGACGGTGCCGATATAGAATACCATCAAATAAATTAAACTGGTTCCACCTCCGGAAGTACTTTGATACGACAGATTTAGCCTCCACGCAGGGGATTTCCTCCCTAAGCGACGGTGCAGTACAGGCTGCACACGTCTAAATAGAATTCAAATTGAAGGATTCAAACTGATTTCCACCCAAAGTACCCGATACACGACAGATTTAGTCACACGCAGGGGATTTCCTCCCCTAAAGCGACGGGTGCGAAAGCCGCAAGGCTGCACCGTCTCTTTGGTAAATAGGAGTTCAAACTGATTCCCACCCCCGAAGTACCCGATACACGACAGATTTAGCGCTCCACGCAGGGTTTCCTCCCCTAAGCGACGGTGCGGTATAGCCGCAGGCTGCACCGTCCCAAATAGAAGTTCAAACTGATTTTCACCCCAGAGAGTTTACCCGATACACGACAGATTTACAGCCTCACACGCAGGGGATTTCCTCCCCTAAGCGACAGGTGCGGCCGCAGGCTGCACCGTCAAATAGGGATTGAAGAGGAGTTCAAATTGAAGGGTTTAAACTGATTTCCACCTCCGAAATTACCCGATACGCGACAGATTTAGCCTCCACGCGGAGATTTCCTCCCCTAAGCGACGGGTGCGATTGCAGGCTGCACCGTCAAATCAATAGGAGTTCAAACTGATTTCCACCCCCGAGAGTACCCGATGCACGACAGATTTAGTCCCACGCAGGATTTTCCACTCCTCCTAAGCGACGGTGCGAGCCTCGAGGCTGCACCGTCTAAATGAGGGTTCAGATTGAAGGAGTTCGACTGATTTCACCCCGAAGTTCCCGATACGACAGGTTGCCTCCACGCAGGATTTCCATCCCCTAAGCGACGGTGCGGCCTGCAGGCTGCACCGTCCAAATAGAAGGTTCAAACTGATTTTTCACCCCAGAAGGTACCCGATACGACGACTAGTACTCCACGCGCTCCACGCAGGGTTTCTCCTAAGCGACGGTGCAGTACAGGCCTGCACCGTCAAATAAGGATTCAAACTGATTTCCCACCCTGGAAGTACCGATACGACAGTTCGCCTCACGCAGAGATTTCTCCCCTAAGCGGCGGTGCATTGCAACCTATTCCGTACAAATCATCAAGTTCAAAATTGAAGGGTTTAAACTTCGTTCACCCCCGAGTACCCGATACGACCGATTTAGTCCACGCAGGATTTCCTCCCTAAGCGACGGTGCAGCCTTAGACTGCACCGTCAAATAGGGACAGAGTGATTTCACCCCAGAAGTACCCGATGACACGACAGATTTAGCCTCCACGCAGAGATTTCCTCCCTAAGCGACGGTGCAGCCGCAAGCTCTGTCCACTCAGTTCAAACTGATTTTTCACCCAGAAGTACCCAGTGTGCACGCCAGATTTAGTCCCACGCAGGGGATTTCCTCCCCTAAGCGACGGTGCGAAGCCGCAGGCTGCACCGTCCAACATAGGGTTCAAATTGAAGAGGTTTAAACTGATTTCCACCCCCGAAGTACCCGATACACGACAGATTTGGTCCCACGCAGTTTTAGGATTTTCCTCCCCTAAGCGACGGGTGCGAGCCGCAGGCTGAACACCGTCCAAGCGCTAGGAGATTCAAACTGATTTTTCACCCCGAAGTTCCCGATACGACAGATTTAGCCTCCACGCAGAAGATTTCCTCCCTAAGCGACGGCGGTGCGGCCGCAGGCTGCTACCGTCCAAATAGGGTTCAAACTGATTTTCACCCCGAAGTACCCGATACACGACAGATTTAATCCCACGCAGGGGATTTCCTCCCCTAAACACCGTCAGAATAGGGTTAGGGAAATGATTTTTAGAGAGTTTCGAACCTCCGAAATTCCACGGATAACAGCCGAAATCACTCAATGCTATTAAAATTTTCATTCTCATTAATGAATTGCGATCAGTTAGTCTTGAATTGGAGTTAGGGGGTCGTGAATTACAATATAGGCGTTAGCTGGGAGCGTTGTGTGCAAGTGCATACCACCGCACCACAACGCATTACCTGATACAGCAGCTATGCTGGCAATTGGTGCTGTCCAGCATTTCTCCTCAGTTCCAAATTTCTCGAATTTCCTATGAGAGTTAGTTTTTACGACATATTCGGGCAAGAGAGGGAGGAGGGGGTCGCAATGAAGCTTCAAAACTGGAGGAAGGGACCGTACTATACACGAGACACTTGATCCGCCCGGGAGAAGTCTAATTTTAAGTCCAGACCTGACATTTACGTTTTTCATCAAACGCTTTCAGAGCTAGGTAATGGATGTGAGTGAACGCTTTCGAACAACGAGGGAAAATCGCCTGTAAGTAGGCTCAAGAGCTATCGTAAAGGGAGCTCCGGTATGGCCATATTCGGACTCCACAAATGGTGCTAAAATTACGTTTTTCTTTGGAGATGGATTTTTGATCTATAGTTAACTACTTGTCAGTATTTTTCCACACCCGCTGACCTGCGACCCTCTCTTCACCTCGCGAGCAGCTATCCGTTGAAAAAAATAGATTGCGAGGATTAAGAACGATATTGTTGTACATTTTCTCGGTTTTAGATGTTATATACGCGCTATATAAGAGAGTTTCTACTCTTCAATTTCGTTTGATAATCTTATTTGGTATGCCAAGTAGATGGAGTAAGCTCATCCGCTTCTCTTCCTCCGGTTTCGGGCTTAACGTCCGCCAACCGCGATTTTTTCCCATGATTATGTTTCAAAAAGTACCAGTTCGAGCTCTCAGGTGCAATCCTTAATACCATTCATTACGCTTACGTTGCCTCGTTTGAGCCTTAATTTCCAGTAAAAAAAAAAAAACCAGTTTTTCTCTTCAATTTCCCTCCCATCTATCGTCGAGGTCTTTATTCAGAAAAATCTGACTTTGAAACACATGTGTCCTCTGAAGTAAAAGTCGCTGAAAATTCTTACGATTCGCATGGCAGCGAGCGGCGTGCGATTTAGAACTGCTCTCTCCGTCTGTCATACGCTCTCTCGCTGTCTCCTATAACACCTCCCGCTCCGCACTTTCCCAACATGTGTAGAAACCATTAGAGATTTCGCGGTTTACACCCTGTAAAGCTTCACCCATAGAGCTAACTTTGCAAGATATCCACAGCTTTTACAGAATATCATGGACTCCCCTTATATGACACGGAAGCAGTGTTTACCGAGAAGTTTTGCGCCAGAAGCCAGCCCGTTAAACACTTTCGTAGTGAATACAAGTAAAGTAGAGGAGAATACGATGTGGTCGAGTTGCTGTATGTTGAGATCTTTTATAACCTGCCTACAGATGCACCTCTCCACTCCAATCAACACCAACGATTGAGCCATCTTCGGGTGTTTATGCCGTTCCCTCGGACCCAGCCAATTCCCTGATCGCTTCATTTCATGGTGAGCACTTGACCATAAGATACGATGAGATACTGAAGTGACAAGCCCTCTCTCAGTCACCATATATGGCCCAGTCATCGCTTAACTGTGAAATAAAGTCTCTTAGACATTTCTGGCAACGAGGTCAGATTTTCTAAAGTGTTTTCCTAGCGAGAGTGAAGTTTGATGGACTCCATTTCTACGCTTCACCGGCTTCACCCTCGTCATCAGTGTGGTTTCCCATCCTTGCTCGCCTCAGTTCAGCGGATGCGATTGACGAAGACAGCACTCAAGATTTGCTGTTATTTCAGCCCGATTTTAGCGGAGCCATGACCTTGTTTGTTGGAGACTGACTGGACTTCAGAACAACGTTGTCGGATCTCCCAAGCTGTTCTCAGGTGCATTCGGTTCATTTGTCCCTGTATACGAGATCTAGCGTTGTAAGGTTTGGGGGCCGTGCGCACATCGGAACAACTAGGGGAGAAAAGATCAGGGCACCCTGGAGCTTTCCACCCTAACCCAATCAAACCCGCCTTGTGCTCGATATACGGTTTGGCCCGATACGATCGCTGATTCGGTTTGCCCAGGTTCCGAAGACCAGTATGAGTTTCCTTGGGTGGATCCCAAGAAGTCGCGTAAAAGGTATTTTGAGATCTTCTGCAAGATCGGGTGAAGAAGGGTAGATGAGCTGTAGCTTTTCATGCCCAGTGGGATTTTTGTAGTGGTTAGGTTCGGAGGCAATTGTCCACCTGCCTCAAAACCATACATCCAGTAGAACAAAGTCCACGATGGCAGAAAACCAGCCTGTATCTTGATGACGACGAGGTGGATCACCCGACATGAGTATCACGGCTGGACCCCTATAGATCTGGACAGCCGCGCTATTTTTGTGTAGGGGTTGCCGAGGGTAGGTGATTCCGGCGGGCACCGCCGTTTCCCCTTTCGGGACTCCCGAGAGTTCCGCTCGAATCTACATCAATGATTTCCGTTCCATGGAAATTGTGAGCAAAAACTACAATGTCGATGGAACGCAAATCATTGATTCTAGATCAGGTCTCGGATTTAGGTTTTTTCATCACTAAGGATCTCAGTTTTGACAAGCATTTGCAATATGATATCAAAAAAGGCCCATTTCGCCTATGAACAAAATATTTAGAGAGCTTGACAACGAAAGGAATTCCTCTGTGCTTGTCGAAGCCTATACAACGTATGTAAGGCTTGTACTCGAATACGGAACGCCAGTTTTCGATCCGTTTAAACTAAAGAAAATAAGCAAAATAGAAAAAAGTGCAGAACTGTTTCTTGAAAATTGATGAAAGTAAAGAACGCACGGGTTTCATCCCGTATGAGTGCAGAAGCCTTTATCATCTGACAGGAATGAAACCTTTGCTCTCGAAGCTTTGGCTCATTAGAGAGGAAATAAATGATTCACTTCTTCTGCATAAAATTCTTTTAAACCCTGAGTTCGGTCTTAATTCGCATGATTTTGTTACCTTGAGGAGTTTCCAGCACACGGGGAGAGTGACATCAAATTCCAACGTTGTTCAACTAATCTCCACTGCAGACACTATTTCTTCACTAACAGAACAATTCCAACGTTTGAAAGTCTCGGTGCGATTGAAGAAAGCTGTCCCACGTAACTTCAACTGTTTCAAAAATTTCATCCGCAAAAAACTGCAGCCTAGAAGATTGACAAAGTGATCCGGGTTAAGTGGTTGGAGATATTCGGTAATCATGACACTGCGTTGTTGAATTGTATCTGTATACCTTCACATAAGCTCTCGCTTGTGTAATAAGAAATAATGTTAATGATAATAATAATAATAATAACCCTAAGCTCCCTCGTTTTGAGCGGGTCGAACAGGCTTAAAGAGCTTATCAGACTTTATCATGTCAAAGTCTCCGTATCCGACTGGTTATATTTTGTTTATGACCGACCGCTCCGCTGCTTGCTTCGCCCAAGGACCCATCCGAGCAAGCTAGGCTTTTGTTTGAAATTATTAGGCTGTACTTTGAAGTCTCTCTAGATTGCGGTCGTCTCCATGTAAATAGTGCTTTGGAAACGAAATGTCTGCGTGCCGAACACAGTTTTCGGCCGCTTTTGTGAGCGATGCGTGAGGTTTTAGGTAGGAGAGGAGTTCGCACTTTTTGAAAAGTGTACCGCGCGAAAGTTACAAAAAGGAGATTGCTTCAAATCGAGTTGGTGATTTACCCATGTGCTGCCATTTTTGTGCATTCTCTTCGAACATGTTTCTATTGTTTCCAGGAGAGGCTGTGAAGCAAAAACTTTTCCTCGAGGAACGTTCGATTTGTGCCGAACTTATTGTGGAAAGGAACTTTGTGTATTGACTTCTCTAGAACATCTATATTATCTGGGAGACTTCCAATAGCTCTAATCGACAACAGTATACTCCCATTATAGTTGTACCTACCCAATCCACCATCCACAGGTTTTTGCTCCAGGCTAATTTTCGATCCTACAGAAGTAGTAATGAAACAATGAGGTGTGTTGTTAATTAGTAACCAAGTTACGGCGTTTTTCCTGAACTGAATTTCTGAGTCAGGTTTCAGCTGTCAAATACTCCAGGTTTCACGTCGATTTTCACGCAGTTAGTTGAGAAAATTTCTGAGTGGATAACCATTCCTCCCATCCCAGCTGACCACAAATGGACATGCTTTTAGAGCATCAGTCATTCACGACCATGATTTCTCGAGGGTAAGTGATGTGTCGAAAGTGTGTTCATGATTGAGATGGTATGAGACGTCTTTTCAGATAGCATACTGCATGACAGAAAGGACAAATGGTTGGTCGTTACAATGTACAGCAATAAATGCTAAGTTGCACGCTCATATCCGTCACTTCCAGGCCGATGGGCTACACATCTTTCCTCATTTAGTGACAAATTTTGAAAAAAAAGGTCAGGGCATTTTAGCCCCAGTCGCCTCTCCAACTTCTTCCATTTCTGACCCTAAAAGATTTATCAAGCACGCTCCCTTCTTATTTCCAATTTTGAAAATTTGCATCTATCCATGTTGCTTCGTGCGAGGCAGTAACCGTTTGGTCCTACTGTGCTCCTGCATAGTTTCTTCATCGATATACCAGATTCAGTGGACTATTATAACTTCCCTTTCGTGACGACGTTTAACGGGGGTGCTCACGGATTTCTGATTTAAAACCAGGGTCCAGAGGGGAGTTGTGATTATACGCAACTGGAGATAAGGGGTGGTCGTGAATTTTTTCAGCTCAAATTGAAAAGTTTGCTAAATCAGGAAAATCTCACTTGGGAGGTGTCGTCATCAAAAACTTACGACATCTTTCGAACATTGTGCTCATCAAAGTTTCTTTTTTTTGTGCCGAAACTCTTGCTGACACTACCCGGAATGTTCATGCTGGACCAACAGTTTACGACCTCCCCGCACCATCCATTGATCCGAATTCCACCGCCGCGCGCTTGTCGCTTTCCGCCGAGGTTAGTCACGAGATTACGAAAATCTGCTAATGGGCGGAGGGCAATTCCTATTCAGAGGTCGCGACACAACTCCAGGAACTTACTCTGGCGTTTCTAACTGCGCGCACTAGAACCGCTCCCGACTTCGGCCGCGACCTGTGCGGGACAAACGGCAGAGATTCCGGTATGGCCATTCTGGTCTGCGTTCAGCGCCTGCCAAACCTCGGATTCCGCCGTTTAGGCTGGCTTGATGACGTCACTGCAAGAGAGGCTCAGGTGTTCTCAGAACGCTGTGGGGTTTTCCAACGCCGCACCAGCAAACGCGGGTCATAATCTGAACCGCTGCCGTTAGAAACGAAAAAATGGGCCAAAGCGGATGCCCCCACTTATCCGCCGTTTGCCCCGCCTGTAATCCGGCGATCCCTGCCGTTTGTCAGGTTTCGATCATGCTGGATTAGATTCACAACAGCAATTTCAATAGGGCGGGTCTCCCCAACAAGGACACGGTCCATGTCGCGGCCCGCGTGAGGAGTCACCCCCACCGCGGTCCGCGAGCAGGGACATCATCCACGCCACGGTCACGACCGCGAGGGCGCTTCCCTCGCTGAGGACCGTGGGGAGAGACCCCTCGGCGTCGGAAAAATCGTCCAGAGAGTGACTCGTAGCCACTTTCCAGGGAACTGGCCCCGAAAGGCCGACTGCGCTCTCTTTGGGTTGAGGCCCCTTATATACGTGCTCTGCTGCTTGATATGGGCCTGGTCAGTTGTGGAGGTCGTCGATAACGTGATTTGGCAGATCAAGCGTAGTTCATGCGCTGTCAATAGTCGTCTACGAAGCGCAACACCGAGCCTCTCTGCAGCCCAGTGACGTCATCGCCAGCCAAACGGCGGAATCCGAGGGTTTGGCAGGCGCTGGCTACGCGAACCGGAATGGCCGTAATGCCCCGGGAACTCTGCCCGTTTAGCGCCTTCGCACAAGGTCGAAATGAGACGGTTTGAGTGCGCGTTAGAAACGCCAAGAGTGCTCTGAGTTGTGTTCGTAGGCGATTTGACGGCGCATGAACTCGTTTGATCTGCCGAATCACGTTATTGATGACTCCACAATTAAGACAAGCCCATATCAGCAGCAGAGGAACGTATTATAAAGGAGGCCTCATCCTAGAAAGAGAGCGCAGTCGGCCTTTCGGGGCTGTTCTGGAAGAAGTGGCTACTGAGTCACTCTCTGAACAATTTTGACGCTGAGGGTCTCTCCCCCCACGGTCCTCAGCGAGGGAAGCTCCTCGCGGTCGTACCTGGCGTGGATCAATGTCCCTGTCGCGGACCGCGGTGGGGTGACTCCTCACGCGGGCCACATGAACATTTGTCGCTGTATGGGCGGAGACCATCGCTCTATTGCCAAAGTGCTGTGTGTGAATCCTAATCTAGCATGGTCGAGAACCAATGACGGCGGCTGTGAATCGCCGAGATATGCTGCCGACAAACGGCAGATATGGGGCCACCCGCTTTTGCCCATTTCTTCGTTTCTAATGGCAGCGGTTTCAGGATTATGACCCCGCGTTTGCTGCGCGTTAGAAACCCAGTGTCCCGAGAACGTGTGTTGAGGCGGATCGTCAAAAAGATTTATTCGACATAGAAAATTAGGAGTGGAAACAACAGATTTTGGCCCAGAAATGAAAACGAGAGTAGGGATCGTCAAATTTTCAAAGGTTCTGAAGTCAGCAACTGCAGGTCGTAGCTGTGCTGAGACCCGACACACCCCACAAGTAGGGGGTGACCGCTGCGTTACTAGGTGCGTCTTTCCGGTGCACAATGATTTACGGGTTACTGTCGTGCAACGAGTTGGCGTGACCGTCACGCAACGAGAACGCACGTTCCCTCTGCGCTATGACTACGCGATACCGCCACGACAGGAGAACGATGTGATCGTCGTGTCATGCGGAGTGGATATCGACTTCGAGGTGGATTTCCAGCCAGTGCGCGAAGGAATGTTGGTGCGCGAGTTGGCTGAGGCAGCTTGCAGTATGCGGCGCATTCTCATGAAATCATGGCGAGGGATCCCAGTAGTCGAGGATGCGCGCGTTAGACAGTGTGGCAGCTCGTGGCCATCTCAGATGACCTTGGGATCAGAAAGCCGATGTTCGATAGTAGCCGTCGTACATAGTGTGACACTTGACGGGAGTGCAGACACGGTCAAGCAACTTTAATTTGAGATACACAGCCAACGCGTTCGTAAGTAGTTGTTCATGGTGGCACTGGCTCCGGAGTCCAATAACTGCAGATCCGTGCAAACGATAGTGATGTCATCCGGCGTGCAGGCACAGATGAATACCAGTTGGTTGGCTCAGGGATATCCAAGACAGAAATAGCGAAAACAGGCTGGGGACAACACCCCGCCTTTGCGGACACCGGCTTTCAATGGGACCGAAGACGATAGAATGTCGTCCGTCAACTTGACACGGAATGGACCGGTTTTTGACAAAGCTATTAATCCATCTTTTAGACCAAATACTGGGCATGACGTATCCGATTCCTGAATGGATTTCGATAGGAGCAGGATACTGACGCTATCGAATGCAGCCGAGAGATAAATAGCAACGACGAGGCTTCTACCAGCCGGAGTCTTGCGATTAAATTCAGCGATGATATGCTCGGTAGATTGATGTCAGGGCAGTGATGGTGGAATGCTCCTTTGGGAAACCATGCTGAGTGAGTGTTGTGTAACTGTAAGCGCGTTTTGGAGGAGCGGATTGACAACGCTTTCCGCAAAGAGTTGGCTGGGGAAAGGAGGAGATGGGTGAGCGGTAGCGGAGGCAGCCTTGTCCAGTGGCTTGCCAGGTTTGGCGATGGGAATTACGACAGCTTGTTTCCAGCGCACCCGGAATAACTACTTTCAGAACTGAATGACGAATAAATGAGATCAGAGAGCAGTTCATAATAGGGATCGAGAGAAAGATGCTTCCCAGGATGAACAGCCGATAATCCGTCGGAGTCCCTCTGCACGCAGGAATTTTTTCATTGATTTGATGATCTTATCAATGGCGGAGGAAGAAATAGCAGGGACATCCAGCCGGTTGAGCTTTCTGATGCGTACCTCGCATTGTTCCGTCTGTTTGCACGCCATCACGAGGGCGATGAGGCCGGTGTGAAAAGTTTGCCGAGCAGACAAGCTGCCTTGTATCCGTGCAACCGAATCTTCCAGACGGAAACTCGAGCATATTACGATCCGTGCTCATCTTTTTGCCAGAAAGTTCGTTTCCAGTGTTGTTCAAGCTTTTCTGGCATCCGCGGCAAAATCAATCGTCTCGGTTAGCTCTTTCCAGCGCTGCTCGCTGTGTTGATTTAGCAGCTCCCGGTGATGTTGTCCGATCAGCTGCTGTACCGCAGCATCATTGGGATCCGAATCTTCGCTTGTCGTCTCTCATCGTGATCAGGTCCGAAGGACTTCACTGGGCACGTTTGGGTGAAAGAGTCCTTACACGTCCAGTGGGAATAGCTGCTTTGGAGACACATTCGATGGCTTTGACGATAGACTTCTCCTTCTCGTAGACTGTTCCGTTCCTCAGGTAGTCCGGCCGCCTGGCTGAGTGCAACACCTCTTTGAATAGGTCCCAGTTAGCCTTACGATAATTGGAATAAGACTTACAACGAGAGCCAGAAGGAACTGAGAGCAGAAGTGAACTATTAAGTGAGCAGATCCAGCCTGACGTAATAATGGGAAGATGATCACTGCCCAGCGCCACATCGGTAGACCAGTTACAGGAGATAGCTAGCGGGGAGGATGAGTACAAGAGTGTGCATCAATCGGGTGAGAAGGCCTACCCACTGCCCGGAAGACGAGTGGGAGAATCACTCATTGATCTTCTTCTTCTTCACTTTTGCAGCCACTGAGAGGGTTTCGTCTAGAGAGTGCGGAGAAACTGGGCGACCAGCACTGGATTCGTCCACAGAGTCTATTGTAGTGATGAGCGTTGTTGAAGCTTCTTCGGACAGTCAAATAGGTGTTTAGTGTCGTGGCCTTGGTTTCCACACAATCCGGGCACACGTCAGGCTGACTATTGTCGACCCTGTGCAGGTAAGACATAAGCAATGGGAGAATGTCCGCAGCGCAACGAAGCGAGGATACACCTGGCGCGCCTACCGAGGCTCCGGACTCGGTATCACATACCCTGGGCGGCACATCACCGAGAATAGGGTTTGACGGCCGCTTTGGCGAGATGATCAGCCTTCACAAACCGGGTGTGCTCCGCGCGTAGAGACAGAAGCCGTTCTTGATTCGCTGAGGTCGGTCCATCTCTGTACATTCACTTTGTTCGGAGCATCGGCAAACGGCACTCTGATCGATCTCTCTCTCACGGGGATTTAATAGTCTCTTCTCGAACGGATGATTAGGTTGTAAGGACATTAATAAACATCTGCTGAGCCTGGAGCTGACAATGCTCTTTCACTGGCAAGATACGGGCACTCGGCGTGAAGGTGCTCAATCCGGTGAGCTTTTTGCACATCCCAGTGGCTATTCGTTGAATGACGGTGCAGCATTCTGAATTCGCTGCATCTTAGTCCAGGAACTGTCCGACACGATGTGCTGCCAGACAGGTGCAGCATACTCCAATGCAGAGGCTGCAGGAATAGCTCGATATGTCGTCAAGATTGTCTCTCTGCTGCCACCCCAGGACGTTCCTCCTAGAGCTCTCAACACATTAAGCTTTGCCTAATGATAATTGCCTGCTTCTGTTCAGCATTTTTGTGAGAACTTCAGCGATGGGTCCCAAAACGAGGCCCAGCAGTTTGGGAAATTGCGCTGTAGGCAAGAGGTCACCATCCACTGATGACAACAGGTTGGGCGCTGTGTTCCCTTTGGGTCAAGATGTTGAATACCGAAACAGAAGACTTCGCCGCCGGAAACTGTGAGCATCATACTATCGAGAAAGTTTTTAAGCTCGACGAGGATAATTCGCTGATCTTGTTTGCGGCTACCTGTATGTCGCGATTACGGCACATGATGGTGAGTATCGTCGGCATACGCAGCAATTTTTATGTCTTCCAGGAGGCTCATGGTGAGGTCTTCCCAATATACAGGCTGAAGAGGGCCCAGGTGACCAAAACTCCACCCTGCGGCACACCGGCTGCTACAGGTATACTATCGGAGACGTGATTCTGGAATAGCACTTTGGCCCGACGACCTTTCGTAAACGCTTCTGCCACGGTTGTGGCCTTGGTTTCCACAGTCCGGGCACACGGCAGGCTGGCTATTGCCAATCCTGTGCAGGTAAGACATAAGCAATGGAGAATGTCCGCAGCGCAAAGAAGCGAGGATACACCTGGCGCGCCTACCGAGCTCGGACTCGGTATCACATACCCTGGGCGGCACATCACCGAGAATAGTGTTGACGGCCGCGTTGGCGAGATGATCCTTCACGAACCGGGTGTGCTCCGCGCGTAAGAGACGAAGCCGTTCTTGATTCGAGTCGGTCCATCTCTGTACATTCACTTTGTTCGGAGCATCGGCAAACGGCACTCTGATCGATCTCTCTCTTACGGGATTTAATAGTCTTCTCGACGGATGATTAGGTTGCTTAAGGACATTAATAAACATCTGCTGAGCCTGGAGCTGACAATGCTCTTTCACTGGCAAGATACGGGCCTCGGCGTGAAAGTATCAATCGGTGAGCTTTTTGCACATCCAGTGGCTATTCGAAGTGCAGCAATCTGAATTCGCTGCATCTTAGTCCAGGAACTGTCCGACACGATGTGCTGCCAGACAGGTGCAGCATACTCCAATGCAGGCTGCAGAATAGCTCGATATGTCGTCAAGATTGTCTCTCTGCTGCCACCCCAGGACGTTCCTCCTAGAGCTCTCAACACATTAAGCTTTGCCTTGATAATTGCCTGCTTCTGTTCAGCATTTTTGTGAAACTTCAGCGATGGGTCCGAAACGAGGCCCAGCAGTTTGGGAAATTGCGCTGTAGGCAAGAGGTCACAATCCCACCTGACAAAAGGTTGGGCGCTGTGTTCCTTTGGGTCAGATGTGAATACTGAAACAGAAGACTTCGCAGCGGAAACTGTGAGCATCATACTATCGAGAAAGTTTTTAAGCTCGACGAGATAGTCGTTGATCTTGTTTGCGGCTACCTGTATGTCACGATTACGGCACATGATGGTGATATCGTCGGCATACGCAACAATTTTTATATCTTCAGGAGGCTCAGGGAGGTCTTCAGTATACAGGCTGAGGAGGGCAGGTGACAAAACTCCACCCTGCGGCACACCGGCTGCTACAGGTATACTATCGGAGACGTGATTCTGGAATAGCACTTTGGCCCGACGACCTTTCGTAAACGCTGCGATCCAACGCTTCTGCCACGGTTGTGGCCTTGGACTTCAATAGTTTCTCGGACAGTCTTAGGAAGACATGAGCAATGGAGAATGTCCGCAGCGCAACGAAGCGAGGATACACCTGGCGCGCCTACCGAGCTCGGACTCGGTATCACATACCCTGGGCGGCACATCACCGAGAATAGGGTTGACGGCCGCTTTGGCGAGATGATCCTTCACGAACCGGGTGTGCTCCGCGCGTAAGAGACGAGGCCGTTCTTGATTCGAGTCGGTCCATCTCTGTACATTCACTTTATTCGGAGCATCGGCAAACGGCACTCTGATCGATCTCTCTCACGGGATTTAATAGTCTTCTCGACGGATGATTAGGTTGCTTGAGGACATTAATAAACATCTGCTGAGCCTGGAGCTGACAATGCTCTTTCACTGGCAAGATACGGGCCTCGGCGTGAAGGTGCTGAATCGGTGAGCTTTTGCACATCCAGTGGCTATTCGTGAGTGCAGCATTCTGAATTCGCTGCATCTTGGTCAGGAACAAGTCCGACACGATGTGCTGCCAGACAGGTGCAGCATACTCAATGCAGGCTGCAGAATAGCTCGATATGTCGTCAAGATTGTCTCTCTGCTGCCACCCCAGGACGTTTCCTCTAGAGCTCTCAACACATTAAGCTTTGCCTTGATAATTGCCTGCTTCTGTTCAGCATTTTTGTGAAACTTCAGCGATGGGTCCAAAACTAGGCCCAGCAGTTTAGGAAATTGCGCTGTAGGCAAGAGGTCACCATCCCACCTGACAACAGGTTGGGCGCTGTGTTCCTTTGGGTCAGATGTGAATACCGAAACAGAAGACTTCGCCGCGGAAACTGTGAGCATCATACTATGGAGAAAGTTTTTAAGCTCGACGAGATAGTCGCTGATCTTGTTTGCGGCTACCTGTATGTCACGATTACGGCACATGATGGTGATATCGTCGGCATACGCAACAATTTTTATGTCTTCAGGAGGCTCGGTAGGTCTTCAATATACAGGCTGAAGAGGGCGGGTGACAAAACTCCACCCTGCGGCACACCGGCTGCTACAGGTATACTATCGGAGACGTGATTCTGGAATAGCACTTTGGCCCGACGACCTTTCGTAAACGCTGCTATCCAACGCTTCTGCCACAGTTAGCGAGGACTTCAATAGTTTCTCGGACAAAGTCCTAGGTTAACAGAATCAAATGCTTTGGTTAGATCGAGGGCAACGGGCCACTGTTCTAAGAGGCTTTCTGAAATTGAACCCATCGACCGCAGCTGACAATCTCCAGAAGGGCAGTGGTGGTGGAGTGAAGCTTTCTAAACCCATGTTGATGTTGCTGTGCCTCATTCTGCTCTGCCAGGTCCCTTACGATTAGCTTTTCGGCTACTTTCGCGATCGGTGATAACAGGCTAATAGGGCGATAGCCCTTCACCGTGCTTTGAATTACCTGCGATTTGCCTGGCTTAGGAGCAGGGGTATCACATTGGCGGTCTTCCATGCTTGTGGTAGAGTGCAGGTTCGGAAAGAAGTGTTTATGATATCTGCGATCATCGGTAGAAGTTCAGTGGAAAGCTTCTTCAAGATGGCTGCTGAGATACCATCAGGTCCGAGGCCTTCGGTTCCGCATTTCCTTGATAGCCTTCTCCACCTGAGCAGGATGCAAAGGCCTCAGTGGCGTTCATCAGCGGCGAACGACCCAGTTCTCTTACCGTGACTCTGTTTTGTAAGCCACGCTTGGTACGTGTGATGAAGAAATTTTTGCCAAGAGCATATGCGGCAGCCTTTCCTGATTTGAAGACGCTGTTATCGAACTCTATGGTAGAAGTTCGAGGAGGGAACACTTGCCAGATATCTTCCTCAATACTTTCCACGCAGTTGTATCCGTCGGCTTTAAAGTTCAACCTTTCAGTGAACTTCTCCCAACTGTCTTTCTTGTGCTTGTCCAGATCCTTTCTTATCTCTTCATCAGCTTGGCCACCTCAGGGTCCAAATGATTCTCAGCTCTCTTTTCATCTCTTGTCCTGATCTTCTGTAGAATCTCCTGGTGACATTAGGGTAGAAACTTTTCTCACACGTCCTTCAGGTATGGCCGCTTTTGTAGCCTTCCGGATGGCGTCAGATATGTGATGCTCTTTCTGGTGCACATCGACATTCCATGGATACTCAGCTGCCTGGCGGAGCGCAACCTCTCTGAACAGGACCCAGTCAGCAAGGCCTAAATTGAGATAAGAACGTTGACGAATACCGGTATAAGGGGCAAGAGGTTTGAGAGATCAATATGGAGAAAGACAGGGAATGTGGTCGCTGGGGAAAGAGTTGTGGAAGTGGACCATGTGCAAGAATTAGAAAGATTGGATGAAACGAGGAGATGTCCGGGCTAGAAGGTCGGTCGTAGGAAGGGGAGACGAGTAGGCTGGGATCATCGTTGAGGATAACCAGATCACACTCCTCAGCCCATTCCTCGACGTCTTCCCTCTGGCAGGAGCCGTCGGACTCAAGCGCAGAACAGAACGTGTGAGCATTAGAAGTCTACCTGCAAAGACAGCTGATGGAGAGAGAGCAGTCATGCAACTGCTTATGAAGAGGTATGGGGTTGTAGGAGAGGGACAAGAAGTGGTAGGAGGGATGTAAATATTAAATAGAGATAGTGGAGTTTTAATAGGGAGGTGAACGAGAACGCACTCGAGAGTACCGTCCTTAGGGAACATTTGGAATAGATGAGAAGGTAAGTTAGAAAGCACAAACGTAGAAACTCCGCCTCCAAAGAACTGTCCTTGGGATGTGATAGGCAGTGTGACCCTGGAATGTTTGGTTGTGATAAGTGGTAGAGGGAGTTTGGTTTCTTGGACCTATAATAACATCCGGATGATGAGTACGTGCGAAGAGTGAGAGTTCAGACAATTTGGTGCGAAGGCCGCTAAGATTTATATGTACAATAGAGAGGGGCTGATTTGGCGAATGAGGAAATCAGAGTTGCTGGGGGCGGAGCACACAGAACACAACGGAACTAAGGATGAGTTGTGATGCCTCCCAGAACTAAGACCTGAACAGGAGAAGTGCACCCACCTTTGGCATCCAAAGCATTGCTGTTTGTTCCATCTCCAGTTGACTTTCTTGCTGCAGGTGGCACATTGATATTCTGCACAGGTCCAGGATTCCTCTCGACGCCAGCCCTTTGTAGTAGAATCTTCAGGAGAGCTGGGGCCAGCCAAAGCGACTCCGACACAGCAAAACCTTCTCAGGATTGGAGGGAGTGATGTCGGTTTGCACGAAGGTGATGTTGTTTCCTCCACACTGCCACGGCACGAACGTACGACATCTCGGCAGCGAGCATCGTTCACTGTTATATCTCTTGCTATTTACTCCACGAAATTGACTCGTGTCCAAGATGCGATATCGCCTAAAGCATAGGATTTTTATGCCTTGAGGGCACATAGGTGCGGGCGCGGAACCCACGTTTTGAATACGAATGTGCACATGTGAAAACGCACTCAAAATTTCATGAATGCAGCTTCAATCCGAATAGCGCTACATAGGATGGGAGGAACCTATTTTCATGCCCTGAGGGCACATAGGTGCAGTTTAAGGCATGAGAACCACATTCAGTAATTGGCTATTTGGATTTGAAAACGCACCCAAAATTTCATGGATGCAGCTT
This sequence comes from Aplectana chamaeleonis, assembly GCA_029168955.1. Taxonomy (NCBI): domain Eukaryota; kingdom Metazoa; phylum Nematoda; class Chromadorea; order Rhabditida; family Cosmocercidae; genus Aplectana; species Aplectana chamaeleonis. The sequence continues at coordinate 80,203 of JAPDOI010001842.1, read as the reverse complement.
CAATCCGAACAGCGCTCATAGGTGGGAAACTCGGGCTCGATTTGGGTTTCATGCCCTGAGGGCAATATAGGTGCAGGTTTCGGTCATGAAAAACCACATTTAGTAATCGGCTATCCGATGACTGAATCGCATTGAATTTCATGATGCGCGTTCTTTTCATTTTTTCATGGCTACAGCGTGCCGGAAAACCTTAGTCACGGATGTCAAGCGTAACCACTATCAATGAGCCATTCTTTGCACCAGTTAAAAACGGTCTTTGAAGATACGGCCTTTGAAGATTTTAGGTGTGATACAATCGATTGTATCACACCTAAATCCATACAAATTAGGTAAGATACAATCGATTGTATCACACCTAAAAGTTTTCATGACCGAAACCGCACCTATGTGCCCTCAGGGCATGAAAACAGCCTCCGCTCCTACCATGTAGCGCTGTTAGGCTTAAAGCTTCGTCCATAAAATTCTGGGTGCGTTTTCACATCCGGATAGCCGATTACTAAATGTGGTTTTCATGGCCGAAACCGCACCTATGTGCCCTCAGGGCATGAAAACAGGCTCCGCCCACCCTATGAAGCGCTGTTCTGCTTTTTTTAATGAATGTTCAGCCATTGAACAAACAGCTGGTTTCATTGCCGCAGGAGAGTTGTTTTTGTCTGCTTCCGTGTAAATAATTTATTTATTGCATTATTAGATTTAATTGATATGATCGACGCATCAATGTAGTCTTGATCCAAAAATTCGTTCACCATAAAAATTACGAAGTTCAGGACATATCTTCCAACTCCGGTCGTCACCTTGTACATTTTTCGTATTCCCAGTGAGGGGGGAGCTGGAGCAAATCGCGGCGAATTGGAGGGGTCGGACCAAAAGTAGCTGGGCTTCCGTCAAAAAACTTTCACACCTCGCGCCGTAGCCTGACCAAAAACCACAATTCGTTGGGTTTACCTAAGATTGGCATGGGTTCAAAACATTCTCAAGGCCAAGAAAGAAAGAAATCCACAGATAAGAATCAATTTTTCCTGTGATCGACTGCACATTTCTCAATAATGATATTGATTTACAAGAATTGCAGAATGCAGATGCTTTTTTTAATTGTTTATTGCAAATGAGGTGCTCAACCAGAACGGAAGAGTAGAAAGATTGGACCGCCTTCGTTACAGATCGCCTTAATCCAAGAGGATCACCCACCACAACAAAAACTACTGGGCAGGATGGGGTGCTGTACTTCCGATCTATTAATTCCAATCAGCGCGGAGGGCTCAATAAAAGGGGGCAAATTCATTAACAAAAAGAATGGAGTAGAATTTTTTCCCAACGCATCTATCAGGGGTGGAATTACGCAAACGTGGTGATGATCGCGTTTGACGTTTCAACCACATAAAAAAGCTAGCGTAGCTATGGCTATGCACATCGTGTACAAATCGTTCGGCCTCAAACCATGGCTAAAATGTGGTTATCCTTTCGTGAATTCCAGCCCAGGAGGGGGGGGGGCGAACAGATTACAGAAAGTTACAGCAAATCGATGGTTTCTGGGCAGTGAGTGGGTATAAGCGAGATTCGCCTGCCTCACACCTCGCGCAGTACCCTGAAACCCGCCATAAAATTTGGGCATTAATTGACTAAGGAAGACCTTAAGCAGGGTTGCAACTCGGCGCGACAGTGGGTCGTAAAAATGTTGGAAATTTTTCGTGAAAAATAAAAATTTACGGGGGGTCGTGAAATTTTTGGAGAAAAAGTGGGATTTTCTCTAAACCACTTGGAAAGCTAAAATGAGGTAGATAGAAATAGTCAGTCGCGGGTGAGAAGCACGCATTTTTAGTCTCGGATTTCGTGAAAAGTTTTTTGTGATAGTCAAATTCGACATAAAAATAGAACTACCTTCCTTTGGCTCCCGTCATACTCGGCCGAAAGCCAGACTGCGCCGTCCTCTCCCGTCCCTAGTGATCTGCTATATGCGAATAGATTAGGCTGGCGCACTCCAGCGCACTACGGAACGTGCAGTCCGGCCACAGCATACATGTCGACCGGCGTTGCTAGAAATTACCAGCTATGCCATCGACGGGTTCAACTTTAACAAGCCATTGAGAACTGAAGCTGTTGCGTTGGATCTCACCAAGGCATTTGATACGGTTAACCTTGGAGTCTTGTCAAGCAACATACTGGAGTCGTCAATACCATCCTGGCAGAAGTGCTGATATCGGCCTTTATTAAGAGTCGGCGGGCAAGAAATTGTCGTCGCTCAGGTGAACCATGCCTCAAACAGTATTCACAAAGCTGGAGTCCCTCAGAGCGGGCAACTCGCCAGCCCTATTCAGTCTATACCTCGAAGACATGCCTGAGCCTCCACAGGACATCAAGGTCGTCGCGTATGCTGATGACATAACATACATGTGTGGAGATCGGGACTTACAGGTGGCCGCCAATAAGATCAACGAGTACCTGATCTTCTCCTCCTTCTTTGCAGCCACAGAGAGGGGTTCTGTCATAGGTTCAGAAACTCGGCCACTAGCACTGGGTTCGTCCACAGATCCATTGTCGTCAGTGAAGTCGGTCTCCTCGGGCAATTGAAGAGCTGCACAGTAGTATGCCCTTGACCACCGCAATCAGGACACTCGTCAGGCTTGCTGTTGTCAATCCTATGCAAATATGACATAAGCATGGGGGAGTGTCCACAGCGTAACGATGCAAGGGTGCACCTGGCACGTCTGCCAAGTTCCATCTCCGTCTCGCTGACCTTCGGAGGTGCGACTCCTAGGATGGAGTTCATGGCAACTCTGCCCAAGTGTTCCTTCACGAATCGGGTATGCTCCGCGCGCAAGAGACGGAGGCGTTCTTGTTGTACTTCGGTCCATCTCTGCACATCTACTTTCGACGGAGCATCAGCGAAAGGCTTTCTGATACATCTCTCTCTCTCTCACCGGGTTTAGTACTCTTCGCGATGTTCACGATGTTAATGTACATTTGTTGCGCGTGGAGTTGGCAGTGATTTCTAACTGGCAATATGCGAGCTTCGGCGTGTAAGTGCTCTATTGGAGAGCTTTTAGAACAGCCAGTTGCAATTCGCAGAGCACAATTTTGGACGCGCTGCTGCTTGGACCAAGATGAGTCCGACACGATGTGCTGCCAGACTGGCGCAGCATACTCCAAGGCAGGTTGCACAATAGCCTTATACGTGGTCAGGATAGTTTCTTTATTGCATCCCAGGACGTTCCACCGAGAGCACGCAGGACGTTGAGTCTTGTTTTCACTGTGGCTTTGCTTCTGCCCAGTGTTCTTATGAAACTTCAACGAAGGATCCAACACGAGTCCAAGCAGCTTGGGGAATCGGGTGGCCTGCAATTGAGTTTCGTCCCATTTCACCATAGGATGGGCACTGTGCTCTGCATTATCAGTGGAAAAAGACGGTGACGGATAATTTGGACGCAGAGACTGTGAGCATTTTGCGATCGAAGAAACATTTCAACTCGATCAAGTAGTCATTGATCTTCCTGGCGGCTACCTTAATGTCGCGAACTCGGCACAGAATAGTAATATCATCCGCATATGCAACGACCTTGACGTCTTGAGGGGGGACGGGCAGATCTTCTAGATATAAACTGAAAAGTGCAGGCGATAAAACTCCTCCTTGAGGGACACCAGCGGCGATGGGGATGCTATTGGAAACATGTCCCTTTAATAGCACATTGGCCCGACGTCCTTTAGTGAAAGCAGTTATCCACCGTTTCTGCCATGGCTTGATGGTGGACTTCAACAGACTCTTTGGTAGTAGGCCTAGATTGACAGTGTCAAATGCCTTTGTTAAGTCGAGGGCCACACCAACAGTACGTTGGGGTTTGATGGCATTGAAACCGTCCAGAACATAGCTCACAATCTCCAACAAGGCCGTAGTGGTGGAATGTAATTTACGGAAACCATGTTGGTGCTGCTGTTCGCTGTTATGCTCGGCAGGCTCCTCCACGACTAGTTTTTCGGCAATTTTGGCGATGGTTGAGAGCAGACTGATCGGCCGGTACTCTTTAGCCGTGGATGGTGACTTTCCCGGCTTCGGCAGTGGAATAACACGAGCCACTTTCCAATTTTGGGGTAAAGTACATGTACGAAACGATGTATTTATGACGTCAGCAATAATGGGCAGTAGTTCACTGGGCAGTCTCTTCAGGACTGCAGGGCTCAAACCGTCTGGCCCTAATGCCTTCGAGTTGCTCATCTCCTTTATTACCTTCTCGACCTGTGCAGGCGTGACTGCATCATCTACATCCATGAGAGGCAACTTACAGAGTTCCCGTACAGTTATTCTATTCTGCTTCTCTCTTTTGGTTCTAGTGATGAAAAAATGCTTCCCAAGAGCATTTGCGGCCTCCTTCCCTGATTTGAAGACTCCACCTTCAAATTCAATCGTGGAATTGTCGGCGGAGGTGAACTTTCCGGAGATCCTTTTCAAGGCCTTCCACGTTGCTGCTGCATCACTTCGAACGTTCATCTTCTCAGTGAACTTTTCCCAAGTTTCCTTGTGCCTGTAAAGGTCCTTCCTGATCTCATCATCCAGCGCAGCGATCTCTGGGTCAAGATGATCTGCGGCTCTCTTTGCGTCCCTTGTCCTTATCTTCTGCAATGTTTCCCTGGTGACATTGGGAAAGAAGGTCTTTACGCGGCCTTCAGGGATCGCAGCCAGCCTTCAAGATGGCATCACATAGAGGGCGCTCCTTCTGGTGTACATCGCCATTCCACGGATAATCAGCCGCTTGGCGGAGCGCAACCTCCTGAACAGGCTCTAGTCTGCAAGGCCTAAATTAAGATAAGAACGATGACGAACACCTGTATAGGGAGCAAGAGAGTTAGAGAGATCAATATCGACAAAGACAGGAATGTGATCACTGGGAAGAGTTGTGGATGTAGACCAAGAGCAGGCATTAGAGAGATTGGAAGAGACGAGGGAGATGTCTGGGCTGGAAGATCGGCCCTAGGCAGGAGACGAGTGGGCTGGTCACCGTTAAGGATAACCAGATCGCACTCCTCCGCCCATTCTTCGACGTCATTTCCTCTAGCATCAGAATCAAGCGACGAGCAGAACGTGTGCGCATTGAAGTCACCCGCAAAGACGATTGAGGGAGATAGAGAGCAGTCATACAGCTGTTTGAGAAGTGGGATAGGATTGTATGTTGAGGGACAAGAGGTAGAAGGAGGGATATATATATATATATATATTAGAAAGATAAAGTGGTGTTTTAAGAGGTAGATGGATGGGGATGTACTCGAGAGTGCCATCCACTGGAGTGTTTGGAATAATGTGAGAGGGAAGAGAGGACAGAACAAAAGTAGAGACTCCGCCTCCTTGAGATGACCTAGGATTATGATATGCAGTATATCCCGGGATGTTTGGATGTCGAGAGGTAGCAGAGGGAGAGAGTTTGGTTTCCTGAACCATGATAACATCCGGGTGATGAGTACGGGCAAAGAGAGATAATTCAGAAAGCTTGGTCCGAAGGCCGTTAAGATTGATGTGTACAATAGATAGGGGGCGGTTGGTAGATGAGGAATTTGAGTTACTGGAGGCGGAGCACACAATACAACGAAAGGAAGAATCGTGGTGCCTCACAGAACTGAGACCCGAACAGGAAAAGTGCACTCCACCTTTGGCATCCAAAAACATTGGACGCTGGTTCCATACCAATTGACATCTCTGTCGCATGTGGCACATGGGTACTTCTTCTTCTTCGCGGGTCCTAGATTCCTTTCGACGCCGGCCATTTGTAGAAGAATCCTCAGGAGAGCTGCAGCCAGCCAGCACCTCTCCCATGACAAAAACCCTCTCCGCGGAGGGATTGACGTCGGTTTGCACGGAGGTGGTCTTCTTTCCTCCACACTGCCACGGCACGAACGTACGACATCTCGGCAGCACGCATCTCCTTCATGTTCGGAATGAAAGACGGGTAATACGTAACCATGCCTAGGAATGCGCGCAACTGTGCCACATTCTGTGGTGCTGGCATTTTAGCGATGGCAGCCACCTTCTCTGGATTAGGACGACGTCCATCTCGGTCTACAACGAACCCGAGAAAACGGATTTCTGGTTTTGCAAACGAGCATTTTTCCAGCCTTACTCGGAAACCGTATTCTTCGATTCGTTCGAATAAAGCATTAATGTTTTTCCATGCTCTTCAGGTGTTTTTCCGATAACCAGAATATCGTCCAGGTAGGCTGCTACTCCTTCCAGACCAGATATCATTTTGTTCGTGATGCTTTGAAAAATTCCTGGCGCTGTCTTGATACCAAAAGGTAACCTTTTGTATCGATATAGACCCTTGTGTGTATTGATTACCACCAACTTTTGGGCCTCATCTGTCAGTTGCACTTGAAGGTATGCATCCGAAAAGTCAATCTGTGAGAAGATCGTTCCACCGTTCAGGTATGCGAAAATATCATCCGGAATGGGAATAGGATACTCATATGCCTCCAAGGCGTTATTTAAACCAGTTGAAAAAGATCAACGGAAACTCGCATTTTGCCATTCGCTTTACGAACGCAAACTATAGGAGCGGCCCATTCACTATGGGTTATCAGTTCGATCACACCCATTTCTTCAAGGCGCTCAATTTCTTTTTCAACTGTCTCTAACGATGCATGCGCGACAGGTCTTTTCAATCTGAAAGTCGGCTTAGCGTTTGGCAACAATTTCAGAGCTGCTTTTTCTTTCGTACATGTGCCTAAGCCCTCTTGAAACACATATTCGAATCTCTGTTTCAACTGTTCCACTATTTTGGCATCATCGGCGGTACTCACACGAGCTACCATTCTTTCCATGTGATATGCCATTTCAGCGTTCTGTCTGATATAATCGAGGCCGAGGCCGACTAGACTTCTATGAGGAGTTAAGTAGCAACATCCTCACCATTAGCACCCTCAATTTGAACTGACATTTCAATTCACCGTGAACCTTCATCCGGTTCCCACTAGGGTCTTTTACAATCAGGCTAGTATGTCTGAGCCTGTGTCCAACTGAAACTCTATTGGGTGCCCATTAACTTCAGCGGTGACGTATTGTCGAACCGCGTTCACCTCAGCTTCAGCACTTCCTGCGAGAACTACTCGCCCGAAGCGTTTCTTGTGAGGGTTTATGGCAGTCCTCGATTTGGACCTGCTTCGATATTGCGATGCTTTCTCACAATATTTCTCTTTGTGCCCTTTACCTTTACATGAGTTACATACCCATGCCTTGCTTCGGCACTCACGACTTGTGTGACCATTTCTACCACAGTTCCAAAATTCTGATGTTCTTTCTTTTTCCTTCCGTAATGGCCCTTTTCTGACCTCTCTAACATCAGCTGAATCCTCTTCAATCATCTTCGACGTCTTCACAACGTCATGAATCTTTCACACTTTTTATAGATTTCATGAAGCGTAGGCTTCCGATGTTCCTTTGCTTCCTTATCTAAGAAGGCAAGCGGTCGTGGTCGAATTTCTCTATCTCTGTGTGACTTTAGGCCATAGATCCACAATAATGCCTTCAAACCCTCACTGTCCAGCTCTTCAAAACAAGCATGTTCACACATCTCGTTGACTCGTCCAGTGTACTGAATGTAGTCTTCGGACTGCATCTTTTCAACTTTCAGGCACTGGTAACGTAGTGTGAGCAAGGACTTCTTGACATCGAACATGTCCTTTAGGGTTGAAATCGTTTCGCTGAACGAAACGTCTAATGGTGCCTTTGGTAGAATCTGGCGCTTGTACCTCTCAAATACTTCATTATCAAGCTTACCAAGCAACAATCTCAACCTTGCGCCCCTCTTCTTCTTCTTATCGGCCACATAGAGCTTCTCCTCATAGGTGTAGAAAGACAGCCACATCGCACGGGTTCTTCCACATATCCATAACTGCTAGAGATGTCGGCTTTGCAGGACATGAAAATAAATGAAATGAATCATGCCCTGGGTTGTGGCAGTCGGGACATTCGTCAGGGATGGACGAGTCGATCTTATGGACGAAGGCCTTGAGGTAAGAGGAGTGTCCACAACGTAGACCTGCCAGGATGACGCGTGTACGTCTGGGTAGGTCCATTTCGCTGTCATCGATCGGGGGAGGCACGTCACCTAGAATTGGATTTAGGGGAGCACTGGAAAGGTATTCTCTGATGAATCGGGTGTGCTCCATTTGCAGCAGTCTGACGCGATTGAGCTCCGACGTCGCCCAACGTTGACGATCCAAGACAGAGACTGCAGCATGAAGTGGCGAGCGTATATGTCGGAAATGGGGACCAGATGACAGTAGGGGGAAATTGGGGTGTGTGGAATTCCTTACAATGCCAACGTGGAACTGTTGCGACTGGAGTTGACAATGCTGCTTTACAGGAAGCAGCGAACACTCTTGATGTAGATGAGATACCGGTGTGGATCGAGGGCATCCAGTGATCACGCGTAGAGCAGTGTTCTGTGCACGCTGAAGTTTGCTCCAAGAGGTTTCCGACAGGTGTCTTGACCATATTGGGGCTCCATATTCCAGCACCGGCTGCACCATAGCCCTGTAGGTGGTTCGCAGGATTTCCTTAGAGCTACCCCATGTATTGCCTGCTAGCAAACGTAGGATTTTGTTACGTGTGTTGGCAGCAGCAGCTCGAATACGTGTATTTTCATTAAAACGTAGTGACGGCTCCAGGAATACACCGAGTAGTCGAGGGTGTTTTGATAAGGGCAGCATATTTCCTTCCCAAAGAACCTTGGGATGCAGCTTGTGTTCGGCTGTCGCTGTAGTGCACAAAGTAACGCTGGACTTCGTTGGAGAGACCTTTAGCTGCTTCGATTCCAAGAACTTAGCCAGACTGACGAGGTATTTATTCATCTCAGCAGTGGCTCGATCGATGACAGGGTCAGTACAAATAATAGTGATGTCATCCGCATACAGACATATGTGGATGTTTGGTGACGGCTTCGGCACATCAGACAAATACAAAGAAAACAGGCTGGGAGATAAAACTCCTCTTTGTGGGACGCCCGCCTTCAGGGGCACAGACTTCGAGAAGTGTCCATCAAATTTCACACGAATGGAACGATTCTTGACAAAGTTATCAGTCCATCTTTTGCACCAGTCAGAAATAGTAGAATCCAGAATCGATTTGGACAGCAGAGGGATACTGACATTATCGAAGGCAGCGGTTAAGTCAACTGCCACGACTATACTTCTTCCAGCTGGAGGTTTCATATTGAAGCCAGCAATTATGTGTTCTGTGATGGACGTGAGTGCCGTGATGGTAGAGTGGGCCTTCTTGAAGCCATGTTGATGCACGTTATGTCGTAATGCTTCTTGGAGGTGCGGGTTAATAAATTTCTCCGCTAACTTAGCAATAGGGGACAAAAGGGAGATGGGTCGATGCGAAGTTGCTTGATCTTCTGGTTTGCCAGGCTTGAGGATCGGTAGAACAATTGCTTGCTTCCATCTAGCGGGAATGACACCTGTGTTGAATGACGAGTAGACCAGATCACAAAGTAGTTCAAGGTATTGTTCCGGCAAGTGCTTGAGATGGACGCCCCGGCCCGTATCTTGCCAGTGAAAGAGGATTGTCAGCTCCAGTCTCAGCAGATGTTTATTAATGTCCTTAAGCAACCTAATCATCCGTCGAGAGGACTATTAAATCCCGTGAGAGAGAGATCAATCAGAGTGCCGTTTGCCGATGCTCCGAACAAAGTGAATGTACAGAGATGGACCGACTCGAATCAAGAACGGCTTCGTCTCTTACGCGCGGAGCACACCCGGTTTGTGAAGGATCATCTCGCCAAAGCGGCCGTCAACCCTCTTCTCGGTGATGTACCGCCCAGGGTATGTGATACCGAGTCCGAGCTTGGTAGGCGCGCCAGGTGTATCCTCGCTTCTTTGCGCTGCGGACATTCTCCATTGCTTATGTCTTACCTGCACAGGATCGACAATAGCCAGCCTGACGTGTGCCCGGACTGTGGAAACCAAGGCCACGACACTAAACACCTATTTTATTGTCCGAAGAAGCCAACAACGCTCAGTACAATAGACTTGTGGACGAATCCAGTGCTGGTCGCCCAGTTTCTCAACTTGTGACGAAACCCCTCTCAGTGGCTGCAAAGAAGAAGAAGAAGATGGACGGCTGACACGCCGTCGGGTCCCCCGGCTCTCGAGTTCTTCATAGACTTAATGAGGGAAGACATCTCAGAGGCAGTTATGGCAGGTACATCTTGTCGGCTGAGCTTCCTTATAGACCGGAGAGTGAGCCTGTTGGAATGATCACGGCGGGACGTCGCAGAAGCAAAGTGTTTTCCAAGTCGACATGCAGCCTTGAATCCGGACTCGAATTTCCCTGAAGGGAACTCCAGCGTGTTGCGCTCCGCTGCCGATTTCTTCCCAGATAACCGCTTAAGAATGCTCCAAGTCTTCTTTAAATCAGTGGAGAAAGGGTTCAAGGGTTCAGTGAACTCCATCCATCGCGTCCGCTTGTAATCATTCAGCCTTTTGGTGATCTCATCAGACAGTAGTTGAATGCTGGGATCTCCAGGATCAGCACGGCGTTTCTCGTCCCGTGATTCGATCAGCTCCAGGACATCTCTGGGAACGTTAGGATGAAACGTTCTAACGCGCCCTGTAGGAATTGCAATTCTGGAGGCATTGCATATGGCATCAACAATGAACTTGTCTTTCTCATGAACGGAGCCGGTAAGCGGATAGTAGGCTACCCGACTGAGTAACACCTCCTTAAACATGACCCAGTTAGCCTTACGATAGTTGGTGTACAATTTGCTACGCGAGCCTTCGAAAGGTGCCAGGTGACTATTGAGCGACAAATCCAATGAAGCACATATGGGTACATGATCGCTGGCCATAGCTATAGCAGTGGACCAGTTACAGGAAACAGCAAGAGAAGATGATACAAAAGTGACATCAGGAGAGGACGGCCTGCCCGTGGACGGAAGGCGAGTGGGAGCGTCCTCATTAATGGCAACAAGGTCAAAATCCTCAGCAAAAAGCTCAAGTAGTTCCCCTCTGTCATCGGGATCTAGAGAGGAGAACCAGGATGTGGAGTGAGCATTAAAATCGCCAGCCATGACAACAGAAGACGATGGGAGGGCAGAGTGTACAGAATGCAAAAATAGAGTGGGGTCAAAGAACTAGGACACGAGGAGACAGGGGGAATATAAACATTAACAATATCTATAGGGAAACTTTGCAAAACAACATGAACACCAATACATTCCACAACGCTGCCGAGATGTCGTACGTTCGTGCCGTGGCAGTGTGGAGGAAACAACATCACCTTCGTGCAAACCGACATCACTCCCTCCACCGAGAGGGTTTTCGTCATGGGAGAGTCGCTGGCTGGCCCCAGCTCTCCTGAAGATTCTACTACAAAGGGCTGGCGTCGAGAGGAATCCTGGACCTGTGCAGAAGTATCAATGTGCCACCTGCAGCAAGAAAGTCAACTGGAATGGAACAAGCGTCCAGTGCTTTGGATGCCAAAGGTGGGTGCACTTCTCCTGTTCAGGTCTTAGTTCTGTGAGGCATCACAACTCATCCTTCCGTTGTGTTGTGTGCTCCGCCCCCAGCAACTCTGATTTCTCATTCACCAACCGCCCCCTCTCTATTGTACATATAAATCTTAACGGCCTTCGCACCAAATTGTCTGAACTCTCACTCTTCGCACGTACTCATCATCCGGATGTTATTATGGTTCAAGAAACCAAACTCTCTCCCTCTACCACTTATCCCCAACCAAACATTCCAAGCTACACTGCCTATCACATCCCAAGGACAGCTCTTGGAGGCGGAGTTTCTACGTTTGTGCTTTCTAACTTACCTTCTCATCTAATTCCAAATGTTCCTAAGGACGGTACTCTCGAGTGCGTTCCCGTTCACCTCCCTCTTAAAACTCCACTATCTCTATTTAATATTTACATCCCTCCTACCACTTTTTGTCCCTCAACCTACAACCCCATACCTCTTCTTAAGCAGTTGCATGACTGCTCTCTCTCCCCATCAGCTGTCTTTGCAGGTGACTTCAATCCTCACACGTTCTGTTCTGCGCTTGAGTCCGACGCCAGAGGGGAAGACGTCGAGGAATTGGCTGAGGAGTGTGATCTGGTTATCCTCAACGATGATCAGCCTACTCGTCTCCCTTCCTACGGCCGACCTTCTAGCCCGGACATCTCCCTCGTTTCATCCAATCTTTCTACTTCTTGCACATGGTCCACTTCCACAACTCTTTCCAGCGACCACATTCAGGTCTTTCTCCATATTAATCTCTCAAACTCTCTTGCCCCTTATACTGGTATTCGTCAACGTTCTTATCTCAATTTAGGCCTTGCTGACTGGATCCTGTTCAGAGAGGTTGCGCTCCGCCAGGCAGCTGAGTATCCATGGAATGGCGATGTGCACCAGAAAGAGCGTTACATATCTGACGCCATCCGGAAGGCTACAAAAGCGGCCATACCTGAAGGACGTGTGAAAAATTTCTACCCTAATGTCACCAGGGAGATTCTACAGAAGATCAGGACAAGAGATGAAAAGAGAGCTGAGAATCATTTGGACCCTGAGGTGGCCAAGCTGTATGAAGAGATAAAAAAGGATCTGGACAAGCACAAGAAAGACAGTTGGGAGAAGTTCACTGAAAGGTTGAATTTTAAAACCGACGGAACAACTGCGTGTAAAGTATTGAGGAAGATATCTGGAAAGTGCGCCCCCTCCTCGAACTCTACCATAGAGTTTGATAACAGCGTCTTCAAATCAGGAAAGGCTGCCGCATATGCTCTTGGCAAAAATTTCTTCATCACACGTACCAAGCGTGGCTTACAAAACAGAGTCACGGTAAGAGAACTAAGCCGTCTGCCGCTGATGAACGCCACTGAGGCCTTTACTCCTGCTCAGGTGGAGAAGGCTATCAAGGAAATGCGGAACTCGAAGGCTCTCGGACCTGATGGTATCTCAGCAGCCATCTTGAAGAAGCTTCCCACGGAACTTCTACCGATGATCGCAGATATCATAAACACTTCTTTCCAAACCTGCACTCTACCCCAAGCATGGAAGACCGCCAATGTGATACCCCTGCCTAAGCCAGGCGAATCGCAAAGCACGGCGAAGGGCTATCGCCCTATTAGCCTGTTATCACCGATCGCGAAAGTAGCCGAAAAGCTAATCATAAGGGACCTGGCAGAGCAGAATGAGGCACAGCAACATCAACATGGGTTTAGAAAGCTTCACTCCACCACCACTGCCCTTCTGGAGATTGTCAGCTATGCGGTCGATGGGTTCAATTTCAGAAAGCCTCTTAGAACAGTGGCTGTTGCCCTCGATCTAACCAAAGCATTTGATTCTGTTAACCTAGGACTTTTGTCCGAGAAACTATTGAAGTCCTCGCTGCAACCGTGGCAGAAGCGTTGGATAGCAGCGTTTACGAAAGGTCGTCGGGCCAAAGTGCTATTCCAGAATCACGTCTCCGATAGTATACCTGTAGCAGCCGGTGTGCCGCAGGGTGGAGTTTTGTCACCTGCCCTCTTCAGCCTGTATATTGAAGACCTACCCGAGCCTCCTGAAGACATAAAAATTGTTGCGTATGCCGACGATATCACCATCATGTGCCGTAATCGTGACATACAGGTAGCCGCAAACAAGATCAGCGACTATCTCCTCGAGCTTAAAAACTTTCTCGATAGTATGATGCTCACAGTTTCCGCGGCGAAGTCTTCTGTTTCGGTATTCTTATCTGACCTGAAAGAACACAGCGACAAACCTGTTGTCAGGTGGGATGATGACCTCTTGCCTACAGCGAAATTTCCCAGACTGCTGGGCCTCGTTTTGGACCCATCGCTGAAGTTTCACAAAAATGCTGAACAGAAGCAGGCAATTATCAAGGCAAAGCTTAATGTGTTGAGAGCTCTAGGAGGAACGTCCTGGGGTGGCAGCAGAGAGACAATCTTGACGACATATCGAGCTATTCTGCAGCCTGCATTGGAGTATGCCGCACCTGTCTGGCAGCACATCGTGTCGGACAGTTCCTGGACTAAGATGCAGCGAATTCAGAATGCTGCACTTTGAATAGCCACTGGATGTGCAAAAAGCTCACCGATTGAGCACCTTCACGCCGAGGCCCGTATCTTGGCAGTGAAAGAGCATTGTCAGCCCCAGGCTCAGCAGATGTTTATTAATGTCCTTAAAGGCAGTGGTCGCGATCAAATATGCTTGTCGTCTTTTTCTCTCCAAATCCTTCTCTGGGTCTCGAGTAGTGGGACCTACATGAAAAAATCGCGAAAAAAACACTGTTTTGGTCCAAATTTGAAGCCTTAACTTTCTTGTCTTTTGATGGTGGACGAGCCCACTCCACATCATCGGCATCGATGACCTCTCATATCAAGAACATCAGCTGGCTTGAAATTGAATTTCAATCAATGAACCTCCGGATTTATGTACACATCTAGTCAAAAACATTGGCTGAAGTGATGCTTTAATTGTTCAACTGTTTTTATTCGTTGAATTTGTATTTGTTTCGTCCTCTGAATGTCGATGATTTTTGACTGCTCGGCATGCGACTGCGATCTTTTTCGTCATCGCTGTGCACGTGTGCACGAACTAGCATCTTTGGGCCCTAGAAACTCTAATTCTAGCCCGTTTTTCACCGCTCTACCTTCATAGTTTTTCAGCTGTTTTTGATCTAAGCTGATTTTTGTAGTTTTTCTATAACGTTTTTCATCGTGACCACTGCCTTTAAGCAACCTAATCATCCGTCGAGAAGACTATTAAATCCCGTGAGAGAGAGATCGATCAGAGTGCCGTTTGCCGATGCTCCGAACAAAGTGAATGTACAGAGATGGACCGACTCGAATCAAGAACGGCTTCGTCTCTTACGCGCGGAGCACACCCGGTTTGAGAAGGATCATCTCGCCAAAGCGGCCGTCAACCCTATTCTCGGTGATGTGCCGCCCAGGGTATGTGATACCGAGTCCGAGCTCGGTAGGCGCGCCAGGTGTATCCTCGCTTCGTTGCGCTGCGGACATTCTCCATTGCTTATGTCTTACCTGCACAGGATCGACAATAGCCAGCCTGACGTGTGCCCGGACTGTGGAAACCAAGGCCACGACACTAAACACCTATTTGATTGTCCGAAGAAGCCAACAACGCTCACTACAATAGACTTGTGGACGAATCCAGTGCTGGTCGCCCAGTTTCTCAACTTGTGATAAAACCCCTCTCAGTGGCTGCAAAGAAGAAGAAGAAGACATTCCACAACATTATCATTAGGGAGAGCAATAAGATGAGAAGGTATAGAAGATTTTACAAACGTAGAAACGCCTCCACCATGAGATGTGCGAGGAAGGTGGTAAGACGTATAACCGGGGAGGCGGGGTAGGGAAGATGTTGGGCTAAGTTTTGTCTCCTGAAGGAGAATGACATCTGGATGAGAGCGTTCAATGTACAATGTGAGTTCAGCAAGTTTGGCACGTAGGCCATTGATATTGAATTGAAAAATGTCTAGACTATGAAGAGGAACACTAGGGGGAGAGTTAGAGCAAGAAGTACAACAAAAAGCAACAGTGTAGTCATTATAGCTGGTTAACCCCGAACATTTGAGGTGTACCCAGCCGAGGCAACCACCGCACTGGACGCTTGCATGTTGAGCCGATAATCCACAATTACAGCAGGGATATCGTGGAGTCTTGCTACGTGGCCCTGGGTTCCTCTCAATGCCGGCTCGTAACAGTAGTATGCGGAGGAGTGCAGCAGCCAGCCATTTGCACTCCCATACAGAAAAAACTCCTCGTGGAGTTGTTGATGCCCGTTTGATGAGTCTCCTTGATCTTGGTAGTCGACTCCACAGATCCACCACGCGTAGGTTGAGCATCTCGGATCCACCTTGCGTCCTCAGCAAGGGATGCACCATCTTTTATTATCGTGTCCTCATGCCTTTCATACCACCGAGAGAAACATCTATCAATCTCGGGGTCAAACACGAATACTGATATTCGACCATTCAATTCCGGCATCAATGTCGATTGATGTGGCACCACCTCTTTTTCCTGGTTCACCTCACTTTTTGCTATCATCAATTGCATCATTTGCTGTACCATTTCCATTTGTTTTTGAGCGTTCTCTTGCATCAGCTTCATTTGCTGTGCGTTCTGATCTATGAGCTTCTGAACGATTTCCGCGTCCATCTTTGTCTAGGGCGATCAACTCAATATCAAGCCCAGTATGCTCTCTTGCTCAAAAAATCTTTGCTCCAGCGCCTTGAACGCGAGCTCAATCAAGTGCTTTCTGGATCAAGCACAATCAATTAAAATGTGCGATCTATCGACCAAATTCAAGCACAGAGGCGACTATTGGTCTATTCAGGTGCTCAAGCGCAAAAGCGCGACTTCCCTGATCTTATAAACTCCAGGGATCCGAGATGCTCAACCTACGCGTGGTGGATCTGTGGAGTCGACTACCAAGATCAAGGAGACTCATCAAACGGGCATCAACAACTCCACGAGGAGTTTTTTCTGTATGGGAGTGCAAATGGCTGGCTGCTGCACTCCTCCGCATACTACTGCTACGAGCCGGCATTGAGAGGAACCCAGGGCCACCCAGCAAGACTCCACGATATCCCTGCTGTCATTGTGGATTATCGGCTCAACATGCAAGCGTCCAGTGCGGTGGTTGCCTCGGCTGGGTACACCTCA
This sequence comes from Aplectana chamaeleonis, assembly GCA_029168955.1. Taxonomy (NCBI): domain Eukaryota; kingdom Metazoa; phylum Nematoda; class Chromadorea; order Rhabditida; family Cosmocercidae; genus Aplectana; species Aplectana chamaeleonis. The sequence continues at coordinate 63,542 of JAPDOI010001842.1, read as the reverse complement.
AATGTTCGGGGTTAACCAGCTATAACGACTACACTGTTGCTTATTGTTGTACTTCTTGCTCTAACTCTCCCCCTAGTGTTCCTCTTCATAGTCTAGACATTTTTCAACTCAATATCAATGGCCTGCGTGCCAAACTTGCTGAACTCACATTGTACATTGAACGCTTTCATCCAGATGTCATTCTCCTTCAGGAGACAAAACTTAGCCCACCCCGCCTCCCCGGTTATACGTCGTACCACCTTCCCCGCACATCCCATGGTGGTGGCGTTTCTACGTTTGTAAAAACTTCTATACCTTCTCATCTTATAGCTCTCCCTAATGATAATGTTGTAGAATGTATTGGTGTTCATGTTGTATTGCTAAGTTGCCCTATAGATATTGTTAATATTTATATTCCCCCAATCTCCTCATGTCCCAATTCGTTTGATCCCACTCCATTTTTGCAATCTGTGCACACTGCCCTCCCATCGTCTTCTGTTGTCATGGCTGGCGATTTTAATGCTCACTCCACATCCTGGTTCTCCTCACTAGATCCTGATGATAGAGGTGAACTACTAGAGCTTTTCGCTGAGGATTGTGATCTTGTTGCCATTAACGAGGACACCCCCACTCGCCTTCCTTCCACGGGCAGGCCGTCCTCTCCGGATGCCACTTTTGTATCATCCTCTCTTGCTGTTTCCTGTAACTGGTCCACTGCTATAGCTATGGCCAGCGATCATGTACCCATATGTGCTTCATTGGATTTGTCGCTCAATAGTCACCTGGCACCTTTCGTAGGCTCGCGTAGCAAATTGTACACCAACTATCGTAAGGCTAACTGGGTCATGTTTAAGGAGGTGTTACTCAGTCGGGTAGCCTACTATCCGCTTACCGGCTCCGTTCATGAGAAGGACAAGTTCATTGTTGATGCCATATGCAATGCCTCCAGAATTGCAAATCCTACGGGGCGCGTTAGAACGTTTCATCCTAACGTTCCCAGAGACGTCCTGGAGCTGATCGAATCACGGGACGAGAAACGCCGTGCTGATCCTGGAGATCCCAGCATTCAACTACGGCCTGATGAGATCACCAAAAGGCTGAATGATTACAAGCGGACGCGATGGATGGAGTTCACTGAATCCTTGAATTTCTCCACTGATTCAAAGAAGACTTGGAGCATTCTTAAGCGGTTATCTGGGAAGAAATTGGTAGCGGATCGCAACATGCTTGAGTTCCCTTCAGGGAAATTCGAGTCCGGTTTCAAGGCTGCATGTCGACTTGGAAAACACTTTGCTTCAGCTACGTCCCGCCGTGATCACTCCAACAGGATCACTCTCCGGTCTTTAAGGAAGCTTAGCCGACAAGATGTACCTGCCATAACTACCTCTGAGATGTCTTCCCTCATCAAGTCCATGAAGAACTCACGAGCCGAGGGACCCGACGGTGTGTCAGCCGTCCATCTCAAGCACTTGCCGGAAGAGTTCCTTGAATTACTATGTGACCTAGTCTACTCGTCATTCAGCACAGGTGTCATTCCCGCTAGATGGAAGCAAGCAATTGTTCTTCCGATCCTCAAGCCTGACAAACCAGAAGATCAAGCAACTTCGCATCGACCCATCTCCCTTCTGTCCCCTATTGCTAAGTTAGCGGAGAAATTCATCAACCCGCACCTCCAAGAAGCATTACGTCATAACGTGCATCAACATGGCTCCAAGAAGGCCCACTCTACCATTACGGCACTCACGTCCATCACAGAACACATAATTGCTGGCCTCAACATGAAACCTCCAGCTGGTAGAAGTATAGTCGTGGCGGTTGATTTAACCGCTGCCTTCGATAATGCCAGTATCCCGCTGCTGTCCAAATCGATCCTGCACTCTACTATTCCCGACTGGTGCAAAAGATGGACTGATAACTTTGTCAAGAATCGTTCTATTCGCGTGAAGTTTGATGGTCACTTGTCGAAGTCTGTGCCCCTGAAGGCGGGCGTCCCACAAGGAGGAGTTTTATCTCCCAGCCTGTTTTCATTGTATTTGTCTGATGTGCCGAAGCCGTCACCAAACATCCACATATGTCTGTATGCGGATGACATCACTATTATTTGTACTGACCCTGTCATCGATCGAGCCACTGCTGAGATGAATAAATACCTTGTCAGTCTGGCTAAGTTCCTGGAATCGAAGCAGCTAAAGGTCTCTCCAACCAAGTCCAGCGTTACTTTGTGCACTACAGCGACTGCCGAACACAAGCTGCATCCCAAGGTTCTTTGGGAAGGAAACATGCTGCCCTTATCAAAACACCCCCGTCTACTCGGTGTATTCCTGGACCCGTCACTACGTTTTCACGAAAACACACGTATTCGAGCTGCTGCCGCCAACACACGTAACAACATTCTACGTTCGCTAGCAGGCACTACATGGGGTAGCTCTAAGGAAATCCTGCGAACCACCTACAGGGCTATGGTGCAGCCGGTGCTGGAATATGGAGCCCCAATATGGTCAAGACACCTGTCGGAAACCTCTTGGAGCAAACTTCAGCGTGCACAGAACACTGCTCTACGCGTGATCACTGGATGCCCTCGATCCACACCGGTATCTCATCTACATCAAGAGTGTTCGCTGCTTCCTGTAAAGCAGCATTGTCAACTCCAGTCGCAACAGTTCCATGTTGGCATTGTAAGGATTTCCACACACCCCAATTTCCCTCTACTGTGATCTGGTCCCCATTTCCGACATATACGCTCGCCACTTCATGCTGCAGTCTCTGTCTTGGATCGTCAACGTTGGGCGACGTCGGAGCTCAATCGCGTCAGACTGCTGCAAATGGAGCACACCCGATTCGTCAGAGAATACCTTTCCGGTGCTCCGCTAAATCCAATTCTTGGCGATGTGCCCCCGATCGATGGCAGCGAAATGGACCTACCCAGACGTACACGCGTCATCCTGGCAGGTCTACGTTGTGGACACTCCTCATACCTCAAGGCCTTCGTCCATAAGATCGACTCGTCGATCTCTGACGAATGTCCCGACTACCACAACCCAGGGCACGATTCATTTCATTTATTTTCATGTACTGCGAGGCCGACTTCTCTAACAGTTTTGGATATGTGGAAGAACCCGTGCGATGTGGCTGCCTTTTTACACCTATGAGGAGAAGCTCTGCTGTGGCCGATAAGAAGAAGAATAAACTCCAGAAAATCAACCGCCAGGGCGGGCTTCTGGCACTGTTTCGTCAGCAATTCAACCGCAGGGCGGGCTGCTGATCGACTTTTTATTTGCACTTTTAGTTGCTTTGCAGGTAATCGACCGCGAGGCGGGAGACCTGATCGCCAGTTGTTGTGTACGGGACACAATCGGCGTGGCGTTGTTTGCCTTTGACACGATTTTACCGTGTAATAAATCATATCAAATCAAATCAAAAAGTTTATTCCAAAGGGTTGCCACACGCAGGTGGCTAGGCAAAATGTACAGCAAGAATAACAGTGAGTAGTGAGGCGAGTGGTTGGCTGCTCGGCGTCGTTGTGGGGTCGGGCGTCGAGACGAGTGGTGGAGTGGCGGTGCAGGAACGGGCGTGGCAGTGGTAGACGAATCCAATAGGATCTGTAACAGTGCGGCGGCAGGGGTTTATATAGCGCGGTGGGTGGTCTGTGATTGGCCGGTTTCCGCGCCTAGATCAAAACCCACCCACATTTGATCAGTCGATAACTCAACTGATGTTTGATCTCCCATCACAACAGAATTCATAGTGATCTTGATTAGAACCTACCACGCTCACAGAAATCAGGCGACAAAAGAAATCGTTCTCAAGTTACCGATGGACGTTCGTTTCTTTGAACCTCATTTCTGTTAACTTCTTGCACTGATCTAATAATATGAGTGGCAGGCGACCTTTAAAACGTCTCGTTAAAGGAAAATGACCTAATAAACGCGTAGTGGTACGCCGCCACGCGACACGCAACACATGCTTACCGTCGCACGCGGCGTACCACCTGGCCGCCGCCCAAACCCGTTGGATTTTGGGGTCATCAAGTTTCCCAACCTAATTAATCTGATTCGTATCGAATCAGATCTGTTTTCACTAAACGTAATACCCGATCTTCTCTTTTTTTACGCGAACCGTTGTTTTCTGGAATCTTACAGCTACTTTCCCATGAAAGTTTCCCGACTTTCTACTCCAAATGGCCAAATTTCGGCTCTATCCTAGACGGGGGGGGGGGCACCCAAGATTTACTCATAGAAATGAACAAAAAACCTGATGAAAAATTATTTATATTGCTGTCAAGCATTGTTGCTATTGAAATTCTATAGAAATTCAACGATTAGTAGCGTTACCGATCGGTGGATCACTTCAGTTTTGACTTGAATCCTGAGCGGGCCTATCTAGGATAGTGCCCAAATTTCAATAAAATTTCGCCTATAATTCACCCGTCCCCCAACTATCGTATTCTATGGTCGTGGGCTGTCTTTGTAGAATGTATCCATTTTTTCATGTTTCAGAATTACAAAAAGCGCAGACTTCCCGACGAAATCCAGAATTATGCTGTGCGCGTAAACCACTCAAGAGGGCGTACAACATTGAAAGGTCGACCAGAGGACATTCAAAACTTCATAATGTTAGTTTGATCTGCCTACCCTTCACCATTTCAGTTTCAATCCCCTTGTGATGCCATCATTTTTTCAGAGATTTGACATCCTTGGGTTCTGCGACGGGGACCTTTAGGCAGTTAGCGAACGACCCTACGGGGTGGAGAACACTAACACCTAGACCCTACGGGGTGGAGAACACTGATGTAGGTTTTCTTTTATATTTACTCGCAACATCCGTTGCTCTTACATTTTATATCTATAACATCGTGTTTCAGCATCGTACGAAGAAGCAGCGTCTAGAGTCCAAATAGTGGTGGATCTCAGGGCCGTGACGGAAGCCGTGTTCTCAAGATTGCGCAGTTACCTTGTAGTTCGTTTCATTTTCATCCATGTTCTGGAGTCATCATTGCAGCTTCATATTCTCTCATGGCACAATACCTCAACCTCACTGCTCAGAACGTCGGAGGGCCGCGTCCCCGTACCCACCACTCAGCGAGGCGGGGCCCCCCTCCGCGCCTGGCGCCCAACAGGTCCCCGCCCCAGCCCCATGACTCATAATGGGCACGAAGCCCGGACATCAAAGCGAAAGGGCGCGGGGCCCGGGCAGAACATTTCCGCGGTGTCATCGCTTAAGTGATTGATTCCTTGTATAACGATCTGCGGGAACCACCCCTCCCACACCCTGGGCGGGTGCTCTACCTTTCTCCAAAATTTTCGAAACCCCATGGTGGGTGTCCCATTCAAGTCTATTCGATAGACTGGGGAACTTACCTTACTGCCACCGCGCGAAGTGCGCGATGATGTAAGTACTTACTCAAGGCTGCCTGCAGTGAACTTATCATAAAATTGTGCTCCGTATGTGGCACGGGTTTGATTCTAGCGTTCAACGTGTAATACGATTTGCCTGAGCGAACATGTTTTCATCTGTTTCGAATTTTCCCTGCAGGACCGAGCTAACGAAATTTGGTGGCGCCCCCGCCTCGCGCCTGATGATTCTCCGCTCGCAAAACATGGCCCCGCCGCTCGCCCTTGGTCGGAAATTTCCGGGCACACGGCCCTACGACGTTCTGAGTGGAGGAGAATTTCCGGACCGGACATATTGCGATTAGATAGTGATAGTAGTATAGCTCGCGAGTAAACACGTCAGTCCACGGCTGTTGATGGGCTCTTCATGTAAGTTTTCTATTTCACGTCCGTTGTGGCAATCGCTCCGGTCCGGCATTTCGTGCTTACTATCCACCTCATATTGCTCCGAAAGAATTGTTTTGCGAGGCTGTGAAAGGGGGAAAATCCCAGCACTTTCGAGAACAGCAAAATTTTGGAAACTTCTGAAAAAAAAACTTCCTCCTGGAACATTTATATATTTCTGGAAATTCGACTTGTTGAAAACTCCCTCCGCTGCTCTGCTTCTTTTTTGAACATGCGTGATTAGTCACTGAAGATTAGCCAAGCGCGATGGTAAAAGGAAATTCGACAGAAGGAAGAAAAAGCGTTATCAGGAGTTACCGAGCGATTTAGGAGATGTTCGGTGAGCAAGTCCAACCGAAAAAATTCAAAAACGAGGCCGCTCGCATGTCTTGTGACAACTAAAGAAAGTAAACATGGTGTTGGATCAGGCAGCAATAATCATTATGATATTATCCACATTGCATACACAGACTCTGGTTCATTTCAAGTGAACTCCTATTTTCGATTATCACAGGGCGGGGCGGTTGCTTTTTCGTCGGAGCCTCCTTACCACTAGTTATATTTCACCGAGTCTCACCGCTCCGCCTCTGGTGATAATCGAAATCCACAGGCCACTAGGGGTTTGCCAGAGTCTATCCTTTTTTGTCACCCTAATTCAAAAGCGGTTTGTGAAGACTGTTGAAATGTTTGTTACCAGTTTTTGAACATGTTTCTCCTGTTGTTCTATTTTTAATGATTTGGGTCCCACCTGTGTTCCAACTCCAAAGTCCTATGAGGAAAAACTGTTGTTGTGTTCGAAACCATGGTTTTCTCGTTGTTCTGTTGCTGTAATGAGTATTTGAAGAGAATTCGTATCATAAAGACTATACTTGTTTGTGTTCAGCGCATTAAGAAACAAATATTCGGCTTGCTCTTCAATTAGGAGCAACATGGTAAGGTAAAACAATGCCATCATGAAGGGGTTTGCTGAGATACTATGTACTAGTAGTATCAGCTACTATAATTAGTGGAAACTCCTGGGAATGGAAAAAGAAGGGGTTTCCGTAACCTCTGATGAAGCGAGGGGTGACCTGCAGGGGCAGTAAGGGCTAACCAGAGGCCGTACGCATACCTCTCCCCGGCGGGGATCCGTCCCCGCAAGGGGAAGTTCCCCGCGTGGGACGCTCGGGGACGGGCCATATGTACATCTCGTGCTCGTCCCCCGGGGATGACAGAGTGGCAGGGACGCAGAGGACGCACGGTGAAAATGAGGAGGGTGCGGGCTGCGAGACGGTTGTTACTGGAGCGCGGTAGTGTACAACTCGTTTCCGTTATGTCGTGACTTTCGTCCGACTTGTTCCTTGCTGACGTCATCCTCAACGCAGGGGCGGCAGAGTGCATAGACACCGGGGCCTGGCGGCGTGCCAGTACGGTCAGGAACATTCTTAGAGCAGGCAGAGACGCAGAGGGCGCAGGCGACCAGAGCCCCGCCCATCGATTACCATCATTCGTCTCGTCGTGGTGCGCGTCCGCCGGCTGCTCCGTCAACACCAAAGCAGTCGAGTCCGAGCTCTCCTGCTCCCGATGGATCGTCATCAGCCCAGCGAGCCGTAGCTCGCTGGCCAAGCAGTATGGCCGCAGTCAACATCCGGCCGGAGCCCGAAGTCATCAGGTGGGCTAATTCCGTACTGCCTAGGAAGCAGACGCCCGAAGGGAGGGCAATGGCGCAGGGGGCCGTTGCCTCTGCCCCTGCAGTCCCGGTGCCGTGACACTCGTCCCACCGAAGTGACGCGGAGGAAACGCAGCGGTCCGGAGGCACCACTTAGGCCGACCCTCAGGTAACTGGGAGGAGAATCCGCACTTGACCCGTAGGCACGTTGTAAATAAGAGAGGTTAAACGCATCCTACTATCTGGTGTTCTGTTGTGTTGCAAGATACAGACAACGTGGCGGTAATATCCGCAGGCTACGGCCTTATTCAGTGCAGTCGACAGCCCGTGTGTATTTTTTGTGTTATGTTCGCTTTGGAGTCGCGAACCAGGGCGCCGAGGTCGACAAGATGTATTTGTGACGTAAACACTGATGAGTATTATGTGGTATATATGTGTCAGCTCAAACAGGGCTTGGGCCTTTGTGTGTACGTACTGTACCCGCAGTGGCAGTGTAGGTATAGAGCGAGCATAGCGTGCAGAGTCCTGTCGCACGTGGCCCCCAGACCGTGACGGGCGGGGCTGTCACCCACACCGCCGATGCAAGGAGCTTGGCAGGACCCGCACGTCGCGACATGGTGCATCTAGCTGGGGTTGGTCGGGAAACCCACGGCTGGCCTTAGTGATCGAACCCCGTACGCTTCGCGCAAATGCGAGGTCCCATTATTTTGTGTGTTTACCTGTTTGACCGTTTGTTTCAGGCTGATCTGTGAACCAGCCGTCATGGAGTGATCTACGAAGGAGGTTCGACTGGGAGTAGAGCACTTACCACCCTAGTGCCGTCGTCGCTAACCCCTGTTGCCTGCGTGCGGCAGCAGCCCGGCAGGGGGGACATGGTTGCGACATTGCGGCGGCGGTCACTGCCATCGCATAGGAACGGGAGTAGAAACCCCTCGAGGACTGTGTGTTGATTGTCAGTAGGGGTCCTCCCCACCGGCGCGGCCGTGTCGGGGTGCCGGGGATCCATAGGCCCTACTCGCAGCTTCGCATGGAAATCGGCCGCATCACTCGGTCCGCAAGTGCTTCATGATCCTGTAATAACTCCAGTCTTGTTAACACCGGTCTATATTAATCTCTCTGTTCACATATCTTCCATCACAATATGCGCCACAACATCACACCATCAACCCCTCTATCACACATTTACACTCATGTCCTCGTAATATCTCATAAATTTCCTGCATTGGTCTGTCTATTTGCTGAATGGGCCATCCTCGTTTGTTACCGCGGAGGTCGCCGTCAGGAGCTCTCGGCCAAGGGCTACCCCTCGGCATGGATGTGTACATAACAGTGATTTTCAGATTTGGGAATCCGCAGTTTGACCAACTGCACAGTTGCCTACAATGTCAACAGTCAGTGCGTGCAAAGCCAACCTCACTAAAGCGCTTACAGCGCTCCAAGTCGCTAGAGGTAAGGTAGGTCAAGATCTCCTACAGCCTTTGGTTGCTTCTCAGTGTACTATTGACACGCGCCAGCTCCTTGACGCACGTCTCGGAGCCCTTTCGGTCGCATATGTCAGAGATAGGAACTTGTCTGCATTCCATCTTGGAGCGTCAGCAAGCTTTCCGCAGTTTTCTAGGCGATAATCCTACTTCCAGGTGATGCTCAAGATCAATTCGTCGCCTACATGGAGGAAAATAACGTCGAAGCGATCTTAAACGACGCAGAAAACCTGCTAGTTACGCTTGACAGCAGCAAGTCGGACACGGAGATGCACCTCCAACGCATCTCGACTCTTACCGTGTCTTCTCCTACTCATGACGATGCCAGTAGCTCGACTACAGAGCAGACCGCAGATGCAAACCACGCAAGCGCATTGATTCCGGTCGTCAGACCGTCAGTCCAATCGCAAAATCCACCACCGGCACCTTTTGGACATAATATCACCCCAGGGGACGGGATTCCGAGCAGGCCCATGCCTGCTAACGCGCCAGTTGAACCAGCCATTCAGCTGGGGAAACTGACGTTGGAGCCCTTCCACGGGGATATCAATAAATTTCGCCGGTTCTGGACTGCCTTTGAACTCACCATTCATGACAACGGTCTTTATAACGCAGCTCCATCCGAGAGAGCCATGATGGACAAATTCGAACTGCTACAGCTCGAACATCGAACAACAAGTCGCTAAAGCGATCTACAGCACACCTGTATCCGTTGGAAATACGCTCGTCTACTGAACCTCTCGAGGTTCAACGTCAGGCTACGATAGAACTACAGCCTCCTCGCGTTCAACCACGGAGACGTGCAAAAACATCGCACAGATTCATCAGGTGTACTTAGATATGCCTTAAAACGCACTGCTTTAACCTCTTCTGGCTCGTTCTAGCCAAAAAACCGCAGTTTCCAGTGTTATTCTATCATTCCAGGTCGACACGTGAGTTAACGTGCTCCAACACAACGCGGCAGACGCGTCGCGGTCATATCTCATCTGCGCGCGCCCACGCCGATTGAGCGCTAGCTGCCTCATTTCGAAATCTTCGGCGCCCCTCGTGGTCGATTCTGGATTCGCTGGTCAGCTGTTGGTTATTTGCAGGACTGTTTACTCGGATTCGACGCAATACCCTATTCTACTGGTAGTCAGGTACCGCTTTCAATTTTCATCTATTTTGCTGTGTGTGCAGCGCATACTTTGATTTTGCGTTTACTCGCGCTTTATTTTTGGATTTGACTCGCACTTCTCGTTTCTTGCCAAAATCACATTTTTTGATTTTCTTCTCATGTGTGATTTGGCTCCTCACCCCGCATCTCTCACAGTGGATGACCCCATCATCTCTATTGCCCGCATTTTTTCATTTCTCAGGTGTACTCCTCGCATTTCCGCTGGAGTTACGCTCCTACTCTATATATCTAGTTTCTAGTTAATATCCCTTTTTGACCCTCATGCGCCCACTGTGATCTACCGCACACACAACCCCCCTACCGCACGCAAACCTGACTTTCCTTAACAATCACCCTTTCACCCGAAATTTTCTATTGTAGTATAATTCACACTTTTTGTTTGAACTTTTTCGTTTTTCAGCGCAGAGAATCCCTTTGATGCAGGGGAACCTCTGCCCAAATTTTTTCAAAAATCCCAAAACTTGTAAAATTTTCAAATTTCTCCTCTTCCCTCATGCATCATTTCGCAAATTTCGTTAATTATTTTTTTTGTTTTCAGCGCAGGCAAACCCTCAATTACGGGGGAACCCCTGCGCAAATTTTTCTAAACATCTAAAAACTTATACATTTTTTTTTCTCTCAAACACATTCAACAAACAACTTTTCATAATCTTTATTCAACACAAACAACAGTAGTATCTTCTCATCATAGCAGCTTAAAAAACATCCGCACCTCACTGGTGCACTCACCTCTCCCATCATTATCAACATATTTGCGTGCACGTTTCGCGCATTCATCGTCATTCACGCTTATTCTTCTGTTGGTTTACCACGTTACCGCACTCGTTTCTTTTCAGAAAACTTGTGTACCGTGCCCTGAACCAGCACACAGCGTTCACGATGAACAACGATCAATATATGTCCAACTCGCAGCCACCGCCATCGGCTACACCGGAGACGTCGCATCAATTTACGATTGCGCAGCAGTTGCACCAGCTTCTGCAAAATGCTCCGCAGGTACAGACACCGCTGCTTCAGCAGCTCACAGCTGAGCTTTCAGCGGCCAACGCAGTTCTCCAGCCAACCATCGCTAGCGCACATGCCATCTCTTCCGCTAGCACCGCATCGCTGGGACCTGCTTTTCAGGCCAACATCGCTCACAATCCACCGCCTGTTACCTTCGCAGAGTTATTGCCGTCTCTGAGGGACACCAACACCCTATGCAGAAACGTGCAAGCTTATCTCAAGGACCTGCAAAATATGGAAAGCACTCCGCAGGGCACTCAAGCCTTTGAGTTGCTTACAATCATACGCAGTCACCTTGACAATCTCTACGAAAAGCGCAACACGGTTTTGCTCAACATCGCAATGACTCTAATTACAGATCAACAGCCGAGAGTCGAACGAGCGTTGGAAGCGCACGAGCTTACCATCGGCAACATTCAAAACGCACTGATCACAACCACAGACCTGATCGCCGCCGCATCAAACAACATCCCGGTGCTACAGGAAGCGGTTCGTGAACATTTTCGCACTGTCGTCGCTCAGCAGCAGCATTCTATCAACGCTGCATCGGCTCCAACGTTCAAAACTAAGAGCAAACCAACCGCATTTTTTTCAGGCAAGCGCAGTGCTTCTCCAGCACGTTCTGTCGAGCCTCAGGACCGCCGTCCGTCTACATCGGGCCCGGTCTTCTTGACTCCGGCACCCAAACTATTCGCACGTTCCAATTCCCCAGCGCAGCCGTTTCAGCCTGTACCGCAGGCAGCTCCTGTCGCCCCCCCGCCTAGGCCTCAGCCCATTTTTCCTGATCGTCCCGCCGGCTGGCAACCGGCCCCGGTCAAGGAAAACCCGGAGGGATCGCACACACGCTGCTTCTTCTGTCACGACAGACACTTCTCGACAGGCTGTCAAAACTATCCGCGTCTGGTCGAACGCGTTATGGTCCACGCACGCAGAGGTGGTTGTTTCATCTGTGGTGGTAAGCACGGCGAAAGCGCATGTGAGTCCGTACGCAAGTGCAAAGCTTGCCGCTCGGACCGCCACCACACCGCCTTCTGTGCCTTCAACAACCATCCCAACGCGATCACCGAACTGGAGAATTGGTCACATGGCGACTTGCTGGATGAAGGACGTAGGATTGCGGGAGAAGTGAGACACAAGCTCGCTATGGCGGGACTTAGGTCTCAAAAGTAAGTTTATTTGTTAAATAGTTACTAAGTTCTAACACATTCGCACTTTTCATTTCTCACCCTGGCATGAAACGATTTTCGTGTTAGTAACTTTCGCATCTTTCGGCCTTTTTATTGTCTTTCTTAAAAAGACACCAAGATCGACTCGCAGAGGACTTTAAAAAAAAAACAGTTGTTATAGTCAGGGTAGGGCCTCATGCCCACCTCCTATATATCCACGTATGCTACCTTATATCGCACTCACGGGTTTTTCATGATCTTCGCACTTCTGGTAATTAAGCATACGGTGGAAGCAGTACGTGTACTACGCATTGTCTGGTCTTACAGTCGCAGCGCCGTGTTTTTAGAGACACGTGCTGCCAACTGTTTTACGCGCATTGACAGGTCTTTCGGGCCAAGCGGAGGGAGGCCGCTTTCCTTTTATTTTCCTTTTAGCTTGACCCAGGGTTCAGTTACAGCTTTCGGGCTAGTGCCTTGTCCCTCTTTTGGGTCTCGTGTCACTGGCGAGGTTCTTCCTCCCCCTCGCGCAAAGTACTAGTCTATGACCTCGTGCACTTACGCACTGCCCAGTAGTTTAAGCCCACAACTTTTGTTGGTGGTGAGGTGGTGGCGTTGTGGTGTTTCGTGGTCATCGTCAAAAGAAGAACTGTGCCTTTTCCATCTTCGGCACCCGTCATGTACTTTGTTTGCTCGACCGATAAGAGCACAGTGATATCGTGTAAATAATCTGTATATATATATTTGTTGAAAATCGGAGAGCGTTTTCTCTCATAGGTGACTCGTAGGTCGTAGGGCCCTGGTCATGTATAGGTCAACGTCTACAACATCGACCCCCCGGATCTCCTCTCCTTCCATTGGTTTCACAGCGCACTGGACAAGCCGTCTCAGTCGTCATCAACATCGAGCGCTGATAGGCCCATGCGATCGTCGGTACCCCCTAGGTGGTGTTTGTATTATTGCTTCCCCGTGGTGTCTCCGTATACCTTGAGGCGCGCGCAGGTTCAGTCCTTTTCTGGGCCCCCAGTGTCGTGACTTTCGTCCGACATGTTCCTTGCTGACGTCATCCTCAACGCAGGGGCGGCAGAGTGCATAGACACCGGCCTGGCGGCGTGCCAGTACGGTCAGGAACATTCTAGAGCAGGCAGAGACGCAGAGGGCGCAGGCGACCAGAGCCCCGCCCATCGATTACCATCATTCGTCTCGTCGTGGTGCGCGTCCGCCGGCAGCTCCGTCAACACCAAAGCAGTCGAGTCCGAGCTCTCCTGCTCCCGATGGATCGTCATCAACCCAGCGAGCCGTAGCTCGCTGGGCTAAGCAGTATGGCCGCAGTCAACATCCGGCCGAGCCCGAAGTCATCAGGTGGGCTAATTCCGTACTGCCTAGGAAGCAGACGCCCGAAGGGAGGGCAATGGCGCAGGGGCCGTTGCCTCTGCCCCGCAGTCCCGGTGCCGTGACACTCGTCCCACCGAAGTGACGCGGAGGAAACGCAGCGGTCCGGAGGCACCACTTAGGCCGACCCCTAGTAACTGGGAGGAGAATCCGCACTTGACCCGTAGGCACGTTGTAAATAAGAGAGGTTAAACGCATCCTACTATCTGGTGTTCTGTTGTGTTGCAAGATACAGACAACGTGGCGGTAATATCCGCAGGCTACGGCCTTATTCAGTGCAGTCGACAGCCCGTGTGTATTTTGTGTTATGTTCGCTTTGGAGTCGCGAACCAGGGCGCCGAGGTCGACAAGATGTATTTGTGACGTAAACACTGATGAGTATTATGTGGTATATATGTGTCAGCTCAAACAGGGCTTGGGCCTTTGTGTGTACGTACTGTACCCGCAGTGGCAGTGTAGGTATAGAGCGAGCATAGCGTGCAGAGTCCTGTCGCAGGTGTCCCCCAGACCGTGACGGGCGGGTCTGTCACCCACACCGCCGATGCAAGGAGCTTGGCGGACCCGCACGTCGCGACACGTTACTTGCATATATTCATTAGTGAACTAGGCAGGGCCGGCGAAAGCTCCTAGGAGATTCTAAAACTCAGACACCTGGCCGGTTGTCTTCTTCTTCTTTGCAGCCACTGAGAGGGGTTTTATCACAAGTTGAGAAACTGGGCGACCAGCACTGGATTCGTCCACAAGTCTATTGTACTGAGCGTTGTTGGCTTCTTCGGACAATCAAATAGGTGTTTAGTGTCGTGGCCTTGGTTTCCACAGTCCGGGCACACGTCAGGCTGACTATTGTCGATCCTGTGCAGGTAAGACATAAGCAATGGAGAATGTCCGCAGCGCAACGAAGCGAGGATACACGAGGACTCGGTATCACATACCCTGGGCGGCACATCACCGAGAATAGGGTTGACGGCCGCTTTGGCGAGATGATCCTCCACGAACCGGGTGTTCTCCGCGCGTAAGAGACGAAGCCGTTCTTGATTCGAGTCGGTCCATCTCTGTACATTCACTTTTTTTCACATCGGCAAACGGCACTCTGATCGATCTCTTTCTCTCATGGGATTTAATAGTCTACTCGAGGGATGATTAGGTTGCTTAAGGACATTAATAAACATCTGCTGAGCCTGGAGCTGACAATGCTCTTTCACTGGCAAGATACGGGCCTCGGCGTGAAGGTGCTCGATCGGTGAGCTTTTTGCACATCCAGTGGCTATTCGTAGTGCAGCATTCTGAATTCGCTGCTGCCGAGATGTTGTACGTTCGTGCCGTGGCAGTGTGGAGGAAAGAAGACCACCTCCGTGCAAACCGACGTCAACCCCTCCGCGTGGAGGGTTTTTGTCATGGGAGAGATGCTGGCTGGCTGCAGCTCTCCTAAGGATTCTACTACAAATGGCCGGCGTCGAGAGGAATCCAGGACCCGCTCAGAAGTACCCATGCGCCACGTGCGGCAAGGATGTCACATGGAGTAAAACAAGCGTCCAGTGCTTCGCATGCCAAAGGTGGGTGCATCTCTCCTGTTCGGGTCTCAGTTCTGTGAGGCATCACAACTCTTTCTTCCGTTGTGTTCTGTGCTCTGCCCCCAGCCACTCTGATTCCTCCTTTACCAACCGCCCCCTCTCTATTGTACATATTAACCTCAATGGCCTTCGTCCCAAGTTGTCTGAACTCTCTCTTTTTTCTCGTACTCATCATCCTGATGTCATAATGGTTCAGGAAACAAAGCTTTCTCCTTCTACTACCGCTCGTCACCCTAACATTCCTGGCTATACTGCTTATCATGCTCCAAGGTCACCTCACGGCGGAGGAGTTTCCACTTTCGTATTATCAAATCTACCCTCTCATATCATACCAAACACCCCATCGGACGGTACTCTTGAGTGCCTACCTATCCACCTCCCTCTTAAAACACCTCTATCTCTTTTTAATATCTATATCCCTCCTACCACGTCCTGTCCCCAATCTTATGACCCCACTCCTTCACTCAAGCAGCTGTACGACTGCTCCCTTTCACCCTCTGTTGTCTTTGCAGGCGATTTCAATGCTCATACATTCTGCTCGTCGCTTGACACTGACGCTAGAGGAGAAGACGTCGAAGAATGGGCGGAGGAGTGCGATCTGGTCATTTTCAACGATGATCAGCCCACTCGTCTCCCGGCCAACGGCCGATCCTCTAGTCCAGACATCTCTCTTGTATCTTCTAATCTCTCCAGCGCCTGCTCTTGGTCGACCGCTACAACTCTGTCCAGTGATCATATCCCCGTCTTTGTCCATGTCGATCTCTCGAGTTCTCTTGCTCCTTATTCAGGTATCCGTCAAAGGTCTCATCTAAATCTTTGCCTTGCAGACTGGCGCTTGTTCAGGGAGGTGGCACTTCGCCATGTGGATGACTACCCATGGAATGGAAACGTGCACCAGAAAGAGCGTCACTTGACGGACGCGATTCGCAAGGCAATGAAAGCCGCCATTTCGGAGGGCCGAGTTAAGACCTTCTTTCCCAATGTCACCAGGGAAATCTTGGAGAAGATAAGGACAAGGGATGCAAACAGAGTGGCAGATCACCTGGATCCGACCATTGCTGAGCTGGATAGCGAAATTAAGCGAGATCTGGACAAGCACAAGAAGGAGTGTTGGGAGAAATTCAGGGAGAAGATGAATTTCAAGAGTGATGGAGCGTCAACTTGGAAAGTTCTAAAGAAGATCTCGGGCAAGAGCACCTCCACCAACTACTCTACGATCGAGTTCGAGAATGGAGTCTTCAAATCGGGAAAGGAGGCTGCAACTGCTCTCGGAAAGAATTTTTTCATAACTCAGGCTAAGAGAGGGAAGAAAAATCGAGTGACTGTAAGAGAGCTCTGTAAGTTGCCACTCATGAATGGAGCAGAAGCAGTGACGCCCGCGCAGATTGAAAAGGTGGTAAAAGAGATGCGCAACTCGAAGGCTGTAGGGCCGGATGGCATTAGTCCAGCGATCTTGAAGAAACTGCCGACTGAGATTATGCCAATCCTGGCTGACGTCATCAACACATCCTTTCGCACGTGCATCGTACCCCAAGACTGGAAAATGGCAAGCGTCGTTCCGTTGCCTAAGGCAGGTAAAACACCATCGACGGCTAAGGGATACAGGCCAATAAGTCTGTTATCACCAATCGCAAAGGTCGCTGAGAAACTGGTCGTCAAGGAGCTTGCCGAGCATAATAACAATCAGCAGCACCAGCATGGATTCCGCAAATTACACTCTACCACCACGGCGCTGCTGGAGATTGTGAGCTATGTTTTGGATGGCTTCAACGCCACCAAGCCTCAACGCACTGTTGGAGTAGCCCTGGACCTCACGAAGGCGTTTGACGCTGTCAACTTGGGCATACTGTCTGAGAAGCTATTGAGGTCCACCATCCCGCCTTGGCAGAAGCGATGGATTACAGCACTCATCAAAGGGCGCCGAGCAAAAGTGCTGTTTCAGGGACATGTCTCAAATAGCATCCCGATCGCTGCCGGTGTCCCTCAAGGAGGAGTCATATCGCCTGCTCTGTTCAGTCTTTACCTGGAAGATTTGCCCGTCCTCCCAAGTGACACCAAAGTCGTTGCGTATGCGGATGACATCACCATCTTGTGCAGGGACAGAGACATTAATGTAGCTGCACGCAAGATCAATAGCTACCTCATCGTTCTGAAGAACTTTCTCGATGATATGATGCTCACTGTCTCTGCCGCTAAATCATCTGTGTCTGTTTTCTCCACTGACCCCGAGGAACACTGTGCTCACCCCGTTGTGAACTGGGAAGACGCTCGTCTGCCTGCTGCACGTTTTCCTAAGCTGCTCGGCCTAGTATTGGATCCTTCGTTGAGGTTCCACAAGAATACTGAGCAGAAACAGGCTACGGTGAAAGCAAAGCTCAACGTCCTACGAGCTCTGGGAGGAACGTCGTGGGGAAGTAGCAAGGAGAC
The DNA here is from genome assembly GCA_029168955.1 of Aplectana chamaeleonis. Lineage (NCBI taxonomy): Eukaryota > Metazoa > Nematoda > Chromadorea > Rhabditida > Cosmocercidae > Aplectana > Aplectana chamaeleonis. Next base: position 45,925 of record JAPDOI010001842.1, on the reverse strand, counting down.
AATTTTGACCACCTACAAGGCAATATTGCAGCCGGCGTTGGAGTACGCTGCACCGGTATGGCAGCACATGATATCGGATTCATCGTGGACAAAGATGCAGCGAGTCCAAAATGCTGCTCTTCGGATTGCCACAGGGTGTGCTAAAAGCACCCCAGTGGAACATCTTCATGCTGAAGCCCGAATTCTGCCAGTTAAGGAGCACTGCCAACTCCAAGCGCAGCAACTGGTTATTAACATTGTCAAGCAGCCTGACCACCCATTAAGAAGGATCATGAATCCCGTGAGAGAGAGACATATCAGAAGGCCTTTTGCGGATGCTCCCGAGAAAGTTAATATACAAAGATGGACGGACTCCCAACTGGATCGTCTGCGTCTTTTACGTGCGGAGCACACCAAGTTCGTCAGGGATCACTTGAGTAGGATGACCGTCAATCCCATATTGGGGGTCGCACCACCCATAGTCAGCGACACCGAGATGGAACTCGGTAGGCGGGCTAGAAGTACCCTTGCCTCGTTACGCTGCGGTCATTCCTCTATGCTGATGTCATTCTTGCATAAAATCGATCGCAGTAAGCCGGACGAGTGCCCGGACTGTGGTAGCCGCGGCCACACAACTGAACACCTATTCGAATGCCCAAAGAGGCCTACCACTCTTACAACAATGGATTTGTGGACGAATCCGGTTTCAGTCGCCCGTTTCTTGAACCTTTGACAAAAACCTTCCTGCGGCTGCAAAGAAGAAGAAGAAGAAAATGCTGCTCTTCGGATTGCCACAGGGTGTGCTAAAAGCACCCCAATGGAACATCTTCATGCTAAGGTCCGAGTTCTGCCGGTTAAGGAGCACTGCCAACTCCAAGCGCAGCAACTGGTTATTCACATTGTCAAGCAGCCTGACCACCCATTAAGAAGGATCATGAATCCCGTGAGAGAGAGACATATCAGAAGGCCTTTTGCGGATGCTCCCGAGAAAGTCAATATACAAAGATGGACGGACTCCCAACTGGATCGTCTGCGTCTTTTACGTGCGGAGCACACCAAGCTCGTCAGGGATCACTTGAGTAGGATGACCGTCAATCCCATATTGGGGGTCGTACCACCTGTAGTCAGCAACACCGAGATGGAACTCGGTAGGCGGGCTAGAAGTACCCTAGCCTCGTTACGCTGTGGTCATTACCCTATGCTGATGTCATACTCGCATAAGATCGATCGCAGTAAGCCTGACGAGTGCCCGGACTGTGGTAGCCGTGGCCACACAACTGAACATCTATTTGATTGCCCAAAGAGGCCGACCACTCTGACAACAATGGATTTGTGGACGAATCCGGTTTCAGTCGCCCGTTTCTTGAACCTTTGACAAAAACCTTCCTGCGGCTGCAAAGAAGAAGAAGATGAATTCGCTGCATCTTAGTCCAGGAACTGTCCGACACGATGTGCTGCCAGACAGGTGCAGCATACTCGGGTGGTGGCCATCGTGTATCAACACTCCTGAGAAGGCGGGAGAAACGGGGGAGGAAGGAGGCTCCTGATTGGACGCAACACGGGCTAGCCCCGGCCCCCGGCTGTTGCGTCCAATCAGGATCCTCACTCCTCCCCCGTTTCTCCCGCCTCCTCAGGAGTTTTGATACACGATGGCCACCACCCAGCATACTCCAATGCAGGCTGCAGAATAGCTCGATATGTTGTCAAGATTGTCTCTCTGCTGCCACCCCAGGACGTTCCTCCTAGAGCTCTCAACACATTAAGCTTTGCCTTGATAATTGCCTGCTTCTGTTCAGCATTTTTTTGAAACTTCAGCGATGGGTCCAAAAGGAGGCCCAGCAGTTTGGGAAATTGCGCTGTAGGCAAGAGGTCACCATCCCACCTGACAGCAGGTTGGGCGCTGTGTTCCTTTGGGTCAGATGTGAATACCGAAACAGAAGACTTCGCCACGGAAACTGTGAGCATTATACATGGGCATTCGACCCGAGTTTTCGAATGAATGAATAATTCGAATACGGCCATTTCAAAAATTCCGAATAAATGAATACATTCGAATAATGCCTTTTAAAAAATCCCGAATAAATGAATACATTCGAATAATGCCTTTTAAAAAATCCCGAATAAATGAATATATTCGAATAAGGCGTTTTCAAAATTCCCGAATAAATGAATATATTCGAATAAGGCGTTTTCAAAAATCCCGAATAGAATAAGGCGTTTTCAAAATTCCCGAATAAATGAATACATTCGAATAATACCTTTTAAAAATTCCCGAATAAATGAATACATTCGAATAATACCTTGATACCTTGATGATCCATCTTCACTGCGCGTCGCCGCCGTGTGGACCACATCTCAACCAGCTCGACCGATCCCGAGCAAGGGACATCCAGTAATGGTGATTTTCAGGAAGCCCTCGCTCGGTGCAGAACGTCTTGACTCTGCCTGAAAATACAGAGTTCCATCTTGTGGGAAAACGGCCTAGAGGCCGGCGGCAATCACGTGGTAACCAGACTGTTGTACGGAGGCTCCATCGGTCATCCATGCAGCGCAACACGTGTCCTGCCCATCGGTGTTTAGACTGGGCCATGAACAGAAGAGGGTTCATTAACTGCGACTGCTTTCGAAGATCAGCACTGCGTAGGCCACCAGCTCGCTGGGCACGACGATTAGTCTTCAGTAGTCTGCGTTCCAAGGCCCTGTGAGCTGTCCTTATGGCCTGTGTGGTCGCCTTCGTTTCCGCCCATGTCTCGGTTCCATAGCACAACACAGGTAGCACCGTGGTGTCGAACAAACGTGCTCGTGTCTTCACATCCCGCAATTTGTCTGTCACTTCCACTATCGATCCAAGTGCAGACCAGGCCGCTCGTCGTCTCCGTCCGATCTCCGTAGACAAGTCGTTTTGCATGTTCACCTCTCTTCCGAGATAGACGTAGCTGTTCGTAGTGGGTAGGGGAGTGCCAGAGAGACGAATGGGGCTGTCGTCACACCACTGGTTGCGCATCACTTGGGTTTTCCTCAGATTCATTGTGAGGCCGATCGCTTTTCCTGCAGCGTCCAGTTCGTTGAGCATTCCTTCGACTTCTGCGGAAGACGGACCCAGCAGCACAATGTCGTTAGCGAAGCGTAAGTTGGATAGTCTGCACCCGTCTATGAGGATACCTTTGCCGTTCCAGTCGATGTGGCGCATCACGTCTTGTAACGCGGTCGTGAACAGCTTCGGCGAGATGGTATCTCCCTGTCTGACACCCTTCCCAATCGACACCTTCAGTTTCCTCTCGAATAGTTGAATAATGGTGTTGCTTCCGTTGTTGCACTCTTCCAATATTCTGATGTACTGGGCGTCAACACCAGCGTGGATGAGAGCGTTAAGAACAGCCGGGACTTCAACCGAATCGAATACCTTGGTATAGTCCACGAAGACGAGCGCTAGAGGTAGATGGTACTCCCTTGTCCGTTCAATGACTTGCGATAGCTCCTGAATGTGATCAAGACAGCAGTAACCCTTACGGAAGCCTGCCTGTTCTCTGGGCTGGAAGTCGTCCAGAGCCTTCTCTATCCTGTTCAGCAGAATCTTCGTAAAGACCTTGTACGGCACTGAGAGTAGAGCGATTGGCCTGTAGTTGTTGATGTCATCCCGATCACCCTTTTTGAATAGGAGTATCGTTCTTGACGATTTCCACTGCGCGGAAACGAATCCTTGCGCGAGGTATCTGGAGAAGTGTTCCGCTAGAACTTTCCATAGAGGTGAACCACCCGCTCTGAGGGACTCGGTTGTAATGCCATCTGGTCCAGTAGCTGTGTTTTCCTTCATCCATTTGACAGCAAAAGCAACTTCACTCTCAAGGATTGGAGGCGGGTCATCTGCTATTGCAGGTAGTGGGCTACGCGGCACGGACAGTGTTGAGTTGAAGAGAGTGCTGTAGAAATCCACCACAATTTTTTTCCATACCAGCGCGGGACGTGCAAATGCAACCCGAGGAATCCCGAAGTGCTGACACTTGTTCTCTGCGATCTGACAGCTCTCTCCGACAAAACCTGATGCTTTTCCTCTGGTTCACGGTGTCCAACAACTTCCGCGCTCGATATTGCTTCAAATCGCTCGATACCTCAGCTCTGCAAACTTTGCTGATCGTAACACGTTCCAAGTGACTGGTGTTCGGATCGAGATGTACCAGGCGGCGTTTTTCCAGCAACAGTTTAGTCTCCTTGCGCAGCCTCTTAATTGGTTCCACTGCTCCAACCAATGAATTTTTTTCGGCGTCCTTTATCTTGCGACACAGGTCCTCGTAATCGTCTGTGGGATCATCAAAATCATTCCATTGCGTATCGGCTACACTGCGCTGCATCACTTCTAAATCCACGGTTCGGATTTTGCTGCAAAATCTCTGACTAAGATGTTTCCTCGTAAAGTTGTTGTGAAGTCGAAGCTTTGCACGAAGCATTCTGTGGTCAGAGCCTGTCACGAATGATGGAACAGTGCCGACGTCTAGGAGGGCCCATCGCCGATTAACGAGAATATGGTCAATCTCATTGGTCGTCGTTCCGTTTTACAAGAAGCCCGAAAGTCGAAGATTCGAATAATGCCTTCTAAAAAATCCCGAATAAATGAATACATTCGAATAAAGCCTTTTCAAAATTTCCGAATGAATGAATACATTCGAATAAGGCGTTTTCGAAATTCCCGAGTAAATGAATATATTCGAAAAGTCGACCAACTATTCGAATATTCGAATCCTATTCGAATATTCGAAGAATATTCGACATTTCGAAATCAAGGTCAATATCACCCCGGAACTTCGACTTCCGAAGAAACTAGGAGACTGTTTTTATCGTGAACTACCTTCAAGACGGGGAACACTAACAAGGAAACTACTAATAGCCAAATTGGCAGTCCCACATAAACTGTACTTTTCTAGAACCACTTTGAATGTAGGGCCCGAATATGCCCTTCACAGCTGCCTAGTCACTCTGAAAAAAATCGGTAATAGGCATTCTTCCGTTTCGCATACCTATTGTACCATCCAAAAACGCATACTGATCTTTCGAGATGCTGAAAACGGGTCAATCGTGTTCAGCGCACAAAACAACCCCTGGACAAAGCGTGGGCAAAAGCACTTTTTCCAGAGCTTCCACGAAGTGATACCATTTCCTACATGTACCAATTTTCGGTTGAGCGTTAACCTAAATCAAGTAGGGCTTCAGAAAGCGTTGAAGAGAAACATTCCAGATTTGACCTTAAATTCCCTTAGAGGTGGTGGTGGTGGGGGGTTGTTTGGGGGTGCTGATCACGAAGCTGAGGTTTCTTTGTCGATTGTCGACTAAATTCGTTCAAAGCTTCTCATCGGGAGGCAAATTTGATGGCAAAATGCGACTTCTGACGTTTCCCGGAGCGGTACGATGTTGCTCAAATTGTTTCTTTGAGGGCTATTTGTAGTGATCAACGCGTATCTGATGCAGTATATCGATTTTTTGACAGCTTGCGGTAGATTACGGTGGGTATGCGGTAGTTTGGTTAGTCTCGGATTTGACTCAAAATTGCTATGCGGAGGTAATTCGGGGTGCTGAATGCGAATTCCATGCCGATGGTGGTTGAGAGATCGCCGCGACGAACACATGTGGCACGCACGCAAGCGAGGAGGTAATGATAGTCATGAACATCGATCAAGTGATATCACGTTAGATCGCTGCGTCGCTGCTATCTCTCGCCCAGTGATCGACGATACACATATTGCCCCAAAGCAAATTATTCGAAAAGGTGATGAGCATCAAGATAGCAGAGTATTCGAAAAGAAGAGGAGAAAAAGCGCGGCGAGAGAAATTTCTGCAGAATGTGAGTTTGAGTTGCATAACTTGTCTTCGCTTCTCATGTTTAATTCTTATATTTGCGTTTCGTATATGTGTATACAGAATCAATTACGAAATTCAAAGAAAGGAGACCAGTGACGGAGGGGTTGAAAATCGGAGGAGATTGGCTTAACTAGCTCCAACAATGGGGGACAGGGGGCAGCCACACTTTCGTGGATACCCTCTATCCACCATTACGGCGGCGACGGCCTAAAATAATGGGAGCAGGAGAACACACTATTGATTTCGCGGAGGCGGCCAATGGGCGACGGCTACTGAGAAAAATGAAAACAAGTTACATGTCACATAAAAGCCCGAAAACAAGTTACTTGTAACATAAAAACCCGAAAACAAGTTACTTGCAACATATCTAAGCCGATGTAAGTTACTTGCGACTTTTATTGTGCCATTTAAGTTACATGTAACATATTGGAGGCGAATTGCCAGCGGTTTCCTGTCGATATGTTGCATGTAACTTAAATGAGAAAACCTAAACAGGCAGCAGTGACTGTTTATCCATACGTGTTCCATCTCATTGTTTTGCCAGTAGAAATGCTCTGCGAGTTTCAACAAGTTTCAACTTGCCAACTTCCTGCGTAATCAGTGCTAAAAACGATGGGATAAACGGACGCTGCTGCCTGTTTTGGAGGCCCCAACTTAAATGGCTTGAGATTAGTCGCAGGTAACTTACATCAGCTTAGATATGTTACAAGTAACTTGTTTTCGATTTCTGAGAGGATACAGGGTGCAGTGCGCCTCCGATATGTTCCATGTAACTCAAACGGCACAATATAAGTCGCAAGTAACTTAAATCGACCAAGAAGATGTTTCCAAGGGAGATGTACGACGCACTCGCGAGGTCAGGCTTACGACTGGCGTTGATGTTGGTTCAACTACCCTAGTTTGAGGTACTTGGCCCCACACCAGCATGGGAGGCCCTGCACAGCATTTTTTCGCGTAGTTTGTGGTCTGGAACCCGCTCTCTGCGTCGCGTGTCGTCTGCGGCACGTTATGGCCTTCATAATGAAAATATAAATGTAAGTTACATGTAACATAAGTGTAACTTACATGTAATATAAATTTAAGTTGCATGTAACATAAATGTATGTTACGTGTAATATAAATGTAAGTTACTTGAGACATTTAAGTAAGTTACAGTTATATTACAAGTAACTTGTTCTGATTTTTCTGAGTACCAGTCCAGCCTGTTGCGGCAACTTCGGATAGCACCGCCCCTAATCAATATGCGTTGGTGCTTGTGTACAGCGCGCAACGGGAGACCTGCACACAAGAACGAACAGCGGAAATGTTACTCACAAAAATGGATAGCTCAATTTGCGAAAAGATTCTTTGAAGGGTTTCTGTTTCAAGGGAAATAGGTCTTGTCTAATTCGAATGTGAGGCACTTTTTTTCCGAATATTCGAATAAATCCGAAATTTAAATTTTCGAATAAATCGAATATTCGAATAAATCCAAATTTTAAATTCTCGAATAAATCGAATATTCGAATAAATCGAAAATTGAAATTCTCGAATAAATCGAATATTCGAATAAATCCAAAATTGAAATTCCCGAATAAATCGAATATTCGAATAAATCCAAAATTTAAATTTTCGAATAAATCGAATATTCGAATAAATCCAAAAATTCAATTCTCGAAAAAATCGAATATTCGAATAAATCCAAAATTTCAATCCTCGAATAAATCGAATATTCGAATAAATCCAAATTTTAAATTCCCGAATAAATCGAATATTCGAATAAACCCCAAAATTGAAATTCCCGAATGAATCGAATATTCGAATACTCGAATATTCGAATTATTCGAATAATTATTCGATTCGGACCCAAGTCTAGTGAGCATCATACTATCGAGAAAGTTTTTAAGCTCGACGAGATAGTCGCTGATCTTGTTTGCGGCTACCTGTATGTCACGATTACGGCACATGATGGTGATATCGTCGGCATACGCAACAATTTGGCCGGTTGTACGCGGGGGGGGGGAATGTCGGTGGCCTCGCGAAGACACTCCGAGGGGCCAAGGACATTGCCCCGGCGTGCAACCGATACTCCACCGCCATCCAAACGGTTTCACACCGCGGTGCAACCGAACCAAATTCCAGTTCACACGTTTTCCAACACATCTTTGGTGCTTCCGGGTCCGCACGGGGCTCTCGGGGACATTCCATTAGGGGTCCCCACAAAAGAGGTGAATCCACGGTCCACAGTGGGGTGCACCCCACTGCAGACCGTGGAGAGATGAGCCCACAGTTGGGTACCATCTCCCCCTCCCCCAAGCCGTGGGGAGCCCGCTCCCCTAGGCGACAAAAATTATCCTCCAGCATGTGGTGGATCTTCTGGAAAGTGAATCGAGGCCACCTTCCAGGTCCGGCTCCAAAGAGCCGACTGAGGCACGCGGTGAGATGAGGAGCCTTTTATACCCGTGTCATTGTTGATATTTTGGTCTAAACATGTTGATGCATGGAATTATATGATAATTCATGTACCGTTCAACCGCTTCTGTGCGAGCGGCTGCGTCGCGTGCCTACTTTATCCGCGGCGGCACCGGCAAGTCGATCCTCCCTTTTTTTGCTTCCGCCGTTGCACCGGCAAGGCCTTTTCCGCCGCCGTACAACCGGCCAGTGGCCGTATTAATGAAACTTCAGAAAGCTTCCCGGGAAGGTTTGAACCTTCCCGCTGTCGGACGAGTTTTCCGCCATCCATCTACCCGGCTACCCGGCGGGTAGACGGGAAGGTTCCTGGCTACCCGGCGGGTAGACGGGAAGGTTCCTGGCTACCCGGCGGGTAGACAGGAAGGTTCCTGACTACCCGGCGGGTAGACAGGTAGGTTCCTGGCTACCCGGCAGGTAAGTGGGAAGGTTCGTGGCGAACGTCACGTTGATAAGACGTGGAAGATAATCCTCAAAAGCTACCTGAAAATCCGCGAATTATCTTCCCGTCTACCCGTCGATTGAAGACGGGTAATATCTTCCCGTCGATGAACTTTCACAGCTTCCGTCTTCCATTCAATGAGTTTTCGTGTTGCTTTTGAACTCATTGTCGTACATGACTTACATTTTGTAGGGCCTCCTTCTATAGCTTTTGCAAAGTGTCAACTCGTGCTACATTCGAACATTGTAGCTTTCGTTGAACCTTTTTACCAATCGTTTCTCTTCCTCATTAGTTTTGTGCTTGATGACCTGACTATCTTGATTTGAAACTCAATTTTTTTCTTGTGAATCGGACGCATTAAACGTGCCACATTTGAAAACATTCTTTGAAAAAAAAGACCAACAGCTTCTCAGAATTTATTGCTTTACGAGTTCCATTAAAATCGAGTTTTAAAATCAATGAGCTACTGAAAGGAATTTTTCACAATAAAATCAACAATCAAGTTTAATTTTCACTTTGATAAATTAATTAACTCGACTTCCAATTCCAATTTTCGTATTTCACAATATTTCGATTTTTTTGCGATTGGATAAACCAGCGAATTCAATGTTTGCAATCCTGAACGGATTGATTCCTCTTCCGCATTCCTTAAAGGCAGTGGTCACGATCAAAAACGTTATCGAGAAAACTACAAAAATCAGATTAGATCGGAAACAGCTGGAAAACTATGAAGGTAGCGCGGTGAAAAACTGGCGAGAAGGAGAGTTTTTAGAGCCCAAAGATGCCAGTTCGTGCACACGTGGACAGCGCCGCTCAAAAAGATCGCAGTCTCATGCCGAGCAGTCAAAAAAAAAAAGAGCAGTCATCGACATTCAGAGGATGAAACAAATGCGAATTTACGTAATAAAAACAGTTGAGCAAGGAAAACAAACACTTCTGTCAATGGTTTTGACTAGATCAGTCAATGTTCATTGATTGGATTTTAATTTCAAGCCAGCTCATGTTCTTTATATTAGAGACTAGTGACCCTTCGGGTCACTAGCCCGTGGCAGCCACTTGACATGAAGGCAGCGTAGAGTTTGCGTAATAATTCTAGTCTGACGAATGGACGGAGCTGAGACGGTAGATCACCCCGCGCGAATCGAAACCCCATTCTCCAGCGACGCCGCCACCCCAAACGGCCAGCCGCCTGGTGCATGTGTTAGACTCAATCAAAAACGGAATGCTTAAATATTCTTGAGATAACAACTTAAGTAGGGCTGTACGTCTACACATTACGCCACCGCCATTGCAAACGCCGAAGACTCTCCAGAATGGCAGATCTTGCCATCCTGCCACACCCCATCCCTACAAGCAACATAAAGAAAAGCAAAATTCGAAAAGGCATACGATAGTCTGAGTTAATAATACTATCAAATGAGAGTCGAGATAGCAAGCCTCAAAATTTCTACTTTGATAGAAGTCGCCGCAAACCTCCTAAATTCCCGCAGAGCGGTATCGTACCACGCTATAGCCTGGCAGTTTGAAAGCGCCAAAGCGGCAAGTTCAAGGCAGGTTTACAACTCCACAAACCTTCCGCGGAATTCATTCCATTCGATTTCAATCGCGAACTTTGAATGATTCATGATAGGATCGCAGCAGCTTCATGGTTCCAAGAGCCCTCTGAGGATATTGTCAGAAGCACAACATGATTTCTGTCTTCTCCCTAAATTCGCTCTGCTCTAAAAAACAACTTAGGCTCTTTCTCACAGAGAGCCTCTATAGCGACACCGGTGAGCACCGTCGCCTGAGGAAGTAAGGTTAAAAAACAAATATTACTCGTAGCTTATGCAATTGTAGATAGCCATAGTTGATGGAGCTTAAATTTACAGCAATGGAAGAAGGACCTGGTGAGGTTGCGGACTCTCCCTAACATACTGTAGCCTGATTGTGTTATCACCCATTTTTCTAAACAACTGAGATTGGTCGGTTGGTTTTGTTTCCACTCGCATATTTTCACCTGTTTTCATTGCTCCACAGATGCAGTCATACCGGTGCAAAAGCTCACCGATCTATCACAGATCTTCGGGAAAAAATGAGTTTCACCACTAACAAACTACCGTATGTTAGGACGAGTCCGCAACTTCACCAGGGGTCGTATTCGCCAACAACCCGCAACGGGAAGTCGAAGGGAAGCGGAAGGGATGATACGCGCGCGGCAGAGGAGCAGATCAACCCATCTTGCACTGTGTAAGATGGAAATGCAAATTGTGTTACGTATCGATATCACTGCGAAAAGATAAAGATTCCATCGCGAAGCGGCCATTCTTCAACTATGCGATTCAAAAATTCCGGCGGTCGCGAGGGAAGCCAAGGGAGGCGAGAGGTGGCCGTGAAGCGCGCACTTTGTTCTGAAATTTCACCTCATCTACCCTTCGACTCCCCGGCGGGTTGATGGCGAATATGACCCCAGATCCTACTTCCGTTGCTGTAAACTAACAATAAGCTATCCATGATTTTCAACCCCACTCTCAGGTACTCAGGGTGACCCCCCCGCGAACCTTTTCCAGCTGGCCCGCGGTCTCCGCCCTCCGGCCGCCCGCTTTTGGTTCGCCAGCCAGCTTCATGTCGATGCCTTGCCGACCTTTTTCAGATGGCCCGCGATCATTATTTGTATTATTACCCACCTCGAGGCGGTCACCCCGGATCCACGGCGGAGAAACGCCCCGCCTCGGTCCGCCGCAGTCTGCGGTGAGGAACCACCCTACTCCGCGGATCGCAGCGAAGCCCCCCCCACTGGAGGAGAAATGCCGGACAGCACCAATTGCCAGCATAGCCGTCAAATAATGCGTTGTGGTGCGTTGTATGCACTTGCACACACCGGTCCCAGCTACGCCTATATTGTAATTCACGACCCCCTGACTCAATTCAAGACTAACTGATCGCAATTCATTAATGAGAATGAAAATTTTAAAAGTATTGAGGATTTCGGCTGTTATCCGTGAATTTCGAGGTGGAAACTCTCTAAAAATCATTTCTAACCCTATTTGGACGGTGCTCAGGGGAGGAAATCCCCTGCGTGGGACTAAATCTGTCGTGTATCGGGTATTTCGGGGGCGGAAATCAGTTTGAACCCTATTTGGACGGTGCAGCCTGCGGCTGCACCGTCGCTTAGGGGAGGAAATCCCCTGCGTGGAGGCTGAATCTGTCGTGTATCGGGTATTTCGGGGTGGAAATCAGTTTGAACCCTATTTGGACGGTGCAGCCTGCGGCTGCACCGTCGCTTAGGGGAGGAAATCCCCTGCGTGGAGGCTGAATCTGTCGTGTATCGGGTATTTCGGGGGTGGAAATCAGTTTGAACCCTATTTGGACGGTGCAGCCTGCGGCTGCACCGTCGCTTAGGGGAGGAAATCCCCTGCATGGAGGCTAAATCTGTCGTGTATAGGGTATTTCGGGGGTGGAAATCAGTTTGAACCCTATTTGGACGGTGCAGCCTGCGGCTGCACCGTCGCTAAGGGAGGAAATCCCCAGCGTGAAGGCTGAATCTGCCGTGTATCGGGTATTTCGGGGGTGGGAATCAGTTTGAACCCTATTTGGACGGCGCAGCCTGCGGCTGCACCGTCGCTTAGGGGAGGAAATCCCTGCGTGGAGGCTAAATCTGTCGTGTATCGAGTATTTCGGGTGGAAATCAGTTTGAACCCTATTTGGACGGTGCAGCCTGCGGCTGCACCGTCGCTTAGGGAGGAAATCTTCTGCGTGGACGCTGAATCTGTCGTGTATCGGGTGTTCCGGGTGGAAATCAGTTTGAACTCTATTTGACGGTGCAGCCTGCGGCTGCACCGTCGCTTAGGGGAGGAAATCCCCGCGTGGAGGCTGAATCTGTCGTGTATCGGGTATTTCGGGGTGGAAATCAGTTTGAACTCCTATTTGGACGGTGCAGCCTGCGGCCGCACCGTCGCTTAGGAGGAAATCTCTGCGTGGAGGCTAAATCTGTCGTGTATCGGGTATTTCGGGGTGGAAATCAGTTTGAACCCTATTTGGACGGTGCAGCCTGCGGCCGCACCGTCGCTTAGGGAGGAAATCCTTCTGCGTGGAGGCTAAATCTGTCGTGTATCGGGTATTTCGGGGTGGAAATCAGTTTGAACCCTATTTGGACGGTGCAGCCTGCGGCTGCACCGTCGCTTAGGGGAGGAAATCCCCGCGTGGAGGCTAAATCTGTCGTGTATCGGGTATTTCGGGGCGGAAATCAGTTTGAACCCTATTTGACGGTGCAGCCTGCGGCTGCACCGTCGCTTAGGGGAGGAAATTTCTGCGTGGAGGCTAAATCTGTCGTGTATCGGGTATTTCGGGGTGGAAATCAGTTTGAACTCTATTTGGACGGTGCAGCCCGCACCGTCGCTTAGGGAGGAAATCCCCTGCGTGGAGGCTGAATCTGTCGTGTATCGGGTATTTCGGGGCGGAAATCAGTTTGAACTCCTATTTGGACGGTGCAGCCTGCGGCTGCACCGTCGCTTAGGGGAGGAAATCCCTGCGTGGAGGCTGAATCTGTCGTGTATCGGGTATTTCGGGGTGGAAATCAGTTTGAACCCTATTTGGACGGTGCAGCCTGCGGCTGCACCGTCGCTTAGGGGAGGAAATCCCCTGCGTGGAGGCTGAATCTGTCGTGTATCGGGTATTTCGGGGTGGAAATCAGTTTGAACCCTATTTGGACGGTGCAGCCTGCGGCTGCACCGTCGCTTAGGGGAGGAAATCCCCTGCATGGAGGCTAAATCTGTCGTGTATAGGGTATTTCGGGGGTGGAAATCAGTTTGAACCCTATTTGGACGGTGCAGCCTGCGGCTGCACCGTCGCTTAGGGGAGGAAATCCCCAGCGTGGAGGCTGAATCTGTCGTGTATCGGGTATTTCGGGGTGGAAATCAGTTTGAACCCTATTTGGACGGTGCAGCCTGCGGCTGCACCGTCGCTTAGGGGAGGAAATCCCCTGCGTGGAGGCTGAATCTGTCGTGTATCGGGTATTTCGGGGTGGAAATCAGTTTGAACCCTATTTGGACGGTGCAGCCTGCGGCTGCACCGTCGCTTAGGGGAGGAAATCCCCTGCGTGGACGCTGAATCTGTCGTGTATCGGGTGTTCCGGGGTGGAAATCAGTTTGAACCCTATTTGGACGGTGCAGCCTGCGGCTGCACCGTCGCTTAGGGGAGGAAATCCCCTGCGTGGAGGCTGAATCTGTCGTGTATCGGGTATTTCGGGGTGGAAATCAGTTTGAACCCTATTTGGACGGTGCAGCCTGCGGCTGCACCGTCGCTTAGGGGAGGAAATCCCCTGCGTGGAGGCTAAATCTGTCGTGTATCGGGTATTTCGGGGTGGAAATCAGTTTGAACCCTATTTGGACGGTGCAGCCCAGGCCGCACCGTCGCTTAGGGAGGAAATCCCCTGCGTGGAGGCTAAATCTGTCGTGTATCGGGTATTTCGGGGTGGAAATCAGTTTGAACCCTATTTGGACGGTGCAGCCTGCGGCTGCACCGTCGCTTAGGGGAGGAAATCCCCTGCGTGGAGGCTAAATCTGTCGTGTATCGGGTATTTCGGGGGCGGAAATCAGTTTGAACCCTATTTGGACGGTGCAGCCTGCGGCTGCACCCTCGCTTAGGGGAGGAAACTCTGCGTGGAGGCTAAATCTGTCGTGTATCGGGTATTTCGGGGTGGAAATCAGTTTGAACCCTATTTGGACGGTGCAGCCTGCGGCTGCACCGTCGCTTAGGGGAGGAAATCCCCTGCGTGGAGGCTGAATCTGTCGTGTATCGGGTATTTCGGGGTGGAAATCAGTTTGAACCCTATTTGGACGGTGCAGCCTGCGGCTGCACCGTCGCTTAGGGCAGGAAATTCCCTGCGTGGAGGCTGAATCTGTCGTATATCGGGTATTTCGGGGTGGAAATCAGTTAGAACCCTATTTGGACGGTGCAGCCTGCGGCTGCACCGTCGCTTAGGGGAGGAAATCCCCTGCATGGAGGCTAAATCTGTCGTGTATAGGGTATTTCGGGGGTGGAAATCAGTTTGAACCCTATTTGCGTCGCTTAGGGGAGGAAATCCCCTGCGTGGAGGCTAAATCTGTCGTGTACCGGGTACTTCGGGGTGGAAATCAGTTTGAACCCTATTTGGACGGTGCAGCCTGCGGCTGCACCGTCGCTTAGGGGAGGAAATCCCCTGCGTGGAGGCTGAATCTGTCGTGTATCGGGTATTTCGGGGTGGAAATCAGTTTGAACCCTATTTGGACGGTGCAGCCTGCGGCTGCACCGTCGCTTAGGGGAGGAAATCCCTGCGTGGAGGCTAAATCTGTCGTGTATCGGGTATTTGGGGGTGGAAATCAGTTTGAACCCTATTTGGACGGTGCAGCCTGCGGCTGCACCGTCGCTTATGGGAGGAAATCCCCTGCATGGGGGCTAAATCTGTCGTATATCGGGTATTCCGGGGGTAAAAATCCGTTCTAGTCTATTTGCTTCAACGGAGGGAGGTCCCTGGGTGCCGGGCTATTCTTCAACCCAAAACTACGAAAGCTGGTACAAGACCTATGCCATTCATTACTAGTTTCTGCTACTTCCTTTTTCACGTTTCATATATTTTAGAATTCTCTTAGTTCTTTAGTCGATCATTCTCTCACATCTTCCTTTAGTAGCGTATCAAATGCACATCTACCTCACAAATAGCGTTTCCGCTATGAATTCGTGGCTCTCCCATGATTTGTAGTGGAATAAATAACTTAGGCGTAACATCTGCAGTGTGTTGTGCAGTCACACCACCAAACACTGCATTTGACGCCTGTGTTGGCAATCGGTGCCGTCCGGCATTTCGCGTTTTCACCCCCCCCCCCAGCCATGGGGATACCCCTATACCCTCAGCGGTCAAAAATGAGCTGGCCTCCGGAGAGTGACTCGAAGTCACCTTACAGGGCCAGCATTAGAATGCCAAATGGGGACTCTAGTGAGTTGAGGAGCCTTTTGAACCGGCTGTGCATATGATAAGCACGTTACGACGTGATCATTCGTGACCATTACCAATTGTCTTTCCAACCAGCCAAATTGAAGATGGCGTGGCGTGTTTTGTGGCTCGCTGGCGAGCCAATATTCGCGCTGCGTGTGTGTCGCATGCAGCATGGTTCGCCGCTGGCCGGCACCCTCGAAATGTGTGGGGCGCCGGCCGTCGCCCTGAGTACCTGAGCTCCTCAAGCGAGGGTGGTCGCTTGTGTTGCTGGCTGTAGATATCCCTCATATACTCCATCCGTCAAGCTACTACGCTTGATGAGCGGATGTTTTCTGAGTCCAATTGGCAATCTGCTAATTTATGGGGTGGGATTCACAGGCCGGCGAATCAGGATTGCACAGGTAAGGTGGCCCATTATCTTTCTCGGTGCATTCAACTGGTTTGGCAGTGTAGGAAGAGGTGTACGGTTCCGCTGTAATTAAGCACAATGGTCTTTTTTTTCAAACCCATTTTTTCCAAACACCAGGATAGAAGTGAGTTCACCGCCCTGTTGAGTGCCCTTCGGACCCTTCTGGCCCCCGTCAGACTTGGTCGAAAGACCTACTCAATCCGACTGAGTCCGGGGGAGAAAAACCGACCTCGGTGCCATCGACTTGCCTGTATGCGTGCGTGAAACACCAGTATCGACTGGGTGGATTGCGCTCGGCAGCAGACGGTCGCGGTTGGACTCAGTGGGTTGATATTTTTGCACCTGTCTGTCACTATTTCGGTGCGTATCAACCGGGTGGGGCTCAGTTCACCGACCACCTTTGACGGCGGCCTCACACGGCAAGCCGGGTTTCGTCAAAATAATGTATGGCGAGCAGCCAACGATGGGGCGTACACTTTCTGCGTCTTCTGCTAAAAACTTTAATCAGATGAAGAGTTTCGCTTCGACTATACAGTGCTTGTCTAATACATCTGGAAAGACAAGACGGGGAGACATTCCCGGCTATCATATAGCGACGCTGCTCTCTTTACGCATACAGTGATCATTTTACAATCCAGTATACACTCACTCCATGAATATCTTCAGCACAAACACTGAACTTTATGCATATCCTCGAGACAAACTGTCTCGAGAATTTAATTACTTCGGATTTTCTCAGTAATAAAGATCATATTACATACTGCGCATTGCTTTATATGCAGTATTATTATCCAAATGCTTTATTATCCACGAAACTTCAATTACACAGAGTCTTCAATACTTTTCCTTCTTTTTTAATGCTTACTCTCGGCTGGGCACCGAGACACGAGACACGCAGAAACATCCTCTGATGCATGATGATGCTATAAACGACAGGTCAACGCCGCCACCTAACCTCGTTCGTAGGCTTCAACCAGTTGACTGTTGACTCAGGCAGTCAAATGAGCCAGCTTCATAAGCCAGCTCAGCCAGCTAACCTCGTATCTTTACAGATTGACTCCGCCAGTCAACTCTGTCAGTGAACTCAACAGCTTCACAGGTCACCAATGCCAGATAACTTTCTCACCCAACTCTGCATCATCTATCAAATACCTCCATCAGTTAACACTTCCTGCGAGTTCAGCGGCTCCACAGGCCAGCTTTGTTTCTCTCAGCCAGAGTGATTCTACAGGCCATCTACGCAGCTGGCCGAGTCCGTGAACATCTACCAGTCGGCTCTACCTCTCCCAGTTCCACCGGCAAATCTCCTCCATAGAATTCTAGCAAATGACTGTGTCAGCCACCATTGCTGTACTTACCCGTTGCTCAACTCTACCAGACAGTGCAACACCTCGTTTGATCGAACCCGCCAGCCAACCTCGTCCATGATCCTCTACCAGCTGACTTTAACAAAAAACTTTGATAGAAACTTCAGCAGTTCCGCAGGCAAGCCCCTCCGCTTAACTTTGTCCGTGAATTCTACCAGTTGACTGCGTCAGTCAAAACTGCATCATCGACCAGTTACCTCTGTCGGTAAAGTTTGCCAGCCAGTTCATCAGCTCCCTCAACCTAGTATCAGTTGACTCTCTACTCAGCCAGTAAAGTTAGCAGCTACACAGGCTAGCTCCGCCAGCTAGCGTTGTCCGACCGGCGTCTTCCGAACACACTTCGCTTCAAAAAGCTCCCGAAAAAAAAAGACGCCGAAATGCTCAGCATGTTGTGATCGAATAAATCATGTCACTTTTATTTTGACAACTCTGGAGATGGGAAACGGTCGTTTTTGGTCGAAAGGGTTCGTGGTCGTGTCAGATCACTATCAATTACATGAATAACTTCAACATCTGATGGGTTTCTAACGAGAATTTCTTGAATTATTTCATTGAGTTGAATAGATTATGGCACGGTGAACATTTCGCTACTTTCAAAAATGAAAAGAGAAGACTTTGAGGAGAGTTGAGATTAAAAGACACTTTAATTCCCACTTCGACTATTTCGCACCCTTTTTTGCAAAGAAAAATTTTATAACAAAGTCTTCAATACCTTTCTCCATAATTTTCGAGGTTTTCTCTCGGCTGGGCACACCCAGGAACACCCTCTCGCCACGATGAGGCGGTAAACCATCGAGAGGGAACACTGTTGTACTCTATTATACCGTCACCAGTGAACCTCGTCTTTGAACTCCGCAGGTGAATCTACCAGCTCCACATCAAGCTAACCTCGCCCGTGAACCACAACCAGTTCACCTCGTCAGTCAACCCTGCAGTACCTACCAGTTGCCTCCGTCAGTGAACTCTGACTGCAAAAGCAGCCGCTGCACAGGTTGACTCCGCCAGTCAACCTTGTCCGTGGTCTTCTTAAAGATGCGCACGCCAGTCTGCACTGGCGGCTAATCCGGCAGCGCCACAGGCCAGCTCCGCCAGCTGGCCTAGTCCGTAAACTTCTACCTGGAGATTCCGTTAGTCAACTGCTAGCCAGTACGGCAGCGCCACAGGTCAACTCCGCCACTTAACCTTGTCCATAACCCTCTAGCGGTGGACACCGTCAGTCAACTCAGCCAGCCATTCCGGCAGCGCTACAGAACAGCTCTGCCAGCTGACCTCGTCCATGAATGTCTACCAGTTGGCTCCGCCAGTCAACTTTGCCAGCCAGTGCAGCAGCTCAATTGGTCAACTACGCCAGTTTATCTTGTCCGTAACACTACCAGTTGACCACACCCGTCTACGCTGACGCCCATTCCGGCAGCGCCACGATCCAGCTCCGCCAGCCGACCTCGTCCGTAAACTTCTACCTGGAGATTCCGTTAGTCAACTGCCAGCCAGTACGTCAGCTCGAAAGGTCAACTCCAGTTAACGATGTCCCTAACGTTCTACCAGTTGACATCGCCCATTCCGGCAGCGCCACAGGCCAGCTCTGCCAGCTGACCTCGTCCGTAATTTTCTATCTAGAGATTCCGTTAGTCAACTGCCAGCCAGTACGTCAGCTCGAAAGGTCAACTCCAGTTAACGATGTCCATAACGTTCTACCAGTTGAAATCGCCCATTCCGGCAGCGCCACAGGCCAGCTCCACCAGCTGACCCAGTCCGTGAACTTCTACCTGTAGATTCCGTCGGTCAACTGCCAGCCAGTACGGCAGCGCCCCAGGTCAACCCCGCCACTTAACCTTGTCCATAACACTCTAGCGGTGGACACCGTCAGTCAACTCAGCCAGCCAGTCCGGCAGCGCAACAGGCCATTTCTGCCAGCTGGCCTCGTCCATGAATATCTACCAGTTGACTCCGCCAGTCAACTCTGCCAGCGAACACAGCAACTCGAAAGTTCAACTCCAGTTAACGATGTCCATAACGTTCTACCAGTTGACATCGCCCATTCCGGCAGCACCACAGGCCACCTCCACCAGCTGATCTAGTCCGTAAACTTCTACCTGTAGATTACGTCAGTCAACTGCCAGCCAGTACGGCAGCGCCCCAGGCCAACTCCGCCACTTAACCTTGTCCATAACCCTCTCAGCGGTGGACACCGTCAGTCAACTCAGCCAGCCAGTCCGGCAGCGCCACAGGCCATCTCTGCTGACCTCGTCCGTGAATATCTACCAGTTGACTCTATCAGTCAACCCTGCCTGCCAGTGCAGCAGCTCAATGGGTCAACTCCGTCACTTGATCTTGTCCGCAACACTACCAGTTGACCACACCCGTCTGCGCTGACGCCCGTTCCGGGAGCGCCACAATCCAGCTCCAACAGCTGACCTAGTCCGTGAAAATATACCAGTTGACTCCGCCAGTCAACTCTGCCAGCCAACACAGCAGCTCGAAAGGTCAACTCCAGTTAACGATGTCCATAACCTTCTACCAGTTGAAATCGCTGATTCCGGCAGCGCCACAAGCCAACTACGCCAGCTGACCTAGTCCGTGAACTTCTACCTAAAGACACCGTCGGTCAACTACCAGCCAGTTCGGCAGCGTCACTCTAAAAAATGAAGACAAGTTACTTGTAACTTAAGAGGCCAAAAACAAGTTTCTTGTAACATATCTCCGCCGATGTAAGTTACTTGTGACTTAGTTGAGGTCATTTAACTTACACGCAACAAATCGACGGTACACCGCGCGCAGTGCCCCTCCGATATGTTACATGTAACTTAAATGACACAGGATAAGTCGCAAGTAACTTAAGTCGGCCAGGAAGACATTTTCCTAAGAGTATACGACGCACACTCGCGGATCAGGCTTAGAAAACGCATTGCTGTTGGTTTAATTACCAAAGTTTGAGATACTTGACCGCACACTGGTAGGGAAGGCCACGCACAGCGTTTTCCGCCTAGTGTGTGGTCAGGGATGCTAGAGGGCGCGTTTTCTGCGTCGCGTGATGGCCACCCACAGTGAATATATAAATGTAAGTTACATGTAACATAAGTGTACTTACATGTAATATAAACGTAAGCTACTTGAGACATTCAAGTTACATTTATATTACAAGTAGCTTGTTTTCTTTTTTCTGCGCATAGGCCAGCTCCACCAGCTGACCTAGTCCGTGAACTTCTGCCCGTAGACTCCGCCAGACAACTCTGCCAGCCAGTCCGACAACGATACAGCCCAGCTCCGCCAGCTGACCTAGTCCGTGAAAATCTACCAGTTGACTCCGCCAGTCAGCTCTGCCAGCCAACACAGCAGCTCGAAAGGTCAACTCCAGTAGACGATGTCCATAACGTTCTAGCAGTTGACATCACCCATTCCGGCAGCGCCACAGGCCAATTCCGCCGGCTGACTTAGTCCGTGAACTTCTACCTGTAGACTCCGTCGGTCAGCTACCAGCCAGTTCGGCAGCGCCATAGGCCAGCTCCACCAGCTGACCTTGTCCATGAATATCTACCAGTTGACTCCGCCAGCCAACTCTGACAGCCAGTGCAGCAGCTCAGTTGGTCAACTCCGCCAGTTAAACTTGTCCATAACACTCTATCAATTGAATCCGTTAAATGACTCTGCCAGCCAGTCCGGCAAAACAATGAGCCAGCTCCGCCAGCTGGCCTTGTCCGTGAATATCTACCAGTTGACCCCGCCAGTCAACTCTGCTAGCCAGTGCAGGAGGTCAACTCCGCCCGTTAGCTTGTCCTTAACAGTTTACCATTTGACTCCGCCAGTCAACTCTGCCAGCCAGTGCAACAGCTCAGTTGGTCAACTCAGCCAGCCAAACTTGTCCATAACACTTTTCCAATTGACTCCGTTAGTTAACTGTGACAGCCAGTGCAGCAGCTCAGATGGTGAACTCCGCCAGTTAACCTTGTCCGTGAATATCTACCAGCTCACCGCGCCGGTCAACTCTGCTAGCCAGTGCGGCAGTGCCGAAAGGGACAGCTCCGCCAGCTGAGTAACCTCGTCGGTGAACATCCACCAGTTGCCTCCGTCAGTGAACTGTAACAGCCAGCTCGCAAGTGAACTCTACCAGAAAAATCAGCAGCTTAGCAGGTTAACTCCGCCAGGTAACCTCGTCCGTCAACATCAGCGTCTGAAAGATATCTCCGTCCGTCAACTTTACCAGTCAGATCAACAGCTCCACAGGTCAACACCGCCCGCCAATGCAGTGGCAGTCTGAGGATGAGGAGTTCGTTCAAATTTCGATAACGTAGGATCCCACAAATGATACGATGTCAAGTCGGTGATGGCGGTGCTTCTTCACACATCCAGTCCAGTTAGCTTTCGACGATTGGCAGCGAACAATCCTTAGACCTGAAAAATCGGCATGTATTCAAAATGGATGTCGATTTAAAAATACACATCTCGATTGTTGGCGCAGACTGTGATTTGCCCCTTACTACAGGTCATTCGAGCATCAGTGCATAACAATGAGGGGAAGTATGAGGGAAAAGCACCAAGAGTGGAACTGAATGGGTTTGAAAACACGATTTACTCGCAGTAAAGCCGTGTGGAACTTATGCTGATGCGAGCTTTTGAGGTGATGGTCTTAATGTGTTTCAACCGCAGAACAGACCGGGGAACGAGGGAGGGGCGAAGGGCGTGATTGGTCAAAACAAGGCTAGCGTCCAACACCTCGTTCCTCCTCCGTTTTTTCCCGTCTCTTCCGCGGTCGTTTTTCCCGTCTCTTCCAGCACCCCAGTTTTTGACTTCTTTACTACTAAGCGGGAGGGCAGACTGCTAAAAATGCGCATTCACCTCACATAAGGCTGCATAAAATACGCTTCATGTTGAAGCACTTTTTGATAAGAGATCTCTCCGTCTCTTTTTTTCAGAACACTGCCTTTTGAAAAATTTTCACGGTTCTTTCTGGCACTTTATAGCGCTCGCATCAAGTAAAAGGTGAAATTAAAGCGAATTGAGAGGGAACGAGGTAGTCGCGTGGAAGTGTGGGGTAAGTGTGTTTGAGGTTTACTGAATATATTTTCTAACATATTTTTTTCACTCGTTAAATATCCTGCTGGGATCGATTACGTGAACATTTCAATAATGGCTCTTGTTCGGAAGAGGTAAGCAGAACGTCGTGGAGAGTGTGCAGACTTGGGTGAAACTGTGCTGGACGTCGTGCGGTACGGGCTAGCCTTCAGTGGGAGCGAGCACGACGCCATGGAATGTGTGTAACATCTCACGGAGAGTAGCCATACCGTCCGGAAAAGTGTGTACAAGAGATACTCTCTAGTTATGCAGGACGTGGCGAAGGTGTATGAGCAGGGTTGAGCAGGGTTGCGACAATGGGTGGTCGTAAAAACAATTGGAGAACTTTTGTAAAAAATAAAAGTTGGGGGGAAGGCTCATGTAATTTTCGAAGAAAAAGGGAAAAAGTTCACTCCAGATCACTTGCTAAGCTAGCAGTTCTTCATCACGAGGGGAGGACGGTCGTAAACTCTTTTCAAAAAATTTTGCTGAACAGGAAGGGGTTCGTAGCTCCGCCGAAAATGGCGCAACGGCCTTCTCAACCCTGTAAATCGGGGCTGAGCGGAAATGCTGGTCCGCGATTGCGGACAACCGTTCTTGCGACAAGGACGCCACACAAGATCGTGCTGGAGTAACGGGTAATCGTGCTCGGACCATGAGGTGCCATCACGATTACCGTTGAGCTGCGTGCTGCAGCAGCGGCTGTCCGCAACTGAGGACCGGAAACTCGTTCCGATAAGGATAGTACATAGGGAAATTAGCCCATAGAAATTTTATCCTAAAAACATTTCATTTCAATTTATTTAATCATAGAAGTAACATGATGGCGGTCGATCATTGGAACGTTGCTTGCAATGCAAAAGTAAGGCTGTCTTTCTCATGATAGAAACGATCGTAAATAAGTATGGTTTGGTTAGATCCGTGGCTTTTTTCCTCAAGCTCAGCGTTTTCCCAGTTGGGTACCGTACACTTTCCCCGGTGTCGGTGCACTTTCAGTTGGGTCCCACACACTTTCCCCGGCGCTTGGCACACCTTCAGTTGAGTCCCACGCACTTTACCCGGCGCTTGGCGCACTCTAATTTGGGTCCCACACACTTTTCATGGCACCTGGCTCACTCCCACATGGATCCCACACACTTTCCCCGGCCCTCAGCGCACTTCTGCAAATGAATCCCACACACATTTCACGGCGCCTGGCGCACCCCTAAGAGGGTCCCGTACACTTTTCCCGGCGCTTTTTCATTTGGGTCTTACACACTTTCTCTAGCGCTAAGCACACTCCCAGTTGAGCCCTACACACTTTCCCAGGCGCTCGGCGCACTTTCAGTTGGGTGCCACGCACTTTCCCTGCCGCTTGGCGCTCCCTCAGTTGGGTTCCACACTTTTCGCGGCGCCTGGTGCACTCACACTTGGATCCCGTACACTTCCCGGCGCTCTTCGTACCCCAGTTAGGTGCCAAACGCTTCCCTCGGCGCACTCCATGTTGGGTCCCGCACACATTTCACGGCGCCTAGCGCACCCCTAGTTGGGTCCCACACAGTTTTCGCGGCGCCTGGCGCACTCCCTTTTGAGTCCCACACTTTCCCCGGCGCTTAGCGCACCCCCAGTTGGGTCCCACACACTTTCTCCGCCGCTTGACCCATCCCCAGTTGAGTCCCGTACACTTTTCCCGGCGCTCAGCGCACCCTCAGTTGTGTCCCACACACTTTTCGCGGCTTCGGACTCACTCCCACTCGGGTCCCACACACTTTCCCCGGTACTCAGCGCACTCGCGATTGGGTCCCACACACATTTCACGGCGCCTGGTGCACCCTAGTTGGGTCCCGTACACTTTCCCTCGCGCTCAGCGCACTCCTAGTTGAGTCACGTACACTTCCTCCGGCGCTCGGCGCATTTTCAGTTGGGTCCCACACACTTTCCCTGGCGCTCGGCGCACCCCATTCGGGTCTAACACATTTTCCCGGCGCTAGGGGCACTCTGAGTTGCGTCACGTATCACGTACACTTCCTCCGGCGCTCGCTGCACCCCATTCGGGTCCCGTACACTTTCCCGGCGCTCAGCGCACTTTCAGTTGGGTCCCACACACTTTCCCCGGCGCTCAGCGCGCTCGCAGTTGGGTCCCACAAACATTTCACGGCGCCTGGCGCACCCCTAGTTGGGTCCCGTTCACTTTCCCCGGCCCAACAGCGCACTCGCAGTTGGACCCCACACACTTCCCCGGCGCTCGGCGCACCCCAGTTAGGTCCCACACACTGTCCCCGGCGCTCGGCGCACTCTAAGTTGAATCCCGCACCTTCTGCGGGCACCGGTCACACACAGGTCACCGGTCAACGATCACTGGTCAACGGTCACCGGTCAACTCTTAGCCGTTTATTATTATGTATGATATTGACCGCGCCGCCCACAGCCGGCCAACACCGGTTTTTTTTTCAACCTCCCTCTTCCCTGTTTTTAATACAGATCGAACGGCGCGGCCACAGCCGGCCACGGCGTTTTTTTTTTGACCAACAATGACCGTGTCTCAACATGAAGCAGCGGAGGCGCTTCTCAGCTAGTTTTTTCGGTATCTCATCTTAAAGGCAGGGTTCGCGATTTGTTGTGTGGTCACCACAAAAGTACGAATAAGTTGAAAGACGGAGAAAAAAGCTCAGGAAAGAATTATTGCTGGGTTTCCGCCCGCCCCCACTGACGAGATTTTTGAAATACTGGTTTTGCTGTCTTTGGTTATGTTCTAAAGAAGCTGCTTAGCATCTTAAGAAACTATTAA
Source organism: Aplectana chamaeleonis (assembly GCA_029168955.1). Classification (NCBI taxonomy): domain Eukaryota; kingdom Metazoa; phylum Nematoda; class Chromadorea; order Rhabditida; family Cosmocercidae; genus Aplectana; species Aplectana chamaeleonis. The sequence continues at coordinate 20,662 of JAPDOI010001842.1, read as the reverse complement.
CTCAGGCAAACTCTCGCTCCGAGCGGGATCGGCTCCTCCCAATTATGGCGTCATCGCCCGGACAGCGGCCGAGGAGCCAACTGGCACCGCGGTCCCTGTCCGGTGCCAGTTCGCCCCTCGGTCGCTCCGGTCGCTCTCGGGGCCACAGCGGTGCCATCGCCAGAGATAGAGAGACGCGGGATTGGTTGTTCTTTGAGTGATAACGTGCGAGCCACGTTATCACTCAAAGAATAACCAATCCTGCGGGTATAAAAGGCGGCTCGCCTCGTGTACACGGGTAGTTGGCCTTTCGAGGCCACTCTTGAGAGGTGACCTCGGATCACTCTCAGGATGACAATTTTGGCGGCCGAGGGGATCCCCTCATGGCCCGCGGTGGGGAAGGCTTCCTCATTGCGGATAATGCTGGGATGGTATCCTTGTTGCGGCCTGTGGCAGGATTAACCTCCTGACCCCACAGGCTGTAAACAGGTGTACCTTATCCTCTTTAACAGGCTTAACCCTCTCCAGAAGAGGCGGAAATAAAGAAAAAATAACCATTTGGAAATTTTTGAAAATCGCCCGAACAGAGACCGCAGTGCCAGGGGGGAGCGAAGATCGCTCCGAGCGATACTGCTGTGACCCGGAGAGCGGCTGCTGTGGCCCGGGTAGATAGCTAATTTTCGCTCCGAGCGGAGAGGCAGCGCCGCTCGAGTAGCTCTCCGGTACCGCTCGGAGCGATGGTTTGCCTGAGAACAACATTACCAGCAAAATGAAAGAAGTAAAAACAAGCATTTATGAAGCCTTTTCGCCCTTATAACTCTTTTTTTCATGGAACTTTTCACTTCATTTCATTTTTATGATAACCAGGCCTGTTTTCTTAGCGATTGCACAACCGGCCTGGCGGGTGGTGTAAAGTAGAAAAGAAAACCAGTGAAACGGGAAGTGTTTGATTATAGAAATTTCAGTATTGTCTGTTGAAGGCAGTGTTTGCAATAAAAACGGTTGTTAAGTTCTTTTCATAATATGAGGTCACGGTTAAGCTAGACTGTCTAATTTTCCAACAGGTGAGAATGAAAGCCATGAGGGCACAAAGCAAAAGCCCGTGGAGTGCATGTAAGGTTGAGCTGGGTGCAACTTGGCGCAACGGGGGTCGCAAGAATTTTGGAGCAAGCGATATTTCTACGAACCACTTGGTAGGCTAAAATGTGGTATATACTAATAGTCAGCGCCCAAGAAGTACGGTGCTTATCTGGGCCAAATTCCAGTCCGCAATTGCGTCTCGACACGCTTTGCGGCCGCACGCTCCCGAGTAAGAAGAGCTTCCAGCGCCGCAGCCGCCGGTCTGCTGACTCTAGGTGGGTTTTGGAAACTGGAAACTACGAAAAATTGGAGAAAAATGCGTAAAAAAGCCACATCGAGTCGGGTTAGGCGCTGGCAACCCGACCCGAGCGCGTGCGGCTGCAAAGGCGTGTCGAGACGCAATTGCGGACCGGAATTTGGCCCAGATAAGCACAGTACGCATTTTTAGTTTTCGGTTTCTTTTTAACCTTGATTCTGCCCTTCATTGACTATCATCAGCTCTACTTTTTCGTTGGGGAGGGAGGGGGTAGTAGCTCCGCCGAAAATACGTACAACGGCCTGCTCAACCCTGACGGGGACAGAAATTCCCCTCAGCGTCTGTGCCGCGCATAGCCATCCATCATTACGCGCGCAGATACGCGGAGAGTTTCTGCCCTCTTAAACTCTCCATAAGGGATCTGCACAGTTGCAGCAACCAGCGAGTGGTCGCCGAGCGTCAGCCTTGCCGCGGCGGCAAAAATGTTTACAAACGTTATCGTCGCCGCGTCACTTGCCGCTCACTGGTAGTGACGCAGGGCAGTCGCAGCGTCAAAGCACTCTGTGGTGTCCCCTCGTCGCCCTTCACGCCACGTCCGTCGCACCCCGTCACGGAATGTTATCGATATTGCATTACCCAGTGTTGTTCGTCGCTGCGATCAACGCCGTGACTTGAACTGCAGAGCCTATAGATGAACTCGAATAGAACAGAATACAACTCTACAATAACAAATTTATAAACCCCTTCTCAGGTGACGCTTTTGCGAAATATCTCAAAACGCAAATGGGACACCCTGTATAACCAGATGGAAGCTCTCAAGAAAAGCTTCAGCAGCGTGGTTCGAAGTGAATGCACCTAGATGGACCGAAACGACATTTTTTTGGATTTAAGAAGTCGGAACAATTTTAGTTCCGGGGGTCATTCAGGACCTGGACACAAATATAATGGCCGTTTTCAGTTTTTCAAAATTTTACTGTAGGTCACCTTAGCAAGAGCATCATTTATCTACCGAAATCTTTGGAAACTGAAAATGAACCTTGTATTCGTGTTCAGCACCGCAAAATCTCCCACTGCACAAAACTTGAACTGAGAACGTACAACCTTCTAAAATCCAAAAAAGGTATGATTACGCGTTTTCATTTGAACAGGTGCATTAAGGAAAGTTAACAATCTCAAAATCAAGTTTTTGTGCATTTTTTCTGCAACTTTTCACTTTATTTCACTTTTATGATAGCAAGACCTATTTATTTAAAAACAGCACTTAAGATGCTTTTTATCGCAATCCTGCCTTCAACAGAAACAACTGAAATTTCTATAATCGAACGCTCTCCGGTTCATTGGTTTTCTTTTCTATTCTACACTACCGGCCACGTCGATTGGACAACCGCCCAGACGGCTGGCAGAGTGTTTTGCCAGGGACCCTGCTTACAGTACAAGACGTCCGCAGGACATCCCGACCACTCCCTCTGATGCTCTGCTTACCTTCTATGACGAGATGCACGCTCCAATGAAAGCTCTGCACACTTTCTATGGGATCCCGCACACGTTGCGAAATTTTCGAAATTAGAGCGACCCCCAACATCCATCTTTTCCAGAATACAGTTTTTTTTTGTGCGATCCCCCCTCCGAGGCGCGATTCCTGGGAAGTTTATATTTGGTAACTAAACTGTCAGACGCCGAAAATTCGTTCAGTAGTCGAGCTCAAGCGTCTAAAACCTGTGCAATGCTATGATCCTTCCTTTTGAAACTAAAAATGTCGAGAGTTTTTGGGATATCTTCATCAAATTTTTATGTCTGGGCCAACATTTTTGTGATCCCCCTAACCTTCATTTCCGGGTCAAAATTTTTGCGACCCCCCCACTCCTCGTTGCGGAATTTCGCAACCCCGCCGGACCCTTCGATCGATGCCCTGGAAATAGATAGAAAATACCTTTGAGGTCCCGAAAACAACATAATCCTGGCGGCTACTGGGGTGGCATGCATGAACGCGTCGGCGAGGGTCAGGGGGCGCAACGCTGCACGCACGCGTCACAACTCCAATTCAAATTCTGGAGCAAACATGTGACGTTGCACCTCCCTACCCCAGACTCGGCATTCATGCATGCCACTCCTGAAGAAAATATGATGAAAAACTCGCATTCAAAAGACGTAGGTGAACTCCCGCTGGAAACTCACTAAAGGGCTATGCAGAGTTGCGCCGCGGCGAGTCTCGCTGCGGCGGGGCAATGATGGAGAGTGGGGGGCGCCACGCAGCGGGCGAGGGCGGCGACGTGCCGCGCGGGAGCAGCGATGCGGGTACTTTGCAGAGTGTTTTCGTCGCCGCGACAGCAGCGGTTACCGCAGCGACGCCGTCAGCGGGCGGCGGTGAGGAATGGTCAGGACCATTTCTATGGCCGGCGAGGAGTGCCGCCATCGATCCGTTCAATGTTTTTTTTTCGATAGTTCAGTCATTCATGCGTTTTTTTCTATTTTCACTCTCATTAGAGGTATTGATCGCACCCTTCCGTAAACGCTTGAGCACTTTTTTCATTCATTCGTGGTTTTTTGTGTGATCTATTCCGATTCACTGTAATTGATTTCATCACAGTTTCTTTTTTTTCTGTAAGTTAATACCGATTCTCACAAGAATTTCAAGAAATCCTCATTAAGGTAGCCACAAGATTCTATGTTTTCCGCTTCTGAGAGCAGATGATGGAGAGTGGGGGGCGAGGGGAGGAAATCCTTAGGGGAGGAAATCCCCTGCATGGAGGCTAAATCTGTCGTGTATCGGGTATTTCGGGGGGTGGAAATCAGTTTAAACCCTATTTGGACGGTGCAGCCTGCGGCTGCACCGTCGCTTAGGGGAGGAAATCCCCTGCGTAGAGGCTAAATCTGTCTTGTATCGGGTATTTCGAGGGTGGAAATCAGTTTAAACCCCATTTGGACGGTGCAGCCTGCGGCTGCACCGTCGCTTAGGGGAGGAAATCCCCTGCGTGGAGGCTAAATCTGTCGTGTATCGGGTATTTCAAGGGTGGAAATCAGTTTAAACCCTCTTTGGACGGTGCAGACTGCGGCTGCACTGTCGCTTAGGGAGGAAATGCCCTGCATGGAGGCTAAATCTGTCGTGTATCGGGTATTTCGAGGGTGGAAATCAGTTTAAACCCTATTTGGACGGTGCAGCCTGCGGCTGCACCGTCGCTTAGGGGAGGAAATCCCCTGCGTGGAGGCTAAATCTGTCGTGTATCGGGTATTTCGAGGGTGGAAATCAGTTTAAACCCTATTTGGACGGTGCAGCCTGCGGCTGCACCGTCGCTTAGGGGAGGAAATCCCCTGCGTGGAGGCTAAATCTGTCGTGTATCGGGTATTTCGGGGGTGGAAATCAGTTTAAACCCTATTTGGACGGTGCAGCCTGCGGCTGCACCGTCGCTTAGGGGAGGAAATCCCCTGCGTGGAGGCTAAATCTGTCGTGTATCGGGTATTTCGGGGGTGGAAATCAGTTTAAACCCTATTTGGACGGTGCAGCCTGCGGCTGCACCGTCGCTTAGGGGAGGAAATCCCCTGCGTGGAGGCTAAATCTGTCGTGTATCGGGTATTTCGAGGGTGGAAATCAGTTTAAACCCTATTTGGACGGTGCAGCCTGCGGCTGCACCGTCGCTTAGGGGAGGAAATCCCTGCGTGGAGGCTAAATCTGTCGTGTATCGGGTATTTCGGGGGTGGAAATCAGTTTAAACCCTATTTGGACGGTGCAGCCTGCGGCTGCACCGTCGCTTAGGGGAGGAAATCCCCTGCATGGAGGCTAAATCTGTCGTGTATCGGGTATTTCGGGGGGTGGAAATCAGTTTGAAACGAATTTACACGGTGGCTCAGGGGAGGAAAACCCCTTCGTGGAGGCAAAATCTGTCGTATATCGGGTATTTCGGGGGTGAAAATCCGTTCTACTCTATTTGCTTCAACGGAGGGAGATCCCTGGGTGACGGCCTATTCTTCAAGCGAAAACTACGAAAACTGTTACAAGGACTAAGCCATTCATTGCTAGTTTCTGCTACTTCCTTTTTTTCACGTTTCATATATTTTAGAATTCTCTCTTAGTTCTTATGTTGATCATTCTCTCACATCTTCCTTTAGTAGCGTATCAAATGCACATCTACCTCACAAATAGCGTTTCCGCTATGAATTCGTGGCTCTCCCATGATTTGTAGTGGATAAATAACTTAGGCGTAACATCTGCAGTGTGTTGTGCAGTCACACCACCAAACACTGCATTTGACGCCTGTGTTGGCAATCGGTGCCGTCCGGCATTTCGCGTTTTCAGTCGGCTACATAAAACCTTGAGATTTGGACAACGGAAGGCCGGAAACGCGGCCTCAATTTGCCAAACAGCCTCGCTTTTCAGCAGTACCGGATCCCTCTCCGGAGGCAGGACAACTTTCGGGTGAAAAACCCACTGATGAATAAACTAAAGAACGAAAAACCAAACAAAAAAACCAACCAACTTTCCACCGCCTTCCTCTTGTTTTTCTTCAAGGGAGTTCACGTGAAACCCGCCAGTCTGAAAAAAGTTAGTGACCACTATCGAAATCGGAAAAAAAGCAGTTGCGAACGAAAAACAAAACCAGTCAGGACAGCGGACAACATTAAAAAAAACTAAACTGAACAAAAAAGACACCAGGTATGATATTTGGAGCGTGAATTTCTACAAGACAAACAAAACGATGGAAATCCGTTTTTGAAAATATGGCAATTTTTTTTTCTAGAAAAAACTTCAGCAAGAAAATGTGTTATTATTTTAAAAACACTATTCGTTGTATTGTTTCTATTATCACATTTTTTTTCTTCGAAAAAAAAAAACTATTCTTGCTCTGGAAATTTTATGGCGACCTTCGAGAAAAAAATGTTTGTAAAATTTTGTCTTCATAAAAGATTCAACGACGTAAAAATTCTAAATGGTGCAAATGGATTTTCCGAAAGAAAAACTGCGAGTTTTATATTTTTTAAAGATGACTTTGTCTTTGTTTTGTCCTGTTCGGTTTGCTGTTTTGTTTTTATTTATGTTTCCTGCTTGTGATTTAATGCTTCTTCTCCTGTGTTCTGTTCGGCTTTAAAAAAAATGTTTTTTTGCCAAAAAATAATTTGCGAGGTTCCTTTCCCCCAAACTACATATGCTCTGAAAAAAGCAACGTGGCTGTGAAAAATCCAGCAATGTTTTTCTTTTTTTTTCAGGAAAGCTCCGCGGTAACAAATGTTTAACCTAAGCATGTCGCGAATTTATTCTTTAGTCCGCCCTAAAAAACCTTTCGCCGAAGGACTATAATTTTAAAAACTCCCGTAGTAAAGTAAAGAAACTATTCAAACAGAAAAAACACAAAGATACCAAGCGGGTTAAAGCAGGACAGAACAAGACTAAAGAAACGGGACACAAAGAAAAAACGACAGAACTGAAAAACCACAGCAGCAAATGACATAAAAACACATCACATAATTTATACATAGAAAAACGAAAAACAGCAATAATAACCAAGCAAAAAACACAACCAAGCAAACCGACAAAATAAAGCGGAAAAGAACTCAAGAGAAGAAGCATCAAATCCGTCATTAAGAATTCATTACACAAGAATACACAAACATCAGGTAAACATCTCAACATAAAGGAAACATCTTGAAAACAGAATCGAAAACACCAGCGAACAACATTCAATACACAAAAATCAAAGGAAAAAAAGAAGAAAACAGAAAATAAATCATAGAAATAAAAACAAAGGAAAAAAATCAGCTGTGAGGCGCCGCGCGCGACACGCCGCCCCGCGCGCAACACGCCGCGCTGCGTATCGACAACGCTGAAGAGTTGATGCGCAGCCAATTCCGCGGATTCCTGGTCTTGCCGTTTCCATTCTTTATATATAGGATCATTAGTATTTGAACGAAATTTGAAAAATTTTCGTTCGAAAAAAATTCGAGCGAACGAAAAATGAAAAAAATTTGCTCGAAAAAATTTCGAGCGAACGAAAAATGAAAAAAAAATCGTTCGAAATAATTTCGAACGAACGAATTTCGGAACTAATCAAAACTTTGATTTGTTTCGAAATTTCGATTTTTTTTGGAAATTCTTCTGAAATTTCGAATTTTTTTTTCGAAATTTGTCGGAAATTTTGAACTTTTTCTTGAAATTTGTTTGAAAGTGTTCCGAACGAACGGAAATTGAAAAATTTTCGTTCGAAAAAATTTCGAAAAAACGAAATTTGAGAAAAAATTCGTTCGACGAAATTCGAACGAACGAAATTTGAAAAAAAATTTCGTTCGACGATTTTTAGATCGAATGAAAACGAACGAGAAAAAAATCAAAAAATCTTTCGAAAATTTTGTTCGTGTACAACTACAATCATCAGTGCCGATGATGTGGAGTGGGCTCGTCCACCATCAAAAGACAAGAAAGTTCAGGCTTCAAATTTGCCCCAAAACAGCGGTTTTTCCTTATAGGTCCTAATACCCGAAACCCAGAAAAGGGTTTGAAGAGGAAAAAAAGGACAAGCATATTTGAACGCGACCACAGCATTTAATCCACCGAATTAGCGTTTCTCACTTTCTGGTCTGAGAAATATCAACTTCCATCTTTAAACGATAAGCTAGATTCTGATGACAAACGTAGAATGGAGCCGGTTTTTGCATTCTTTAAACGGACGGCTAAATTGTTTTTTTTTGCGGACAAATTCAATTTCCGTGACTTTGGACTAACTATGGAAACCATTTTGGCGTTGTACGAGTTGAGCAAAGTTAAGTACATAACAAGAATGTGTATGCTACGAGTAATAGATGTCCATGCATGCTGAAAAAAGATATCAGCGCGTGAAAAAATCGGTGAAATATCTTTTCGGACTACGGTAAGATAGATGATGCTGCGTTGCTTGCGTAATTTTTGAAGCGATGCCACATCTGTCTTACCGTAATCCAAAACGTCAGGGACCTCTGAGGAAACTTGCCGCGCCAGTGCCGGTAAAGTACCGCGACCCTGGACTATGTCGCGATAGTTCCGCTATAGTACCGCAACGGCTCCGTGATCGGACGGTTCTGTTGCCGTGTCTTGAGCCTCGACATCGGCGCGATAGTACGAGCAGCGTCTCCGCGTTAGAACCGCGCCGGCTTTGCGAGGACGCAGCAGCGAACCTGCGTGGGGTACGATGCACTGCCCTGTGTGGTAAAACTGAATTGTTGCCAGTTCAATTACCCAAGTCCGATGTACGTTCCGTATTTCCTTGGGCGCAAAAACAGCGGAAAACTCTGTCCCTATCAGACAGGACCTAGCAACCGCAGGTGCGTATTTTTGTTCTTAGGCCCTCCTAGTTGTATTATAATTCCCAAACAACTTCGTATGAGATACTCTCCCGAGCCGCGGCGGCACTATCGTGGAGCCGCAGCGGCTCCGTTGTAGTCCCGCCGCGGCTCTGCGGTAATGCCGCCGCGGCTCTGCGGTAATGCCACCGCGGCTCTGCGGTAGTGCCGCCGCGGCTCTGTCGGAGTGCTGCCGCGGCTCTGCGGTAGTGCCGCTGTGGTTCCGCGGTATTTCCGCCACGGCTCCGCGATGGTGCTGATTCGGTGCCTGTAGGCGCCGAAGCGGCTTTATCGCGGAGCCGCAGCAGCGTTTTCTCTCAGAGACGCAGTTGGGAGCGCTTTTTCTTTGGACTATCCGCTTGTCAACTTGTTTGGTTTAGAGCATATCAACGTAACAGATGACAAATATCACGCATAAAGAGATGAAAAAACGCTATTGAAAAAGTGAAGAATTTCCCACAATGAAAGCCTTCTCTGTACGATAGAATATCGACACAGAAATCTTATTTAATTACTGATCGTGAAACGGTTCGTATTAATCTGGAACTTACTCAGACAAAATGCCGCTCAACACCCAGTAAGAAAGCCGGCTCTGTCAGCGGCAAAGTGGCCGTAGAGCCCAAAACTCAAAGTTCTGTCGCCCGCGGCAGTGACTGTTTGATACCCAAGCAACAAGACGCCCGTAAAGCAAGCCACTGGTTCTGAAAGGCCCGTGAGATGAAAACCTCTGGATAATATTTGCTGGTCGTGAAGCCCAAGAATATACACACGGCGCACCCGTGTGTCGGCACACTGGCAGGCAAGCGGAACTGTCAATGCACCGAACATCCACACGGACCGCCAGCTGTTGGACGGGGCTTCCAGTGGCTGGGCGGGGTGAAGTACCGCAAACTTGGGTAATCCAGCCGACGACATTGCCGACATCTGAGTCCTTTCGGAAGAATGCGTCGTGAGCTTTCCTTGGGCATGAGCGTGGAGCGTTTTTTGGGGGTGCATGCTCCACCCGTCAAATGCACTATTCCGACCTTCTCGACACGATAGACATACTGTATCGTTACCAGGTCCGACCGAAAATCGATTGCCGATATGGGGATTTCGCCAGCATTCTCATGTGCAAAGAAGCTAGTTTCCACTGAAAAGCGGAATTTTCCGGCGAAATCGTGGAAGGGCGTAAGGATTAGAAACACATGTGCTCAGCCCTGCCCCCCACCCAAAGTCGTGCAAGCGCAGCGAATTCGCCCAGGCCGCGTCGTGGCGTAGTGGTTTTCGCTTCCGCAGAAAAGGATAGTGCTGGTCAAGTCTCGCCTAAAGTCAAGCGTTTTGTGCTAACATTGTGGCTGGCTTTCTTAACCAGTTCCGACACAATCCAACCCCAGGGACAGATTCTGCAGCCATTCTGATTAAAAACAGCTTGAGACTAAAGCCATGTTTTAACTGCAAGTGGTCGCTGCGGCCATGCGAAGGACAACTGTTCCTTTTTCATCGCGCGTAATGGAAAGGCGCTCCAATTGTGATGGCTTCGCGGCAAACGTTTTACATCGCTGGGTGGCGGCGACGAAATCCTATGTTTTAAGGACTCTGCAGAGTGGCAGCGACCGGCGACACGCCGCCGAGCAAGAGCTTTGGAGCGTGGTCGAAACCCGACACGGCGTTGGCTACCAAGACCTCGCAGAGTTGCAGCGACGTTGTCGTCAGCACCGCATTCTACCATTGCATACGATCTCATTCATTTGACGTCGCCTCTTGCTCTCCACAGTTTTCATTGGTTTGATATGATTCAAAACTTAAGAAAATGTCCACCAACAACTTTGAAAAAATATTATGCTTTTAAAAAGCAGTGGAAAAAAATGAAGTTTGTGCCTAGTAGAGTGATGCCTTGATTAATAGTTTTCGAGATAGTAAAAACAGTGAACGATTTGTGGTAATTGCTTTGGCCACTATAGTACTAGACCACATTCAAACAAAAAAAGCCTGAATAAAACTGGAAACAAAACCAATTTGAAATGAAACTGCAAATTTGTACTGTTTGAAGTATGCTCCAATGATTTCCCCTCAATTTGTGCAAAAATAGAAAAAAAGGTTTTCACAATGTTGAATTCATGAAAGTAACAAAAAAGAAGCTCGAATCGATAGTCGACAGCATTCGTCGCCAGCGATGAAAATGGTCGAGACCATTACCCGCCGCCGCTCGCAAATGGCGTCTCTCTGGGAGTTGCTGTTATCGCGGCGGCGAAAACACTCTGCGAGGTAACTGCGTCGCTGCTGCCGAGCGACACGTCGCCGCCATCGCCCGCTGCTTGGCGCCCCCACTCTCCATCATTGCCCGCCGCAGCGAGACTCGCCGAGGTGAAACTCTGCAAAGGCCTTTACCGTTTCGCTGCTGGAGGAGCGATTCGCGATGGTCGCTGATCATCGCTCTATCGCTACCATTTGGGCAGCGATGGAGCGATTGTCAGTGAATGACACGTTCCCTCTAGTGACAATTGACCCTTTCACATGACAAGGTCAGTGTTTACGAGTCGAAACGTGTTATAGATGATTACCAGCCATTAACTTCCCTGATTGATTGAAATTCTTCGATCACCCGTGAGCTATGCACTATGAACAAAATCGCTGCCGCTGCTACATCGCTGCAGCAGCTGATGCAAAATCGTTGCGATGAAAAACAGCAGCGATGCAGTCAAAACATGACTTAAAGGCACAGGACACCCAAAAACTAATTTTCAGATTTCATGCTTCTATCTTGGAGAGAGTCACACGCTGATCACAGTGATATCTCTGAAATCGTCGACGACCCCCTATGAACGGAGATATGGCTCTTCGACGCCTAGATTTTGAGGGTGAAAAATTGGTGGACGAGTTGTCTCAGGCCTGTGTTTCTCTTCATTCGCAATCGTTGCGCGAGAGCGAGTCAGGATAAGGAGACAGTCCGGCAATGGACTGAAGAACGACGACTTGTTAGAATTCATCCATCCACCTAGCCGCTATCGAGTTTGGAAATCGGTTAGGGGGTCGGGCCTGTGGCGGTCGCTTATATCTCGCTCATTTGGAGGAATTAAGATCTCGCATTTGGAACGTGTTATACAGGAGGGGTCTTCTACACAATTACATGAGAATCTCAAAATTCATATCTGAGGGTGTACTGTACCTTTAAGAGTAAGGCCGTAGTTATACACTAGCGGAAAGAAAACGTTCCGCGATGACATTGCCGCCGCTTGCCGCGTGGATCAGGGACTCGTCTGCAATGTTGCGTCTTAGACGTCTTTGACGCCATATTGCGGGCCTAAAATTCCCGGGCGTTTCAATTGCATTTTAGCCATATTTCACCTTTCTAACACTTGTTTATAGCAAAAGGTCACTAGAAATCTATTGCTCCTGTCATAGCAGTTCTCGTTATGTCGCTATGGTGGTATTTTAACAAGTTTAGATCTGAAAAATAGTTGATGGAAATTGACAAATTTCCAACGGTGTAGGTCCCGCAAGGACACAGTATACACTGCCGTGGCGAGTATAACTGCTTGGTGCGGGCGTCCTGTGCGTTTTCCTGAGACAACTCTTCCTTTTTGCATGTCTCAGCACACTTAGGACGCACGTAAGTGGTAGTTGTCTTGCTATTTCCTCAGCGTTCCGCTGGTGTATAACTACGGCCTAAGGTTAGCCGATGAATATTTCTACACAGATAGTCACAGTAAGCGACAGCTCAAAACTCATTTTAAAACCGAAGCTATGATTTGGAAATTCGAGAAATATTATCCGGAAAATGAAAAAAACAAGGTGCACACCCACGCCTATTCGTGGCATACTTGTAGGCGTATATTGTGACGCATAGAATAATCCAATCATTGCAAAATGAAAAAATAATTATTAGCGTTCCTCGAAACCCAGCTAGGCCCACACACTTCCCCTGGAGCGTGGCGCGCTCCCAGTTGAGTCCCGCACACTTTTCGCACCGCTTGGCACACTCCTGGGTGGGTCTAATACACTTTTTTTCGGCGCTCTGCGCACTCCCATTTGGGTCAGACGCATTTCTCCCGGTGTTTGGCTCACTCACAGTTGAGTCCCATACACTTTCCACGGCGCGTAGCGCACTTCCTCTTGGGTGCCGTACACTCTATCCGGCATCCGGCGCACGCTTACATGGGTCCCGTACACTCTATCCGGCGTCCGGCGCACTCTTACATGGGTCCCGTACACTTTCTATGGCGTCTGGCGCACTCTTACATGGGTCCCGTACACTTTCTATGGCGTCCGGCGCACTCTTACATGGGTCTTGTACACTTTCTATGGTGTCTGGCGCACTCTTACATGGGTCCCATACACTTTCTATGGCGTCTGGCGCACTCTTACATGGGTCCAGTACACTCTATTCGGCGTCCGGCGCACTCTTACATGGGTCCCGTACACTTTCTATGGCGTCCGGCGCACTCTTACATTGGTCCCGTACACTCTATCCGGCGTCCGGCGCACTCTTACATGGGTCCCGTGCACTTTCTATGGCGTCCGGCGCACTCTTACATGGGTCCCGTACACTTTCTATGGCGTCTGGCGCACTCTTACATGGGTCCAGTACACTCTATTCGGCGTCCGGCGCACTCTTACATGGGTCCCGTACACTTTCTATGGCGTCCGGCGCACTCTTACATTGGTCCTGTACACTCTATCCGGCGTCCGGCGCACTCTTACATGGGTCCCGTACACTTTCTATGGCGTCCGGCGCACTCTCTACATGGGTCCTGTACACTTTCTATGGCGTCTGGCGCACTCTTACATGGGTCCAGTACACTCTATTCGGCGTCCGGCGCACTCTTACATGGGTCCCGTACACTTTCTATGGCGTCCGGCGCACTCTTACATTGGTCCCGTACACTCTATCCGGCGTCCGGCGCACTCTTACATGGGTCCCGTGCACTTTCTATGGCGTCCGGCGCACTCTTACATTGGTCCCGTACACTCTATCCGGCGTCCGGCGCACTCTTACATGGGTCCCGTGCACTTTCTATGGCGTCCGGCGCACTCTTACATGGGTCCCGTACACTTTCTATGGCGTCTGGCGCACTCTTACATGGGTCCAGTACACTCTATTCGGCGTCCGGCGCACTCTTACATGGGTCCCGTACACTTTCTATGGCGTCCGGCGCACTCTTACATTGGTCCCGTACACTCTATCCGGCGTCCGGCGCACTCTTACATGGGTCCCGTACACTTTCTATGGCGTCCGGCGCACTCTTACATGGGTCCCGTACACTTTCTATGGCGTCTGGCGCACTCTTGCTATGGGTCCAGTACACTCTATTCGGCGTCCGGCGCACTCTTACATGGGTCCCGTACACTTTCTATGGCGTCCGGCGCACTCTTACATTGGTCCCGTACACTCTATCCGGCGTCCGGCGCACTCTTACATGGGTCCCGTACACTTTCTATGGCGTCCGGCGCACTCTTACATGGGTCCCGTACACTTTCTATGGCGTCTGGCGCACTCTTACATGGGTTACGTACACTTGTTAATGGCCTCGTGAGGGCGTATGGGCGTCGCAGTGCTTATTCAAATCTCTGCGTTTCGCGCCTCCGTGAACGCGCGTCGCGTGCCTGCGTCGCAGTCTTCCCGTTGATATTTTTGAGCACTTCATAGAGTCGGTTGTTCAATCTATGAAAGGGGCGTGACCGGGTACGTGCGTTACCTACCCGGTCACGCCCCTTCCCGCTCGAAAACTTTCATTAATACGGCCACTGAACTCGTTGGAATCTCGTCGAAAGCTAAGAGACGCGTGTATGGTGTTCAAACTTCTATCGGGCCAGCTTAGTGTTAGGGTGTCCCGATTCTATAGTTTGATACAATCGAGAACCAGGGGAGGACAGATCAAGATATCTTTTTCAATGCCTAAGACCAACTTGAGGAGGTATATGCTTACATGCAGGGCAGGCTTAAACTTTTTAAGCCTAAAGTACACCGCCTCACCAAGCATATTTACATACGGTTCGTTCAAGCGTATGGCTGGTGCAAATTTATTGGCTTTCTAGATGTGTTGTAGTTCTAGTTTTACACCATTATTGTAGTTTTTTTTTATCACTCGCTTGTCTTTTACAGCGTAATAAATGAAATGAAATGTGGTAAAATACTTTTAGCTCTGCTACGGCCCCTTTATTTATGATTGTGAAACAGTACTGGGGAGAAGAACTTATTGGCCAACCGATTCGGACACTCAAATCCTTCGTCGCACGCGGCGCGGTCGCGTCACGCTCGCATTGGGGCGCCTTATTCGGCTAATGCCATGGAGACAAAACACAAAACGATTGACCGTGAAATAAATTGTGTTGTGTGCATCCACGTACAAGACACGCCCTCCTTACGCGCAATTCTTCGGTGGGTCGTCGCGTTCGAATAGCGAGCAATGCATGCAGGAATTGGGAGGAGGGCATATTATACTAACTCTAGTTTCTGTACACTATTAATACTACTGCTGGAAAATCTCACTAGCTTTTTTGCGAACTGCATCCTGACCTTGTGTTGGGTCAATCATCTATTGGGCTTTTCTTGTGAAATCCTCTTCCTGCATTCAAATATGTTCCTGATACCTGAATTGTTTTGGGGAAGTCCTAAATTCTCTTTATTCGTATTTAAACTGCTTACCCACTTCTATGTTCAGATGCGAAACGTCGAAATATGTAGCCTGTGGATTGGGGCCTCTGCTGTTGTACAAATTGTGCCAGCATTTGCGCAAAAAGCAATTTTGGACTGACGAAGAGGTGAAAAATGAAAAACAAAGACTAAGACACAAAGTTAAGACTGGAAGGAAAGGTGACTTCAAATGTGAGGAGTGCGAATCGCTATGCACTTGTCGTCGGAGCCTGCTCCAACATAAAAAAGTACGATTTTAATGGATCAAATGTCAAGATAAGCTAAAGTTATCAAACTCTTATAAAGATCACGGAACTGCTGGTGTCAAGAGGGATATTGTGTGTCCTGATTGCGGAAAAGGTTTCAATTCGAATCCTGCTCTAGCCAGCCATTGTCAAGACTCACACCAAGACTCTCGATGTAGATAGAGAGAATTTGGCCACGTGTTGCGCTCACCTCCTACTGCTAGCGAAGACATCATTTCCTGGCTTAGCTGCTCCAACTTCTGCACGTGCAAAGCGTGGGCTCACGAGAATTGCTATAGTGGAGTTGACGGCCGATGCAGTCTATGCAACAGTCCAGCTATATATTGCTACTGCTTTCTGGCTGATATCTAGTGATACCTATTCGACAACTACATTGCTATCTGGTTATCTCGTGCTACTTGGTTGATTGGCGTACCTCTGCTATCGTGTGGTATACTATAATGGACAAGTCTATTCCTGTTATGGCTATCTCTGCTAAACAACAGAAGAAAACTCCAGCAACTTCGCAACACGACCCTGGAGAGGAAGATATACTCAAAGTGATGGAGGAAGTGGTGTAGTCAAAATTTGTCCCTACGTGCGTCAAAAAGGCTCTCGCAGCAATCAATATGCAACTGAGTCTTGTTCTCGCACAGAAGGATCAGATGATTGAAAGCCTCAATCAGGAAAACGAGAAACTCCGTCAGAAAGTCGCTGAACTCGAAAAGAAGATTAGAGATGTCCCGGTAAATGATTTGTTGTCGCCAAATAATGAGAGAGATTCTGTCCCTTTTCATGAAGCTGAACGGCTCAGATCTGTAGTGATAATAGGGGTTCCGGAAAGTGATGCGGTCAACTGTGGAGACCGTGTCTACCATGATTTTGCATATGTTAGCAACATTTTAGACTTTCTCGTGGTTGAGTGTCGACCTAGTATGGTCTATCGCATGGGTGTAAAAACTGCAGGAAAGAACCGCTTATTAAAAGTGGTCCTCCCTGCACGCTCTTTTCAAAGGAAAGTTTTGAAATCGGCCCCGAGGCTACGCTTTTTCTCCCTGGCTCGCGTTTTCCTCAGGGAATCGCAAACCCAAGCGGAGTTAAAACGGAGGCGCGAGGCATGGCGAACCCGGCATTCTATGTTTCGAGCTAACTCTTCTGTGCTCATCACACAATCTTCCAGTGATGAGACAGCAGTGGATGCGCAGCGAAACGTAGATCCGACGGGAATGTTATCTCCAACTTTAAACTTAATAGCAGTTCCCTGGCAAATGTGAATATCGCATCTTGCTTTTATTTCTATACCCAGCCTTTTCCGAAAAATCGCAATCTGTTCCTCGATTGTAAATCCGACCACTTTTTGCCCGGAAATTTAGTCAGCTTTTGCAAGAAAAGCGGATGTAACCTCTTCTGTACATCAACCAACATTCGTTCTCTTGTAAAGAATAGTGAAAGTCTGCAATTCCTTCTCTAAAAACTTGATACTAATATTTTTCGTGATATCAGAAACATGGCTTAACAGCGAACTTGATTTAACCTCCCTCCTAGGTGACTGGAACTCCCATTATGAAATCATTCGGTGTGATCGAAACCGCAAAAGGGGTGGTGGGATTCTTTTTCTTGCTAGAAAACTTTTTTTCCCTGTTCTGGTGCACCAGGAATCCGTGCCTGATGCATATGAAATTCTATGTGCGGACCTAGAAATCGATTTAAAACCTATCCGCTTTGTTTTAGTTTATAGAACTCCTAACTGTTCCTCAGCATTGTCAGAACAACTGAACAATTCCATAAGCGATATGATCTCATGCAACTGTCCATTCGTTATCACTGGTGATTTCAATCTTCCTGACATCAACTGGGCTATGCCTACTTTGAATACGAATGCGATTTCGAATAGCTTTCTAACTATGTGCTCTAATCACAATCTATCACAATTTGTCAAAACTGCGACTCGTGGTGATCACATTTTAGACCTCGTGTTGAGTAACTCTGAAGACCTGGTGGATACTACAGAAGTTCTACCACCACTGGGATCCAGTGATCATGCAACAGTTCTATTTACGCTTAATCTACCGAAGCTCACTGCCCCAATTCAGCTCAGGAGGAATTTCAAAAAGTTCAACTTTGATAATATCAAGACCTATTTGCAAAACATTGACTGGTTTGGTTCTCTAGATACCATTAGTGGTGTGAATGAGAAATATGAACTTTTCCTCT
Source organism: Aplectana chamaeleonis (assembly GCA_029168955.1). Classification (NCBI taxonomy): domain Eukaryota; kingdom Metazoa; phylum Nematoda; class Chromadorea; order Rhabditida; family Cosmocercidae; genus Aplectana; species Aplectana chamaeleonis. The sequence goes on along the minus strand of JAPDOI010001842.1, from coordinate 2,970 downwards.
CGATCATTCATCATTGCATTGACATGTTCGTTCCTCTTGGGCCATTCTCACCTAACAAACCTAAACTCCCACCGTACCTAACCTCACTGGAAAGAATTAGATCTAAGGCATGGTATAGGGCTAAAATGCGGAATAATGACGCTGATTGGGAACATTTCAAAAAGATAAGCGAACGTTTCACACGCAAAATGAAGAAATACAATAACCATATTGAAAAGAAAGCCGCTGCCAAGATGTCGTACGTTCACGCCGTGGCAGTGTGGAGGAAAGAAGATCACCTCTATGCAAACCGACGTCACCCCCTCCGCGAAGAGGGTTTTTGTCATGGGAGAGGTGCTGGCCGGCCGCAGCTCTCCTTCGGATTCTCCTGCAAAGGGCCGGCGTGGAGAGGAATCCTGGACCCGCTCAGAAGTACCTATGCGCCACGTGCGGCAAGGATGTTACCAGGAGACATACCAGCGTCCAGTGCTCCGGATGCCAAAGGTGGGTGCATCTCTCCTGTTCGGGTCTCAGTTCTGTGAGGCATTATAACTCTGCTTTTCGCTGTGTTTTATGCTCTTCACCTACCAACTCTGATTCCTCTTCCTCAAATCGCCCCCTTTCCATTGTACATATCAATCTCAACGGCCTTCGTACTAAACTTTCTGAGCTCTCTCTCTTCGCACGTACTTACCATCCAGACGTGATCATGGTTCAAGAAACCAAGCTCTCTCCATCCCCTACCTATCCTCATCCTAATATCCCGGGCTACACTGCCTTCCATGCTCCAAGGTCAGCTCTTGGTGGAGGAGTTTCAACCTTTGTTTTATCCTCTCTCCCCTCCCACCTCATACCAAACACCCCCACGGATGGTACTCTCGAGTACCTTCCAATCCATCTCCCTCTTAAAACACCCCTTTCTCTTTTCAACATATATATTCCCCCTACCACCTCATGCCCTCCTCCTACAATCCCATTCCTCTTCTCAAACAACTCAGCGATTATTGCCTCTCATCATCAGTTGTTTTCGAGGGCGACTTCAATGCCCACACCTTCTGCTCGTCCCTTGGTTCTGATGCTAGAGGAGAAGACGTCGAAGAATGGGCTGAGGAGTGCGACCTGGTCATCTTAAACGATGATCAGCCCACTCTGTCTCCCTGCCAACGGCCGATATTCTAGCCCCAGACATAACTCTTATCTCGTCCAACCTTTCCAACGCTTGCTCATGGTCTACCTCAACAACATTGTCTAGTGATCATATGTTCCCCGTCTTTGTGCACATCGATCTCTCAAATTCTCTTGCTCCTTATTCTGGTGTTCGTCAACGTTCTTATCTGAATTTAGGCCAAGCAGACTGGTGCCTGTTCAGTGAGGTTGCGCTACGCCTAGCGGCTGATTACCCGTGGAATGGCAATGTGCACCAGAAGGAGCATCACTTATCTGATGCGATTCGCAGGGCCATGAAGGCGGCTATCCCTGTTGGCCGAGTTAAGACGTTCTATCCAAACGTCACCAGAGAAATTCTTCAGAAAATCAGGACTAGAGATGCCAGAAGAGCAGTTGACCATCTAGACCCTGTCGTCGCTCAGCTGGATGGTGAGATCAGAAAAGATCTCGACCAGCACAAGAAAGAACAGTGGGAAAAATTCACAGAACAGCTGAATTTCAAGACGGACAGTGGAGCTACTTGGAAGGTGCTTCGGAAACTATCGGGAAAGGGCTCGCCAGCCACCATCTCCACTATTGAGTTCGGTAATAACGTTTTCAAGTCAGGAAAGGAAGCCGCCTACTCTCTCGGTAAAAGTTTCTTTGTCACGAGTACAAGGCGAGGTCCGCAAAATAGAGTGACAGTAAGAGAGCTGTGCCGCCTCCCGCTCATGAGCACGGCCGATGCGTTCACTGTGGCGCAAGTAGAGAAGATTATAAAGGGCATGCGGAACTCCAAAGCTGTCGGTCCGGACGGCATTTGTCCTGTTGTACTGAAGAAACTCCCGACTGAGATCGTTCCGCTCATCGTTGATATGGATTAACACTTCGTTTAGCTCTTGCACTATTCCGCAAAACTGGAAGACAGCCAACGTCATCCCGTTGCCCAAGCCTGGCAAACCTCAGTCATCAGTAAAGCGGATATCGTCCCATTAGCTTGATGTCACCTTTCGCCAAGGTGGCCGAAAAGCTCATTGTCAAGGATCTAGCGGAGCACAAACGAGAAGCAGTTGTTTCAACATGGGTTCAGGAGGCTACATTCCACAACTACGGCGTTGCTAGAAATTACCAGCTATGCTATCGACGGGTTCAACTTTAACAAGCCATTGAGAACTGTAGCTGTTGCGTTGGATCTCACCAAGGCATTTGATACGGTTAACCTTGGAGTCCTGTCAAGCAACATTCTGGAGTCGTCAATACCATCTTGGCAGAAGCGCTGGATATCGGCCTTTATTAAAGGTCGGCGGGCAAGAGTCATGTTTCAGAACCATGTCTCCAACAGTATTCCTATGGCAGCTGGAGTCCTCAGGGCGAAGTTCTATCGCCAGCCCTCTTCAGTCTGTACCTCGAAGATTCGCCTGAGCCTCCACAGGATATCAAGGTCGTCGCGTATGCTGATGACATAACAATCATGTGTCGAGATGGGGACTTACAGGTGGCCGCCAATGAGATCAACGAGTACATGATCACACTGAAGAGCTTTTCGACCGCAAGATGCCAAGGATCCCTGCAGCCAAGTCGTCAGTGTCCGTTCTCACGACGGACCCATCCGAGCACAGCGCTCATCCGGATGTCGTGTGGGATGGAGACCGATTGCCTGCTGCTCGCTTTCCAAAGCTGCTCGGTCTTGTGCTCGATCCTTCACTCAAGTTTCATAAGAATACCGAGCAGAAGCAGGCAGTCGTTAAGGCTAAGCTCACGTTCTCAGGGCCCTGGGCGGCACTTCGTGGGGTAGCAGCAAGGAGACTATACTCTACCACAACGTATAAGGCAATTCTGCAGCCC